>KZ613965.1:62678-592382 GCA_002865655.1 Hyaloscypha variabilis F | reverse complement strand
CTTTTAGTTTTAATAGGAAGATATATTCCTTAAGTATAGACTTAGTAAATATATTCTTAATATTAAAGTAGTTATACTTAAGGTCTTTAATAGCTATAAGAGTAAGGAAGATTTATAATATATCTATTTATATTATAAGTATAAATATATTTATATAATCTTTTCTATATACTTATAAGAAGCCTCGAGTAACTAGCCTTACTTTAAAGCGTTCTAATATTTCGTCTAAATTAGGCTTAATAGTAAACACCTATTTAGTTAATACTAAGTTTATGTATTTAAGGCGAATTTCCTCTATTTAAGTTTTATTTATAATTAGGGAGTTAATCTCTTCCTAAATTACTTCTTTCTATTACTAATTATAATTAGGGTTATTAACTACCTTATTATAAGTCCTAGGAATAGGAATCTCTAAGTTATACTTTACTATAAGTAGTACTAGTTTAGTATTATCTTCTAATAAATTAATAAGAGTAATTATAGCCTTTATTATCTTTAATACTTACTCCTCCTTATCTATAAGTATCTTCCTTTTATAAAGAGAATACTACTAATCTAATATATTAGGTTCGGCTTATAGATCTACTAGATCTTATTTAGTAGGTATATTAAGGGTAGCTAGTAATTATTCTTATATAGCTAGAATTAATATCTCCTTCTTATCTCCTTTTATATTAGCTAATACTTTAGCTTTATAAGGAGTCTATTTAGTCTTCTTAGTAAGTCGGGGATTTTCTAAGCTAGGCTTAGGAAATAATACTAATTCTTCTAAGAGTATTATAGTATCTAGCTTAGGTCTTATATCTAGGTATTAGGTATCTAGGTACTAGAGTATTTAAGTCTTAGGTATCTTAGTTCTAAGTATCTAAATCTTAGGCATCTAAGTGCTAAGTATCTAAGAGTTAAGTATCTAAGTACTAGGTATCTAATTACTAGGTACTTAAGTACCTAAGTACTAAGTATCTAGACCTCTAAGTTAAGCTTACTTATTAGGGGTCCCTTCTACTTATTTTCTTAAGGGGATAATAATCTTAAAGTTATTAAGCTAAGATCGTGGAAGGAGATTCACTTTAGTAAGTATCTCTTTTAGTCTTCTAATAGGGTTTTAATTTAGAAGGATATTTAGTATCCCTTATAGGTACGCTTCTTAGATCTTTAGGTCTACTATTCCTCTAAGTATATCCTTATTAAAATTAATAATACTACTTATAATTATATATCCTAGGTCTAGTATATATATTTTATATTACTTTATTATTTCGTCTAAGTATCCTATAAAAATACTAACTTATCTAGGTTATATAAGCTTATTTATTCACCTATACTTTAGTAGGGAATTATAGCTTACCTAGGTATAGTACTTATACCTAAATAGTATAATATAGTCTACTTTAGGAGGCTCACCTATATAGGTACTAATTAGGATATAGTATATACTATTCCTCTTTAGTCTATATATTAATCTATTCCTAGAGTATATACTTACTTCTACTACTTTATCCTAGAACTTAATTAGAAGGCTAGTATTAAGAAGGAGTACTTAAGTATTACTCTTAGTAGTTTAAATACTCCTTTCTACTAGGCTATTCTAGTTATATTAATAAGTTATAGTAGGCTTATAATAGATCCCTTCCTCGTCTACCTAATAAGTGAGTAGTAACTTAAGCTCTATAATATTATTAATTTAAATAGAAATAATACTATAGCCTATATCTTTCTTAACTTATACTTTCTATGCCTTAAGCTTAAGAACTAGCTTATCTCTTAACTTAATAGGGATTAACTAAACTCGTCTTATTAAGCTATTAACTATTTAACTAAAGTAAATATTACCTTATAGGGATTTTAGTAAAGGGCTATACGCGTTAACATATATAAGCGCGAGAGTATTAGCTTTCTATAGGCTAAGGGTCTTATTTATTCTATTCTTTATCTTAGATATCTAGTAGACCTTATATAATAGAATCTCGTTTAGGATAATAATCTATTACTCTAACTTCGTGACCTTATATAGATTCTAAAGTTTCTTAGTACTAATATGACCTAGGCGTTTATAATACTTCTAGTATCTCTTAAGGATCTAGGAAGGACTCTACTTTTATTAGGGTTTCTTAATACTACTTTTAAAGTTATTCTTAAATATCTCCACGTTACTTATATTTAGACTATATTCCTAGTTTTATCTAATAAAAGTCGCTTTTAAGGGTTTAAGTACTTTCCCTTCTTAAGCCGGGCTTAAGAAGGGTTTTAGCTTATAAGATAAGGTTACTATTAATATAAGTTTATTTATACCTCCCTTAATCTATAAGATAAAGTAAATACTACTATAAACTATTACTTTTAGAATAAGATCCTTTTTATAATAGAACTATATATATTAGTTATTAAAAGTTCCCTTAATAGTAGAATTTAAATAGACTTTCTTTACTAAGAGGAGATTTATATTAAGTCTAAAGATATATAAAATATCTAAAAGAGAAGTAGAACTCCTATCTAATAAACATATCTCCATAGTCCTCCTATATATTAAATATATCCTCCCCCCTTTTACTTTAATCCCCCTTTAATATAACTTTAGGGTAGATTTAAATAATTAAGGATTATTAGTTATATATAAGGTAGCACCTATATTAGAGACCTAGGTAAATAGGGGAACCTTATAGATCGCTTTAGATAAGATAGTAGCTATATTATCCTCCTCCTTACTTTTAGGAGTAATATTGTTATTACTATTATCTAAATTAGTATTATAGTCTCTTATAAGGTAAGTACTATAATAAGACTATTTTATTTCTCTATCTAGTTTTCCTTTATATATATTTTAGTATTTAGACTTATAATAATCTAAGAGTTTTCTAGATATATTCTAGCTTTACTTCCTTCTAATTTACTTAATTATATTAGCTATTTTACTTTATAAATTATAGTCTATTATAAAGTATTTATCGCTATAGATATAATAGGTAATATTCTCGGAATTTAATATACGTCTAGATTAATTCCTTCTTAGGGGAGAGCGTGATTAAGGGGTATTCTAACATATAACTAGGATAGTAATATTACTCTTAAAGAGTTAGTCTTATTATTATTAAAGGACGAGAAGTTTCTCGTGAATATTAAGGTTTACTTAAGCGTCTAGAATAGAGCGAGTAATTAAGTACTCTTCTAATAGACTATCTAATAGGAATTTAAATAGATCCTTATCTTTTATATTAGATATAAGCTAAGGATTTCTAACTACTAATCTCCTCCTAAACTCCTTAAGCTTTATTTATATATTATTAATTATTATATTAGGTTTTAACTAGAAGTATATAATTTACCTAATATCTTTATATATAGTATAAGGTTTAGATTATTCGTATTTTATATAAAGCTTATCTTATTTCTAATTAACTTTATTAAAGTCCTTAATAAATTCCTTGTCTATTTCCTTAATATAGATTATAATATAGTATAGTACCTTAGCTCGTGCTATCTTATATACTACTCATCTCTTAATATTCTAGTAGCCTACTAAATCCTTAACGTTCTTTCCTTTAAATAAGCTTTATATTCTAGTAGTAATATCCTTAATAGTATCACTTATACTCGTCGATTATAGTATTAGCGTAGTACTAGCTTTTAGTATCTATATATACTATACTTCTATCTCTTATAATATAAAGTCTAGTAATTCTCTAATAAAGTAAAGCTTAAGGAGCTTAAACTAGGTCTACTAGTTATCCCTTATTAAGACTAGGGCTTATCTCTTCTTTACTAATTAATTGAGATTTATATTTATAATTAGAAGTATATTCGAGTAAGAATATAAATATGTTTGATGTATATTTTAATATAGAGAGGAACTAGGCCTTATTAAGTAAGGCTTAGGGTTAAAAGAATATATAAAGAGTTATATAAAAATCTCGAAATAAATATAGTTTTTAGACTATTATATTATAGTCTATAGTCTTAGTAACTAATTAAATAAGGGTTTATTAATTAATTATTTACTACTAGGAGTATTCTACTTCTACTAAGTAGTCTTTATTCTTATTCATAAATCCGCTACGTGTACTAAGTACTACTATTAATATTATATACTTATTTATAGGCCTCTTATATATTAAGCTACTACTCTCTATAAAGACTAGTTCTCTATAGTCCTATAGACTAGTTCTATAGTCGTCTTATTTATAATAGTTCACGCGTATTAAGATGCCACGCTCTACTCTATTTAGAGTCTCCTTAACTACCTATTACTTAGTCGACTAATAATAAGCTTCTAAGAGTAATATAATTAAACTACTATTAGCGTCCCTCTCCTAAGGCTAAACCCGGGCTTATAACCTATTAAAAGATATAAGATAAGAGGTATAGAAGGTAGGTAGATATAAATAGTACTACTAGTTTAATTAGATAGAGTTATAGGCTAAAGACCCCTATTCTATAGAGTATATATAGGTGTCTAGCACGTGTACGCTAGAGCTCGCCTACGCGAGCCTCTTACGCTAACACGTGACTCCTTTCCTAATCTAGGCTTAGGAACTAAGAGAGCTGCACTTACCTAAAACTCTTAATAATAAGTAATAATAAGTCTTCTAAAGCTCTTTCTATTAAGTCTAGCCTTCTTAATAGCCTATTAGTAGGATTACTACTCCTTATTTAATACTTAAGTATAAAGTTAAAAGTAACTAACTCTTTAGCCTATTTAGCTTATTTATTATTTAATTTTCTCTTAGTTATAAAGTATTTAAGGTTATTATAGTCTGTTTTTATAATAATAATATATTATGTATATATTAAGTAGTATTGCTAGATATAGAATACTAAAATAATAGCTAATAGCTTAGAATTATATATTTTATATTTATATTTAACTTCTAATATCTTCTTTAAATAGAAGGTAATAGGGTACTATTATATATTTATATCTTTACTAAATAATTAGAATATAATACTTATAAGAGTAAATCCTAAAGTATTAGTCTTTACTATAATCCTTAATACTAGATTAAAATAATAAAGGATAAGTACTATTATAAATATAGTTTTTAACTCTTTAAAAGCTTATATTACTTCCTTTATTTAGATAAATAAGTCTTTAATCTTACTATTATTTCTTAATAGATTAAATAAGCCCTTTATTACCTTAGAGTATTTATAAATAAACCTTTAGTAGAAGTTAGTAAACCTTAGAAATACTTAAACTTCTTTAATACTTTTTAGAGCTAGCTAATTATAAATAATAGTAACCTTACTAGCCTTTATTACTATATTATTAAGACTTAAAATAAACTCTAAGAACTTAACCTTCTCTATATTAAACTCGTATTTCTCTAAGTTTATAAAGAGCTAATATTACTCTAATTATTTAAGTACTTCTTAGATTACCTTTATATAGTCCTTTAGATTCTTAAAATAGATTAAGATATTATCTAGATATATTATATAAGTAATATCTACGAGTCTTATAAGTATATAGTTAATATACGCCTAAAAGGTTATAGGGGTATTAGAAAGTCTAAATAGTATAATATAATACTTAAAGTACTTATAATATATATAAAATATAGTCTTCTACTCGTTACTCTCTTAGATTTATAACTAGTAGTAAGTATTCTTTAGATTTAGCTTTATAAAGATCTTCGCTCCCCTAAGCTTATTTATAGTCTTATTAATAAGTAATAGAGGCGTTTTATTCTTAATTATAATCTAGTTTAACCTTTAGTAATTAATATAAAGATAAAGTCCACCTTTCTTCTTTAGAATAAATATAATTAGAGCACTTACTAGACTAGTAGAACGATAAATCTAACCTTTTACTAAGCTTATATTAAGATATTCACGTAGAATATTAAGCTCCTTTTTAGATAAAGTATAAATAGGACTATATAGTAGTTATAAGCTAAATTCTAAATTAATATAATACTTTATTATATAGTAATTAGGAAAGATACTTATAATATTAGTAGAAAATACCTTAAAAAGGTCTTAATACTTCTCTAGAATATAAATAACCCCCTTTACTAATATTATAGTAATATATTAGCCTCTTAGTACTAGTATTATAATTAAAAGATAAATATATAATCTATACTTTAGTTCCTTAGTAAATTCTTTTATACTTATAACTTCTAGCCCCTTTAGTTAAATCTAATATCTTTATATCGCCTCTTTAAAGGAGATTAAAGGGTTTATAATAGTTAACTAAGAGTACTTAAGTATTATATTAACGTTATTAAGATTAAAATTATATAATATAAAGTATATATTATACTCCTTATAATCTTTAAGTAAGTCTTTAGTAGTTACTTTAAAAATATAGTCTTTATATAAGTAAATCCTTTTCTTATCTAGTAATATTAATAGTATTACTCCTTTATTTAATAATAGAATATTTATTTTTAAAGTAAGTCTTCTTTTTATATAATTTACCTTTACTCTTAAGTCTATTAGCGCTTTTACTTATTAGCTATTATTCTTTATCTTAAGGGTAATATTAATTACGAGTCTCGTTCCTTAAATCTTACCTAGTATAGTATAAATAAGTATAACTACTATAAGGCGCTCTCTTTTCTCTACTTCTTTAGTTCTAAGTAAGTATATACTTTATAGCCCTCCTTATTATAATTAAAATAAGCTTATATAATATAAGCGCTAGTATAATACCCTTTTTTCTTATATCTATAGTAAGTTATATTACTCTTATCCTTAACTCTTATAGTTAATATACTATTTAAGCCTATAGCTATATTATTAAAATACCTTCTTCCTAAATCCTATTATAGTAACTAAGATCTTCCTCTCTTTTATTAATATTCCCCCTTATTAAAACCCGCGCCTTTATATCTTCTATATCCTAAGGTCTTCTTATAGCGCCCTAGCTTATTACTAAATAGACTTCTCTAAAAGGGAGAGATTAAATAATAGTTATTCTAGACTTATACTTTTGAGTTATCGAGTATTTAGCCTCTTATATAAAGTTAGGTTTAAAGACAATTTGTAACGGCGTAAGAGCTCACAAGCTAAGAAAGGGCATAAAAGAATACTATTGCCTAGACTAAAAGGAGCGTCTTATAGGCTAGTTATGAAGGATAATCTAAAGATGAAGAAAAGAAAAAGAAAGAGGGTGAGAATTGCCCTAAGAACCCCTATTTACATGCCTATAAGATTACACGTCCGAAACGGGTCCTACCCTGAAGCTAAGCTGAGAGCGGGGCCGAGGTCATATGGTAGGCTGCCCCGCGGGGCGTCCCGCATGGTGTGCCGCACCTGCCGTATACGATTAACGATCACGTGACCATGTGTCGTGACACAATTTGTTGGTTTATCGATACCAGCCAATCGGATGAAAGATATGTCATCAACACAACAAGGTCTTCTTTGTGGGGCTTCGCGCGGAACCCAATTTTAGGGGAAATCAAGTATATTGTCAACTGTGCAGATCTAAGTAACGGGGGAGAAGTCAGGGCTATATATCTGCTGGGAGAAGTGGTTGAGACGCCAGTGCGTTCTAGCATAGGTGCCTTAGGCCACTAGGCACCAGCTCAACAAACACCTATTTGCTGACTGTACACGTGATCAGCTGGATTATGCGCAATTGCGAGTTCCTCACCGCATCGTTAACAACGAATATGCGAGTTTGGCTACTACGCCCCTACGCATCACTTAAACATTTACGCAGATATCTTGCCAAAAACTCGCGCTTCACAGCAGGGATTTTTACATAGCTTTAACTTTACTAGTCCTCACTGCAGGTCTGATTACTTGACCGAAATTCAAATCACGAGGCCAACGAAGATTGTTAGGAAAGGCCATACTTTGGCAAAAAGACACCGAAAATGGGAGGATTTTATATGGCATATCTTGAATGTTCGTCCTGTGATTTGGAGCCACCTACTTCCAGACAAGATATGCAACCTTTAACATCGAACTTGCTAATTCGTAAACAGCTCTTTGCCGCCGTCGAGGCTGGCGTGACCCTCTGTACGAGACGTACAGGGCCTCTACGGGGTTTACCTGCCTGGTGCTCGTCAATGGTCGTGAGTACCAGACCGATCACGCCTACGAATCCGATGGGATGGCTCAGGAGAGCGCAGCGATGCGGGCGTTCATGGTATGCCGCAACTTTTCGGTCAATGGAGGTATGCTGGCGCGCAATGGCGTTGTCCAGGGACTGCCTGCGAATGAGAGTAGTGGCCGACACAGGCGACGGGGCGGTGGTCGCAGCCATTCATCCTCATATATGTCTTCCTCGGGGAGTACAACCTCGGGAGAGTCAGAGATAAGTATAAAGTCTATCTACTCGGACAGCAGCATAACAACAGCTTCATCAACCCCTCGCATTCTGCCCTGGATAGCGGGTTTGCAAATGAAGGATTCGGCATCGTCAACAGAACTCAAAGCTCCATTTCCAGCACCCCTAGATGCAGACCCTTTAGCCATTTCCAATTCCAAAAATGGAGAAGAACTGAAAGAGCTGGCAGACCCTCTAACATCACAAAAACTTGTACAGTCGGACAAGCTTGTTGACATCAAGGAAGGAATCGACAGTGTTCATTCGCCCCCAAATACCCTGGACCAAATTATCTCGAAAGCATTTGAAGATGCTGGCACTGAGCAAAGCCACGTATCGGCCTCGAACGTCAAAACTTTCACTATCCTGACAGACTACACACCTGCCATCCGGCCAATCACTAGTAAAGCAGTTGATTTCAGTGAAGACGCTTGGAAAAAGGATGATAATTATGGGCTCTCTGTGACCTCGCATCTCCCGAAAGACCATGTTGACCATTTTCCTATCAAGTCTAGAAGTGTTGAGTTGTGTGGTGAACTTCATCATGAAATTCGAACCTGTGACGACGCTGAGGACAACGGCGACACTGGCAAACCTCTCGCCAACCCTTCTGGACATGGTTTGGCGAATGAGAGCAGCCATTGCGGACTCGAAGCCATTGATGCGTGTGAGTGTTATCCGGACAGGTCGAGCAACAGCTCAGATACAAATACTAGCGAATTAGACGACGGTAGTAGTAACGGTAGCGTGTATCAACGGGTCTGTAGCGCCATAGACGTTGGAGACCAAAACCAGAAAGACTTCGCGCTACCCATCCTAGATCCAATGAGGCGAGAATTGGTGGACAGGGTGATGGAAGAGTTTTGGATCATTTTTAGTCAGACCATGAGCGCAGATCCTGATAGCTCTGAGAGGAATGGATCTTTGGTCGATGGTGATCAAGTGTCTAACAATGGCAACGATACGACCTCATGTTCTTCTACTTCCTCTAGCAGTCAGCTTCCCTCTATCACGAAACACAAGGGGCGAGTTAGAGATGAATGGGACGGAGGTGATGCTGATGATCAAAGAAAGAAAGCACCTTCAAAGCGGTTTCCACTTCCCTCGGCAGGCGCGAGTGGCACTCGATTCGCGTGCCCATTCCGGAAACATAACCATCGCATCTATACTATCTATAGTCACCGCAGCTGTGCCTTGTCATTCTGGACTACCATCGCGCGCATAAAGTAAGTCTCTATTCATTCCCAAGGTTGAGCAAAGCTTACGCATATACACAATCTAGGGAGCACCTTTATAGATGCCACCGGAAAGCTCCTCATTGTCAGAGATGCTGGCTCACTTTTGACAATCAGGAGCAATTGGGTTTGCACATGACTGTGTCAGCAGCTGAAATATGCGAGGTCAAAATCGGACAACCGCCAGATGGAATCTCGGCTGAAGAGGAACAAAGATTACGAAGCAGGAAGAGGAGATGTCCAAATCAAAGTGACGAGGAAACGTGGAGGGACATGTATAGGATTTTGTTTCCGAACGAAGACGTACCATCGCCATGTGAGTTTATGCCTTGTTCCAAGCCGTTAAGCCCCAGGAAAACTAAATGCGTATAGACTTTGAACCTATCCAGGACGATGTATCATCGCCACCTGAAGCCCGCGAACTAGCAGACTATGAGGATTATATCCGACGAGAATTGCCTTCCCTTGTTCGGCGGAATATTGAAGAAAAAGTTCGCCGGGAGACGCAACCTCTCGAAGCAAGCTTAATAGCGAGCCTAATTAACATTGTTCGAGAGGGCCAGGAAACTATCTCCAGAGACTACAGACGCAGACGAAGATCAGAGAGTGTTGATGGTCCTCAAACGTCAAGCCACATGCCAACCGACCTTTCTGAGGCGCCCTCTCGCTCAGATGGCGTGCAAAGAGTTTCGACTGTCATGAATCAGCACGGTACGAGCTTTCTGGACGGAATTGTGGAAGCTCCACCACTACAGCAGTGGGACGGACTTACCATGTCGGAGCTTAATTTTCAACTCCCTGATCACTTAGCCGATGAGCTCTCCCATGACTCGGGGTATGGGGGAAGTCTGAAGAACTGCAATTGCTGGGGAACCTGCTCTTGCCAGACTATTCAGAGTGCTGGCCAAGGGAGTTTGATGATGGAAGGAACGCGTGCTCCAGTCAATCCAGAACAAGACGACGAGTTCCTTAATTGGGCTCATTTTTCGAACTCTGGACTTCCAGATTCTCTGGAACCAGGTCATAGCTACGAAGACCGCGGTCAAAAGTCTGGGTAATACAGCGTCTGTGCACCCTATAGAGTGCCAGGGAGCCCTGTAGACCCCCACAAGGTCCCTGTAACTTAGTAAGCTCTGCGCTAAAGGCCCCTATGGTGATATTGCCTTATTGCAGACGTAGACTGGTTATTCCGTTTGAATGTTCGAGCTGCTTGGTTGTATAGTGGTGCTGGCGGATTTTGAGAACTGGTTATGTAGGTAGACTTGCTCGTGCTGTGTAATGAAGCACTGCGCTGCTTGTCGGGGAATGGATTTGAAGGGGGGGGCCTAAAATTGGACATTAAAGTCAATAATAGCCATTGAGAAAGAATTGGGTCTGGGCAGAGGAGGATGTCTTGGGAACGCGTCAAAAATGCTGATTTCTTGAGCTGAAGTCTTTAGAGTAGGAAGTATAAAGGGGTTATATAACCCCGCTTGCAAGTAAATGCTGCACGAAGATTGATTTCGTCCTCTAATCTCGCCATGTGTCCCATTTACCGCTCACAACTGCCTTTCCATTAATCTAAGCCCCTAGCGTACTAGAAATGGATATAGGAGAGCGCATGAAGTAGCCCCACCTCCTTTAGCCTTGTCCTTCCTCCTCTCTAAGGGTTGTGAGCCACGTGATCGCCAACATCTCGCGCCCTAGCCTTCCTCGCCTTGCCCGACGATTGAGAAATGGTGCTGTGATAGGCTAATCCTGCGTCTCACCCATCCGCTACCGCTTGTGACCATCTCTGCAGAAGCTCAACCCGCACGAACTTTTCCTGTTTATGAGGGCCGCGTGGCGCGATATTTCTTGTATCTAGTCTGCCATGCCATGTGAATCTGCCTCTTATAGCATGCAACGCTCAAGCGCCAGACTTTATCCTTCTATTCATATTAGGAACTATGGAAATAGCCACATCCGAGGTCAGACGACTCTGCTTGCCTGCAATCGCCTACGTCTCCCTGCTTACTTGTGACCTAGTTTCTTACTGGCGGCGTTTTGTATTTGGTCCGCAGGGTGCTCAATGGAATCCTCAATGATGCAATCTGTAATCGTGATAGCTACGTATGCAGACATTGGCCCTTCTCGTCGCAGGTTAGCCCAGATCAAGGCACATAGCGCATATTATCGTCTCCACGTTGAAAGGGAGCTTACTGAGATCTTACACTGACAGGTAATTCATTTATGGCGAAGCCAGGCAGATGCCAGCCACGTTATTGTGAGGCATTTCTTTGATTGGCCAAGTCATATCACATGAAAGGAATGCGAAGGGCAAGCTTCCACTGTCGCAATTACTGAGGAGCATCACCGTGAGGGTTATGATAGTATGATGGTGAGGAGAGAGAGCTGAGCTGAGTTTATGCTTGTATCTCGGCTAATACGACGCGAGTTAGAGGAATGATTGCCGTCGCGACAGTTAAGAGCATTAAGCCTAGAGTAGTAGATTGAGGGTTCTGGCTTTAAATTGGCCGCATTGTTAAGACTTTCAGCTGTGGCGGGGCTATTAGAGGATTTTAGGTGGGTCTAGGCAGGAGGGGTAGAGAGCGCATGGTGAGATACTAAGCGACCGAGTGAGGGAGCGTTGGGAAAAGATTAAAGAAGGAAGATGGTTAAGGAGCAGGAGCGCGACTTTTATAGACGTTGAAAGCGGCGGCTGGCTTATGTACGCACCTTGCCTTATGCGGCGGGCGCTAAACCCAAGGGGGCAAACACCACAGCTGAGATTACTTACTCTAATAGTCGCACTAAGATATATAACTTCTTTTACTATTTATAAATATTTAATATATATAAGTAAGGGTTAATTATATACTAATATTATAATAAATTATATAATTATTTACTCTATTATTAAATTATCTTAAATACTTATAATTTTAACTACTTTATACTTAAAGGTTATAATAATAAAACTAGCTTTTTATAGTTTAATAAAATCGTATTTTAGATATATATATAATAAACTATTCTAGAATTCTACTTAGATAATAACTTTAAGTTTATTAAGAATTATTTATAATTTAATAACTCTTTTAATATCTTTATTATTAATAATAGTTTTATTAATATTATTAAGTATATTCTCTTTATCTTTTACTATAATATCTTTTTTAATATTATATAGCCCTCTTAATAAAATATAACTTATTATTAATCCTTTATTTAAAATTAAAATAAATAAATTATATAATTACTTATAAACTCTTATAAGAGATATAAATATTAAAGATAAATATAGTAATAGTAATTAGTATATTAAATAATTTAATTTAATTTAATTTTAGGGTCTAAATTAAATTAAATTACTAAATATAAGTATAAATTAAAATTAAATTAAATTATAATTAAGATAGTTATAAATAGTTATAATTTTATTAATTTATAAATATATAACTTAGAAAAACTCGGTCTAGAGGCTACTAGAGACTAATTAGGCTTAGTAAGGCGCTAGCTTTAGCCCCCTTACGTGATTTACATAATAGCTAACTTAGGTAAGGTTCTTAATTTTATATAAGGCACGTATATAAGGGTTATATACTCTTATTATAAGTAGTATAAGTTATAAATATACTCTTAAGCTCTTAACTTACTTTATAAAACCTAAACCTTAAGCTACTTTAATTATATATTAGGAAAATTATAATAATTATAATTATTTATAACTTTAAATTAAATTAAATTAACTCTTATTAAGTATTATATAAATTAAAATTAAATTAAATCAAATTATAAATATTTATAATTTACTTTAATTAATTAATTTTTTTTAATATACTAATAGTAATTACTTAGCTTATAATAATAGTAGATTTATATAAGTAATCTTATATTATTTATATATTTAGAGAGAGTTTACTTAAATCTTAATAGATTTATTTATAATAGTAATAATACTTTTAATATTTTATAAGAGGTATTAAACTTAATACTTATTACTTTAGAATATACTTTTACTTTTTACTAAGCGCTTAATAAGTCTTTTATTACTAATAATAGTAATTCTAATAAGAATTATACCTTTATTATTAAATTTAATAAAAGACGTTTATTATTTCTTAATTATTAATATAATAGTATAAGCGATTATAAGCTAGTAAAGGGGTATATAGTAGTACATTTAGTAGACTAAAAGGATTAACTTATAGGCCTACTACGAAGGAGAATCTAAAGATAAAGAAGAAAGTAAAAGGAATTCCTATAAGCTCTTATTTAAGTCCTTATAAGATTACCCTCTATATCTAGTCTAACCCTTAGCCTAAGTAAGTATAGGGGCTAGGCTCGGTTTAGCTATATATATAACCCTCGTCGTTATAATTAATACTAATACTTATATTTAATACCTTTTAAATATAATATATTAATAAGAGTAAATAGTTATACTTATTTTAAATTCTTTTAAAGAGTTAATATTTTTATTAAATTATAGAGATCTTATTAATTATTTAGTAATTACTATTAATAATATTACTTTAATACTAATAAATCTTAGTACTTACTTAATAGTATCTTTAATTATAATAACCTTATTAATAGTAACTTTATTAATAATATTATATAGTCTTATCTAAATATAACTTATTATTAACCCCTTATTTAAAATTAAAATAAAGAGATTATATATTTTCTTATAAAGTTATAATATTCTCTCTAGTATAATATTTAGTTTTATTAAATATTTAGCTTATAATAGTAATAAATTAGTATAAGTAATTCTATTATCTTTTAGTTAACTTATTATATATTTATAAAGAGTATATTAAGATCCTTTATAAACTTCTCTATAAGAATAATCTTACCTTAGCTTATATTTTATAAACCTTATTACCCTTTATACTTAATAATCTATATATATTAACTTATTACTAGGCCCTTATTAAAGCTTTTAATAATAGTAATAACCTTTATACCTTTAGTACTTCTTTTAATATAATTATAATATTAAATATTAATATTAATACTATAACTTATATAAACTTCTTATTTTATTCTTAAGTATATATAATTATATATAATTATATATAATATAATCGTTTAGGCAAGCCTAGCGCGAGTAATTAGTGCCTTTAATAGAGATATAGTATCACGTGACTATATTAAGTTATAATAGAAGGGGGGGGGAGGTATAAAGACTCGATTTTTTAAGGTGCGCGGCTACGTAGCCTTATTAGCTTATTAGTAGCCTATGCGATTAGTAAGCGGCCCCCCTAAAATCGCTCTTACTTACTTACCCTTACTTCTTATAATTAAATACTTATAGCCTATAGTTATATTTTCTTATAAATAAGGCTCTAAGGCTTTCTAATTAAGCCCTATTTAATAGTATAGACGGTTCTATTATATAATAGTTATTAAGTATAATATAGGGAGCCTAAGTTATTAATTACTAGGAGTAATAACGTTAAAGCCCCTTAACTTAGCCGAAATCGTAATCGATTTTACTATAAATACTTCTAAAAATTATAACTTTCCTAAAAATAATCTAATTTACTTATAAAAAAATTTCTTAGAAAGCGCTTAATTAATTCTATAATATAGATTAGATACTTTCCTTATAAATGTACTAATAATAAGTGTATTATAAAGCCTATTCTAGAGACGAAATTGTAATTTTAGTATTCTTATCCCTACGCCTTATTAACTCTTAACGCTACTATATTTCAAGTCACGACTTAACTTAAAAATTATAACTTTAGTAAAAACGATCCGTTTTACGTATAAATTTTTTTCTTAAGTAGCGCTTAATTAATTCTATATTATAGATTAGATAGATTAATTAAATATATATTAATAAGTAATATATCACTAAGCCTAATTATAGAGGTTTTAGTATTTTAGCACGTGTATATTACTCTACTCGTAGTCCTTATAACGTAGGTACCTTACTCTAATTAGCTCCCAAGCCCTTCTAGCTAATTAGAACGCTTAATAGTACTAAATTTTAATTATTTTTAGGGGTTATTTTTTTATTAAGACTCTTATCTTTCCTTATCTAAAGGACCCCTATACCTAAGGGGTAGTAGTAGACTCTAATAACCTTTAATATACTATTAAAGGCATTAATAGTAATAGTTATAACTATATCTAATAGCCTTACTCCTCCTCTTAAGGAATTAGTTTAAGGAACTTTAAACTCTTATAATATAAGGCTTAATAATAGTATACTACATAAGCTTTAAGTAAAGCTAAAGAAGTATACTTAATATAATAGAGTCTTTAGCTCTTAATACTTAATTTTAGTATTTAAACTAATTAATACCCTTCTTAAGGGCTTATAAGACATGTCTTATATCCTTTAGTATAATATAAGGACTATATAAATATTATCTTAAAATAGCTTAACGCGCTTAGACTATACTTCTACGTGATCCTAAGTCTTACTTATTATATATAAAAATTTAATACTTATTATTTAAGTAAAATATTATATATTAATAATAATAGAGTATTATTTTTTATATAAAAGTTAATATATAAGGAGTTTATATATTAGTATTATCCTTATATTATTAATATAATTATTATATAATATCTTTATATTATTAAGATTATCTCTAATTTTATATCTTCTCTAACTATTATTATTTATTTCTATATTATAAAGCCCCTTTAAGTAATAAAATATATTAAGAAGTCCTTCTTAATTATATTTCTTTAATTATTAATACTTATTATAAGTATTTATTTATAGTTCTTAACTTTATTCCTTCTTTAAAAAGCTTAAAATAATTAATAAAGTAGATTAATTATATTTTAACTTTAAGTAAAGGATTCCTTTATATAAACTTATTATTTTAGTTCTTTATTAAATTAAATAAATTAATTTAAGATATTTAAAATATTAATTATAACTTAAGACTACTTAAAGTATTTTACTTATTAATAAAATTTATATATTATTATCTCTAATTTACTATTATAAAATAAGGTATTTAATAAAAGCTTAATTTATTTATTAAGTATTAAGATAGAAACTAGGACTTAATATAGACTTAAGAGCTCTTAGAGAGGCTAAGACTTAAAGAAAAATATAAATATATATATTATTTAATTATATAAGTTACGCTAAAGCTTTAAGAGTAGAGTATTTAAGCTAAGCCTATTTTAATTATCTTATATTATATAATATTTTATCTTTCTACTACTTATAAAAGAATATCTATTTACTCCCTTTACTTTTAAATATTTTATATATTTAATCTCTTTAATAAATAAATACTCCTTAGTTTTAGTATAAGCTCCCCCTTTTAGCCCCTTTCCTATATTACGTATTAAGTAGACTATACGCTTTTAGCTTACCTTTAATGCTTTTATTTTCTCTAATATCTAATAATAATATATTATCTTATTACTTATAATATTTATTATAAGAACTCTTATAATTAATTAATTCTAAAGTTAAGGTAAATATAGATCTCAAATAGCTTAATTAGTGCGAATAAAGCTTAATTACAATTCCTTATTAGTGTAATAGGCTAATATAAAGTATAAATATATTAGATAAAATAATAATATATCTTAAAAATCTTTAAATTTACTACTTTAGACTTTATTTAAGTCTAACCCTAAAAATTTTATCTTTACTTCTATCTTAAGCTTTTTTATTAGTAGACTTATACTCTAAGAATTTCTTTAGCTTCTTATATATTATAGAGTAAGGTTAAAACTACTCTTATAATATAATTATATTATATCTTAATCGTATTAATTCTTTACGTTTTAGGCTTTTTTCCCTTTGCCTCTATATTTTATTAAGTAAGTTAGTGTCTACTTAGACGTTTATTATACGCCTACTAAGGTTCCTCCTCCTACGACGAAGTGGGCTATAGTATTATTTAGTGGATCTCTTTACTAGAAAGCACTTCCTATTTAATTAATATAGCGAATCTAGTTGTGGGGGTAAGAAGTTTTATCACTATACTCATATCTAATTAGCTTGTCAACGCTAGGGCGAATTGATATAAAGAACGACTTATTCGTCCCCGATCCTATATAAGCATTCTCTGTGAGCCGTTTCGGAGTGCTCTCAGTTGAGGTAGCTGTGCAATTGCTAGTAAGCTTCCAGGACTCTTCTTCGTCGTCGGCGTGCCACACGTTGGATCCATTATCCCAATTCGATTCTGATACGCTTAGTATTTCGGCGACAGACGGATGTAGCAAGTCCTGCCTGCCCGAATAGTTACCACGGGCCTGGTCGAGCGCTCGAAGCTCGATCTGTTTAATATGGCTACTATATACCTTCTCCCACGACATGATAGTATCAATGAGTTCTCGTGGAGACTGCTTCCTCTGAGGGAATGTCTTGCAATACATATTAAACTTAGGGCTTCGGTAGAATAGGGTACATACCACACCGCATTCTGCATATCGGACAAATCCTTCCACCAGAGACGGCACTTGCTCGTGTTACCGTGTGTACCAGGTCCAAGTCTGTCTAGGAAGCTCATCTCATCGACGATTCTTAGCAGTCGGAGGATTGCTCCCCTCCGGTAAGGTAGTTTGGTCTAGGACACCTTGCTAAAAGCGCAGAAGATGGCGACTGTAACGATAGAGCCACATCACTGGGCATGTAAACGGGCAGTTACCTTTCGTTTCGTTTCATTTCAGCGCCTCCCCGACCGATTCCACTATAGCTGTAGTATCGATCAACGAATGTCTCATCCTTCGAATCGAATCATCGTGATATGCCCGACTCGTGTGCACGCAGTTTGACAGATGAGATTAGATTGCAGGAGTCAAGGAGTATTGGGACGTCAAGAAATCACGCCACAACAGCCACCGAAGCTGGAAGATTCCGCAGCAAACTCGGGAACGTTTTCGCATGGAAGCCGAATGCTTTTGTTCGGGTTCTGCAGACCATCGGCTCGGCAGTTGTCCCGTCATTCTTTCTCGACCTATTCCACCTCCAACAGCCACACTACATGCTTTTGCCGCTTTATACCATTCAGCGGTAGCGTCACTGGCCAACCAGCGTATCAGAGCCACCCGCCAAACAATGCCGATACCGAATGATATCTCGGTAGTCTTATTTAGGAGAACCAGCCGACCCGTGTTTCACATAGGGCTTCCTGGAAAGAATGCGGGGAAGCGGGCCCGTCGACTTGGATCTTTTCCGATTGTTCTCGTGGGGCAGAGTTGGCAACCTGGCCCCTGTAGGACAGTTCTTGTTCAAGGGTCTCAAGCCCAAGTCTGTCCGCAATGTCATAGGAGAGCGTTGATCCGAGACCAGAGGCCGGTGCGTGCGCCTGTTCCGGAGGACTTTTCGTTTAGGGGTGTTAGCCCCCACCCACGGGAGCTACCAAAGGGACCTACATCAGTTTCATGGGTTTGGGAAGGGACTAATCCAAGGAACAGTTTTTGGCGTTCTGCCTGGTAGTTGGTGTGGCGGAACGCGCAACTTCGCGGTAGCAATATTCCGTGCCTTTATTTTATTTTTTTACGCCATGCGAAGATCTCCAATCCAGCTCTCGCTTTCATGTGAATGGAGGACATATAATCCAAGGCATCGTAGCTGCAACTCCCTTATTTGATGTTATCATCTTTATTCAAGCTTTCATGTGGGATATTCACGGCTATGCAGGACAAGAGGCCCCTAATTTTCGGGTTAAGCGGGGCTCTAATAGCGCTTTCAACCATTGCTATCACTGCAAGGCTTATTTCCCGCGGTGTTCTTCTCAAGCGCCTCGGACCCGATGATGGCATGTGCCTCATACAGATTCCCCTTTGGTATCAACTAATAATGAATTATACAGTTCTTATCTCAATTGCGCTCCTTCTGGCTGTCGCACTTTGTTCCCTTTATATGCTCTGTGGGTCATGTTTGTTCATACTTTCACGGTCGGTGCTAATATCAATATAGCGGCAAAATATGGGGAGGGTCTCCATATTCAATATCTGCAGCCTGCAAATGTGCCAGCATACAGTCAAGTTCTGCTATTAGAAGGGGTAACATTTGCCATCCCTATTATTATCTGGTGGGCTAGTGCTTACGAACAAGCAGCTCTTTTATGGTCTTTGTCAGATGTTTATCAAACTATCTTACCTCGCGTTGTACCTTCGGCTTGCCCCGGACACCACCTACCGAATAATTTTATACGGTTTGGTCGTATTAGTCACCCTCTTTGGGATTTCGACTTCAATCGCATCTATGCTATTATGCATACCGTTCAAGAAGGCTTGGCAGCCAGACATCCCCGGCACATGTATTAAAGTCTACCCTTTTTACATCTCTTTTACCGCTTTGAATATGGTCTTTGACCTTGCTATATTCATACTTCCCATCCCGATCCTGTTGCGTCTACATTGTACGTAAATTGATAGTAAGGATGGGCATAATATTGATGCTGCACAGTGCCGAGAAGACAGCGGATTGGTTTGGCTTGCATATTTGGCCTTGGGTTGATGCAAGTGTGCATCTGAGATGGCCATAAAACTGGCCCAAGAGTAGAGCTAACAGCTTGCAGTGTCCTGGTTGCGAGCATTGCACGCTTACAAGCGATGGTTAATTTGTTCTCCGCCCCTTCTTGTGAGTTCTCATCCGTCCTTTTCCTTCAAGCACTAATTGCGCAAATAGACGAAAGCGATAACACTTGTAAGTAAACTTAAATTCCATTGTTCAACACATACTAACATATCTATAGGGACGACGGTATACCACCTATGGTTGTGTGTTCCTTTCAATTGCACTTCTAACTGAATTCAAGGTCAATCTGATAATTTGGTCAGCCGTAGAGATCCATCTCGGTCTCCTGATCTCTTGCACAGCCGCATTCAAAGCGCTGATCCAGAGGTTCTATCCAGGTTTCCTGGGGAGCACCCGCTCAACGCACCTTACCCAGTTTTCCACTCGGTTTACTTTGAACGGACAGGATGGAGGTCATGTGCTTCAGTCCCGAAATGGTGATGAGACGAAGTTTGGGACTGCCACCAGGGCCAATGTTACTGAAGTTACCAAGACCGGAAGTCAGGAACACATAATCGACGATGTAGAGATGGCCACGTTTGAGAATACGGACTCGATCCATTCGCCTTCGAAAGCTAGTACAGATGGCAGCGCCCTCGGAAGCCACTCAGTCGGAGTAACTGTCTCAACTTGAGAGAGTGTAATTTTGTCCAGGTAGATTGTTCTTTCTGAGCCTGGTGTCTTGTGAGTGGGATACGATTTTGGGAAAATTGCAAGAGCTATGGGAAGGATAATGAAGATCAGAATGAGAAGATAGCGGCGGCTTCTACAATAATATACTTCGTTGTCCACTAAAACTTGACGGATTAGAAATATTGCCAATTTCCTCGTAAGGTGGAAGCTATTCTGGCTTTGACATGGTTTCTCTGCGGCTTCGTCTTGCCTTGATACGCTCCAGTGCTGATCCGTACCCGTATAGTTTGAGCTTGGGATATCGGTAAATTTCAAGCTTAACGCCATCGTGATACAAATGAATCCAAGCTCCTCCAACTAATGCCTATACCTAGAGCCCATATAGTCTTGAGGTGCAGTTTGCAGTCGGGTAATCCGAACGGCAGAGTTTCTTTATGTTGCAGATTATAGTGCACAAATGACAGGGTTCTTTCAGGACGACTCTAGATAATTTTGGCTTCTATGATGGAAATAATAGAGAGAGAGAATGGCTGGTGACCACCATGCCGCCTCTAGTGTTGCCAGGCTTGCTCATCATCTCCTCCAAATAACCATAGCCTAGCTCCTGGTACTGATCAAGCTCATGTAGCGTACTAGCTCCGCTCTGCCATTTTGAGTATTGCTACTCCCTGTAGATGTTCCAACGGTTCTGGGACAATATTCCTGATTAAAGTAGATCTTAAGGACCTGGTTGTTCCAAGATTCTTGGAACACTCTAGAAATGGCACATTGAATAAAGATGCACTTCAACGATCATGACAGCCACGATTATAGCCTGGATACAGCAGGGGATAATGGCACCAGCGCCTGCATCCTTGACAGTCGCCCCGGCACCATCACCACTGCCATCACCCCAACTAGAAAGCAGATCTGCTACGATGCCACGTAATTTGGGAATCATCAAGATGTTGACACGAAGACCCAAGACCAATGAACAGGGACCGGAGGCATTTGTGTGCATAACACCACATTCACCAACACCACTGTCGCGGCTCAGTTCTTTGTGCTTCCGGTATATGGCTCCCTCCCCTGTTATTACATAGTGAAATGGATTCCCGGGTGCCAAACCCCCGTGGGGCAAGTGAGTATGTGGCAACCGCTAAGAGATCCTTCGGTAACCTGCTACTCACTCATCAGGGGAGATTACGTCAATTGTGAGTTTTGACCCGTCTCAAAAATCCCAGAGAGAAAACATGAGATGACTTCAAATACAGACAACAATGGTGAGGCAGGTGGCTATAGAGATGCTGGTTGCATGAGATATTCTTTCAGTCCCGTTCCCTACGACCCCAAATAGTCCGAGAAATTCGGGATTGTGGTTTTAATGTAGAGTAGAATAGCGGCACATAGTGCTGGCCTCCTTAGGTGAAGCTTTCTTCAATAGTCTCTGCGCTCCAAGGCAGCGGAGGCTTCGCTATGACGTTTGCGAAATTTTCGATCAATTTTATTAAACAAAGAAACAATTATAAAACATAAAGAAGAAACAATTATTTATGTCTGAACTCAAACGGAGACTTGGCAGGACAAGGAATAGGGTACAGGCCGTTTAACACGAGTCATGCTCTGCGGCGGACTTGAGCCTTCTCAGTCCTCGGCCAGTCTGAATAGGTCACCATCTAAATGCAAGATCAATTTGATTAGATCAGTGAGAAGTCTGGGAAACTTTTGAAAGCCCTTGAGATTGCAGAAACTGCTCTATCACAGATAGCTCAAGCAACGGAGGCACTTGAGGCGCACAATGCTAAGCGCTCTGCGAGGTCGCAAAGAAGCAAGAATTCGACGAGTTCTAGGGCGGAGTGCAGAATTAACTTCGAAAACCAAGAGCGCACCTCCAGCGAACTCACCGTCTGGAGATCCTGGAGAAGGCGCCTGACTTGGTCCGTGTGAAGACCAAGTGAGCAAAGCCCACGCATGGCGTCGGCTTGACCGGTATACATTTGCTTCTGGCAGGGCATACGAATGTATGACGGCATCTGATTCCATCAAGGAGTTAGGGTGAGATGTGAGAATCTTCAGAACACTGAGATTTATGCAGCTACTGCCATATAAATATAGTAATATACTGGCGAACAGGCTTGGGGTGAATCACACCACTGCAGAACTGGATCCTCTCCGTGAACAATGAGCATTCACTCACACTTTTTCAGAAGCCCAATTTCAGGAAGTCGGCCATATCTGAGGTGAATGGCGAAAAATTTAACGCACGTGATAGAAATTCGCGACTGTTAACATACGAAAAGTTTCCGTCGTCTTTTCTCCCACCACGTCGCCATCACAACATCACACGACACCATGGCAGACGAGCGACCACTTGACGGGAGATATTTCCCGACCATATTGAGAAACCGAGAGAGGATGGACGAGATAGAGGCCACCCGCGTGGCAGGACAGTCGATTGAGCAGGAGAGAGCGCGAAGCGCCGACCCTGTCAACGCCGAGGGTAGCAGAGCTCCGTCACCCAATGCCAGATCTTCCGCCAAGGAGGAGAGCCAGAATGGTGAAAAGGATGCCGACAAGGTCAAAAAAGAGGATGACCTCGGGGATTGGAATATTGATTTGAGAGACACTGGGGCGGATCTCGACCAGCAGGCGAACCTGCAAGAGGGAGAGCGTCCGGTTAAGAAAGAAACTGCCGCCGACGTGGACATGACCACCAACACGACCGCTCCGAAGAGAAACGCCGTTGGTCAGGCCATAGTTCCGAAGTATGCCAGCTCTTGCGTGTTTTGCGACATACTCGGCGAGCACTGGAGTTCGGACTGTTCGGGACACGTCAATGAGGAAGGCTATGTCATCTACTGCCCTCTCTGCAACAAGAAAGAACACACCTTGCTTGACTGTAAGGATATCGACAAGGTCAAGATGAAGTGGCTGTACAACGAGATCCGGAGGAGACATGGCCGTGCTATGTTTCCAATGCCCTGGAACCCGTTCGACATCATGCCAGAGTATTGGGGTCGCGGTAACCTGCCACAGACTCCGACATTTGCTAAGGAGCGGTTGCAGAAAGTTGGCAAGCAAGCCCCGGGAGAGACAGTGCAGGACCCGTTCTGGAAGAATCCAGTACCAGAGTCGACTTGGGATGGTGAGAAGTTCCGAACTGTCTACGGAGATCCGTGGCCCTTGAAACCTCACCCCAACCGCCCTCCTCTCCCGCCACGTCCGCAGGTACAGCCAGGGAGTTCACGTGTAGCCAAAGCACAGACTGGTTCTCGAGACAATTCGATGGCACCGCCGAAGGCGCCTCATGCTATGTCTGGCGCGAACAGCATCCCATTGGGACCGAGGAGTGCCCTTCCGCTGGAGCGCGAAGGCTCTACTTTACCCGTTGGACGTCTCGCTAGCACTGGAGGTGGTGGTCCGCGTTTCGGAGCTCCATTACGGAGCTCTTCTAGTCACGGCGCTAAGCGTGAAGATGACGAGGAGTTAAAGCCCAGGTTCGGTAAGCACATCAAGCGAAAGTATGAGGATGCCGATAGTGCTGGAAATGAAGTCGAGGTCAAGAAGCCTCGAGGGTCCATGAACACTGCTGGAGCAGACGACATGGCCACTTATATAGCGCAAAACCTGCTAGGCTTGCAAGGACTGGCCGTAACGCGGCAATCGGTTGGAACCTTCCTCGCAGGCCTTCATTATGGACAGTCTCTTCTGGGTGTGCCTGCGCAACAGCTTCTCTCTGCACCGTCAACCCTTATTCAACAAGGGAACAACAGCAGCCAAGCTGGAGCTCGTGATGGACATAGTTCTGTGACAGCTTATACAGCTGATCTGAACATCCCCACGGCGAGGTCAATCTTGGAAGAGCGCAGCAGAAGACAAGCTAGCGAGACTCATCACCCTGGAAGTGGCAGAAACTTTGAACCACGTCGAAGTGGTGGGTTTTTTGGTCCACCAAGGAGTAGAGTCAGGAACCCCACTGGTAGATTTGGCGCTCGGGCACCTCAAGGCCAGGACCATCAGGGGCCTTCCAATGAGAATGCTCCGCGGTTTGGGACCCCGATTCGTCGTGGAGACGGGAGAGGTGGTCATGGTGGGGATCGTGGTGGTCATCGAGGGGATCGTGGTGGTGGTCATCGTGGGGACCGTGGTGGCTGGGGTGGATTCAGGGGAGGGCGTGGTGGAGGAGGGGGGTTCGGGGGAGGTAGTGTGGGTGAGTGGTGATTGAGACAGACTCTATGCCCATTCTCCGTCAAGGAAATGGGTAGGTCGCAGTCGGGGTCTCGGCTGGATGTGGCTCTGTTACAGGCCTCTTCAGCGGTGATGCAGGGTTCAAAGTTACCTGGATTGTTGATAGAGTAATGATACGTGCTTTATATGGACTGTCGTGCAAGTGATATATATAAAAATTGCATGTCGTTGAGAAAAGGGTCGTTCTTGGGAAGGGGCTAGCGCAGCCTGTGTAAGCATTGACTAAGCCTCAGCGTCCACACCTCCTCGCTGCAGGTTCCCCCAACTCTTTCCTACCACTACAACTGTTCCAAACCCAGACCATCTCTTCTACTTTAAACTGGGCTGACATATCTGGCGTCATTCAGGTGCATTATGTCATAAGCTCAGCGGAGAGCATTATCATGTTCCGTTCTTGCCAGCAGGACACCTCGGACCTAGCAGAAGATAGGGAAGAGCCATGATCTTTGACATGATATCGCGAAGTCGCTAAGCGATTAAATTCAATCATTTGTTGCCCGCTTTTGTCTTCTCTGATTTCTGGATTATTATAGGATAAATGATGCAGATCACATGACTCTGCATCCTCAAATAGTCAAACCCTTGCCGTATTCCCTTACATGATACGAATAATTCTATCTCGGTTCCTAGAAGCCTAGCATATACCCAAGGCCCAGAATATCAATGTTTCTCGCGCGTGGCATCTTCCCCAAGATCATGCAGCAATTTCTCCGAATCTTCGTGCGACCAATATTGTCGACAACCTCCCCTTTCGAGACAGCTTGAATTCTGTAGAGCACAATCGACCTGGCTTCATGTTCCCTGGGTGTGCTCCATACCTGCCATAGCTTTCATGAGAGATGACTTGGCTGTGGGGCAGTTGTAGATAGTGAGGGTCGTAGTTGCGGATACTTGGACCTCGCTGCCGCCATGCGCTCGTGCACTTTTGGCAAGTATTCGGCAATTATAGGTTGGCTCTCAGCCTCTTCTTTGGCTGCTGCAATGTCTGCTTCAACCTTCTTACGTGCTGCTTCTTGCTCAGCTTTCTTGTTCGCGGCCTCTTCCACAGCCTTCTCTCGTGCCGCTTCGCGCTGAGCTTCGTCCCTGTTTGTCCAGGTACTCGCGACAATGTTGGATGGATGATCTGTTCTGGTACAGGAAAGGGATTGTCGTTGTGCTGAATTAGATGTGTATGTGAAGCTTTGCCTAATGCAGATTCCCACTCACCAACTGCAATCTCTGTGACGACCCGTGATGGAGCCAATTCCAAACTCTTGGAGATGTTCCTAAGAGTCTTGTATGACGGACAGTACAACTGAAAAGCCCCACAAAAATATCAGAGCAACGTCGACCCAGCTCGTACACGTCTGAAATCTACCTGCTTGGCTCGACTAGCGCAGATCAGCCTGCTACTGTAGTCTCCGTTCTGACTCGTGTCACATCCAACTCCCAAGCTCTCGGGAACTTTCCCCAGAGTCTCCCGAGTCCCGCCAGATCTGACAACAAAAGAACGGTTCCAGAACATTGAAATTTGAACGCCACCACGAATATAGCTCCATCGACGGCGGCTTGGCCAAATCAGAGCGCGCGTGTGCTAAATCCGAAGATAGCGAGCTGAAGGTAAATTAATGGCTTGCATAAGCGGTAACGATATCTCCACTTTTGATCGATCGGATGTTTGTGAAATTGGTGTAAATGACTGGGCAAATAGCCGAGACCCGCTACACTTGCTCAGAAGACACAACGCCTTTCATTACAGAAACGAATGTTTGAGTTTATGGAAGGCCCCATTTAAGTTGAGGGGGAGAATGGAATCATGTTCCTTGGAGACCCCTCGTACTTTTAAGGTTTTGAAGAAAGGTTTGAAGCTAGACCCCTCGCGGCGGTTAAATGTCGTCCGGGAGATCTGTTCAGGGGGCACCCAATACGAGAAGCTTTGACACCGCGCTAGGCCTGTTCCTGAAGGTGTTAGTTTTGGTGTGCTGGGCGGCGCCGTATCAGCACCCCTCGCTTGAAACTGCGCGACCTCAATGAATTGGCCGTGAACACCTCCACCGCGCCGAGAGCTTTCGAGTGGGACATGCCGTTCAGAATCAGGGCGCAGAAGGAAGTCCTTTTGAAGTTCGCACTTGTGAGATCCTGTGCCCCCTCCATGATCGGCGGCTGGAGATGAGGTTACCGTTGCAGCGTGATTGTGGGCTTACCGTGATAGCAGAGTTGCAATTATGCGATGCCCCCTCGACGCGTTCCCTGGATCTGCAGGAACACGATCCTCACAAGGCGCCGGGCCGGGCAGGACATACCGCGTCCCAAATGGAATTTAACTCTTCTGAGACAAGGGAGGATCCTCCGGTCAGAGGGGCTCTTCCTTCTTTCGCTTTGGTGTCTCCCTTTAGCGCTCCCCCCGTTTGATCTGTCCCGCGAGGGTGGCGTTCATCACCACCCAGAAAAGCGCCTCAAGCTCGGATTATTCCCAATCCAGGATTGCGATCATGTCTGCTCTCCATACAGAAGCCCATGTGCAAGCCAAGGACTTTGAGAAAAGGGTGCCTTTTCCAGAGGTCACATGCGCCAACGTTTAGGTCTTGGACGGGCCAGTCCTTCTGACCTAGTCAATTGTCAATATCCAGATCTTGGTCCATCCATCTTCTCTCCTTTCTTTCACCTCGTCATCGCTGTCGATCGCCTTGCTACCGTCGCTCATTACCTTGTATCTTTTGAGATACGTACTCTCTTTCATGTTCACATCCCATCAGCACAAGGTCCCACTATCACGACCATCCTTGCAGTGCTTCAGATTCCCGGTCTCGAACCTGGCCTCATTTGATTGAAACGCGAGCTAAGGGTCCTATTTTGAGCCCAATCGGCATCCGCAGCCTTAACGGGTCACGAACCACGAAGTTCTCCATCAGCGAAACATCGAATGCTCGTAGCGCGCCATAGAGACGATTCGAAACAAACACCACAGACACTGACAGCGGGCACGAACAGCGTCCGTGCGGCACTGGAAACGCCCTCAGCCTGCGATATAACATTGGCAAAACTTCCAGATTCGCGCTCGATCGACAAATTCTGTTCGTCTGGTCTTGCGTTCTTGTATAAGGTTTTCGCTCGTTTGTCAACGCTGCGTTGGGCCGCCGACTGGCTCGAGGCCCCAGATATATATCGTCGTTGCATGTATCGGCATCAATCGGCATAATTTTTAATTCGTAATGGGGGCTTTTGGTTCGATGGGTACGGGGGCGATATTTGGGTCAGTTGGAAGTCTCAGTGAATTGGGATATGCTTGCTGACGTAGCAAAGGATTGTTTTAGGATGCCTTGTTGGGGTTGCTTTTCTAGCTGGGTTTATCAAGTTATATACGAATAAACAACGGTCAGTTATTCGTGAATTATCGGTGGAATCTTGCTGAGCTGCTTCTAGTTTGAAGAAGAACACGAGAATTGCGGAGATGGAGGCGGCGATGAAGTCGACAGACAAAGAAAAATTAGTTCGACGGCAGAAAAAACCTGGAGAAGGAGATTTATTTGGAGTGCGAGCACTTGAGCATGGTTATTTTGGTGGTGTTGCCCAGTCGAGGCCCAGCTCTCCTACGCCTTCGTACAAATTAGCGCCAAATACGACGTTAGTAGATTGGGGGAAGGCACCGAGGCCCGGATCGTCTTCGAGCAGTCTGGTGGATTACCGGTCGAGTCGAAATGGGAGTGTCTCCTCGCTCCCAATGAGTACTAACCAGTCGAAGCACAAGCCATCGCCTTTACGATTACAACCATCAGATGCCGAGCTGAGTGGGAGGATAAATCATGATCCGGCCAGCGTTGGAGGAATCGGAGGGGCTTATATGCCACCGTTGCCCGCCCCACGCAATAACAGGAGTGTAACGCCTTGTTCCGACTCAGGGAAACCAGAGGGCTGGGTCAATCCACTTGATGTGCATTTCACGAGACCCTCCACTCCTGTGTCCCCGAGGCCAAGATCATATCTACCTAAGATGACGTTGCCAGACGAAAGCATCAAAAGTGCGTTGATTGTACCAACGCCAGATGGGTCTCTTGCTGGTCCCAAATCAGAACAGGCTCCTATCGTCAGCAGTGAGGCTTCTGTTCCAACTCCAACCCCTGCTCCCCCTCCAGCAGAAACAGCACCCGAGTCTCCTCGCAAGCAGTCTCCAACCTTTTCTATATTCCCCCAAATTCCATCCCGTGCAGCGAGGCAATCAGGACGGTCTATCTTCCCTGCAAGTGATGACCAACCAAGGCCGCCTTCTCGAAAAAGTCCCAAGGAAAGCAAGTTCGACTTCAACTTCCCACCAGTACCGTTAGAGAACCTCCCTCCTCAAATGGCCACTATCGATCCCAACCAGTTTCCTCAGGATACCAGGAAATGGGGTCCTAGCTCGCCAATCATCCGTGATTCTATTGTTACCAAGCAACGCGTCTCTGTCTATCGTCCTACTCGCGTAGTTGAACAACCACAGTCGGCCACGAAACCGCATCATCGATCACACAGCGTAGCAGCGTCAAGCGTATATAGCACCCGCACCACAATCGTCGACGAGCCGCAAGATTCCGGTACTAATTCCCGCGCAAGATCCTCATCCCGTGACACTGTTGGAAGAGAACGCAGCCGCTCATCCCACAAACGCGCTTCCTCCGCGCACTCTCTCTCCCGAACGCAGGATTCCCTCCGGCGGCACTCCCGAAAACTATCCACAGACACCCTCCGCACCGACAAGCGACGAAGTCGACAACGAGACCAGATGCACTTCGACCCAACACAAGCACTACGAACACGCTCCGGCTCCGTACAAGGACGGGCCATCGACTTCGACTACCCACGCGAATCGCCCTTTTCAAACGCCAACGCGATCTCGACCCACTCCGCCGACTCCTCAATATCCAGCACCTCCTCAAGCTCCTCTCTGAAACTCAAAGCTCCGCATCAAGAGATAGAAGAAGATCCGATCCCGCAAGTCCCAACGCTAAATATCTTCAACCCTCCTAACCCTGATCGATTGTCCGTAGCGACGGGCAGGAATCGGAGTGCGAGCGAAGCGAGCCAGGGCAGCATCGGCGATTTCTACGATTCTTATTATCGCCAGAGTATCCTAGCGCAGAGACAGAGTGTTGCGGTGCAGGCGAATGCTATTAATTCGGGGAGTTCGGGGTTGTTGATGCCTGGGGCGGCTCATGGTGCGGGTCAGGGTCTGGGAGGTAGTGGGGTGAGGAGACCAGCGCCCGCGCCGTTGAGGTTAGGGCCGCAGAGTATTGGGGGTGGAGGGTTGGCGGGAGAGACGATCATGGAGGTTGCGAGTCCGATGCCGAGTTCGGGGGGAAAGGCTAGTGGAGGGAATACGGAGAGGTTCCCGAAGATGGCGTTTGTAGGGAATCAGCTGATTTGATTATTGGGTGATAAGCTCTGAATTGGGGATGAGAGGGAGAGGTGGTTTTGACATGTTTATATGAATAGCGGGTTTATGCTGGATGGATGGGTGTATATGGATGGTTGGGGAGTTGGAGATGAGAGTCATGCTTGGTGGCAATGAATGAGACCTTGGGCGGATGTCTGATGATCGAAAGGTTATACGAGATTGGATATATGAGCACCAAGTAATATAATACAATATTGAAGTCAGCTTCCGTGCAAGTTGCATGCCAGACCGCTTTCCTTCGGACAGCCGCTTTTGGTAAGTCACCTCTTCGGAAATGTATACGCGACTCTGCTTGTCCTTTTCTTCTTCTTTTTCTTTCTTTCCTTCAAGAATGAGAGCTTTGTATGTATATCGATATTTTGATACTATTTATTATTGTTTTCGTAAAAGGCTATCCTCGTAAGAGCAGGCGCCGTTGCTCTGCTACCAGATCTCCCCAAGCATTCTGAGTACTCAAATGTCCAGAAAGAATTTGAAAAATCAGAACCTTGATTGTTCGTATCTATATATCGATGTTTTCCTAGGGCTTTTGGAACTTTCATAGCTATGGGCTCTGAAAGGTGTGAACGTAGAGGAATGGGGTGAGCTTTTACCTGACAACTCTAGCATGCCAAGCAGAGCCGCCCACGCTGGCAGTGTCATGACCAGTCGAGGCTTCTATGACTCACGTCAGAGAAATACCTACATCTCATCTCTCAAATACCGTCTTCGGTCAGTACTCGTGACTGCTGCATTTTACAGAGAAATTGAGACTGCCGCCAGAACGCAAGTGTTGTCAAATCAGAACCATTGGGGGCTTGCGCTCTACCAGTTCGCGCCGATTGGTCTACAATTTGAGTCTCTGCGGGCGAGGTGCCATGTCCAGAAAAGCATGGCGAGGATCTAGAATCTGAGGAGGAGGGCGGTTGGGACTGTGAGCGCGATGTCTAGGCCGACGGAGGTCCCGTAGCGGAGCAGGAAGTAGAGAGACTCTACTTGGATGCTTGTTATTGTTATCAAAACGAACCAAGTTACGGCCATGAACCGTTTCCTGGTGTGGAGTGTGTATGGTAGTTCAGGAGGCTATTGCCCCTTTTCCATGTCTGGTGAAGAGATGATCGATGCTGAATCGGATCTTGTGTCGTGTGCTTGTCAGGTAGACATTTAATTTTTGTACTGAGTGTTTGAATTGTTGGTGATGTGAGGCTATGGTGGAAGAGGAAAAGTCTGTGTATATAACAACTTTCTTGACCAGCTGCGTGAGAGGATTACGAAGTTTTCTTGGCAAAGCTGGCGATCTCCTCATTGCACTGCCTCAATTCAATTCAATATGCGATCAGTGGTGAATTGCGGTAATATCCCGGTCGTGTTTCGAAAGGAGAATAAGTTAGACATTCGTACAACATGCTGAAGTTGCCGAAAATGCTGAACATACCTTACTACTCTTGATGTTGAGACTGCGTGGAAAAGAAATCATGGCTAAGTCCCCTATATCTTGGCAAGAATTTGCAAAGACTTGAACTGCAGCTCGTCTTTCCCTTAAACTTGTGAAGCATCTCGATGGCAAAACCTCTCGGTCCCTTTGTTGACTTCGCTAGTCAATTAAGGGGCTCGAGCACACACATGATAGCGCGATCACCTTGACAACGTCGACGCGTCTTGACTCAAACTTAATTTCCCACCCCCCAACGAAGTTCCACTTCACATCCTCCTTCTCGTCATCGCTCCTTCAAACCTCAAGTTAAACGGCGTGGCCCAGAGTCGAGCCGGGAGCAATGGAGGATCGCAAATCTTAGCTTCGGTTAAACAACATCAGCTTCTATTTTTCCTCAACAGAAGGATTTACTGTGTTTGGCCACAAATTCGAAGCGAAGCTGAAGTACGACATCGAGAAACCAGTCGACTTTTGGAGAGCTCAATTGGCATTTAGAGGATTTTCACCACCAGGGAAAGATGTTGAGGTACTGAAAAAGAGGTTGAAGGCTGCCAATATGGATAAGCCCGATGAGGAGGTTAAACATGCGGCGATAAAGTTGATACTTGCACACAAGACGAGATCTGAAGAGTCAAAGAAGCGGAAAGCTAGTAACAACGAGGCAGGTGATATTCGAGACAATGCGAAACGTGCTTTGGTGCATGGAAGGGGGCTAGCCAAGATCGCGAGGAAACGAATCATCGATCGGGGTACAGCGCTATCTACTATCCAAGCAAAGCAACTTATTATTGAGCGATACAAGGAGGCTCAGAGCAATTCAGGTGGTCAAGCAGGAAGATTACCACCAGTACCACTGAGTAGGCCGTTACCGGCAACTGTCGAACCTCAAGCTCCGCCGAGAAAGGAACGAGTCATCAACAGACGCATGGCCGAAAACAACCCTGAGAAATTTTTGTGAGATGCTTTCTTCGACGAGAATGGAAGAGATCTTGGATACCCGCCTATCGAGTTAAAGAATCTTTGCTCAGCTGACAGGGCCCATTTGCACGAGGCTTGTGGTGATTTGAAGCTCTTCCATGAGACAACGGTCACAAGCGTCATGGTCATCGGGTCGGGCAAGAATTACCAAGGACAGCAGCGATTGACGGAGTTGAATAGGGCGGCTGGATGGCCTCCAGTCCCCCTTGTGCCATATGTGCCAGATATCGACGTCGAAGAGGAGGACGAAGAGGATGAGGATGAGAGTGGAGATGCAAGCGAGGTGGAGGATCAGGATGATGGAGGTAGCGAGTTAATCGCCGTGGCAGAGGAGGAAAGAGATCAGGATTGGGACATCACCGGGAGATGGGAGATCAAATGTCCTGGCATGGCGGGCTGTTTCGGTCAATTTGCGCCCTATACGGTCGAATTATTCTCAAGCCAGCACCGAGTCGGGCAACAAATACATGGCCGATTTGATCTCGGACAATACAAGGGCGTGTTCCGCTTCTCAAGTCAGCAGAAGAGCCGGATGGGGAATCGGTGCAAAGACGACATTGAGGAGTTTCTCTTTCCTAATGAAGTCCCATCTGCTGAGTCTCCCACAATATTCTATCGCTGGAGAGGCCGAGAGTCTGGAGAGAATGTGATCCAGTTGCGTTCCGAATTCCAGCTCTATGAGATGACTTTCTCGAACGGCGGCAGCAAAGTCAGTGGGACTTGGGGCTGTGACGCTGATCCAGGAGATGTCCAATTCACAGGTGTCAAAGTTGGTGAGCATAACGCGTATGACCGTATGAACATTCAGCACGAGTGGGGACATCTGAATAAACAAACATACGACCAGGAAAACCGAGACAGATGGAGGAGGGGGTACTGAATGATCTCTTGGTGGTTTCAGAGAGACTTGTACGATTAGGAAAATACATTTTAGGCCTAAGATGGTTAGTCTGCATTAAGATGCAAGTGCATCTCTCTGTTTCCAACGAGTTTGATAACCACGTGAGCAGCCAAGACAAGTTTCGCGAGTGGGAAGATATTGGCATTTGTATTCGTTATCCTGACCCCTCGAGAATCTCGGCGGTCGTTAATCAAGCATTGAACATCTTTGTTTCTACAATGATCAATAAGACCCACGAAATCTTGTAATGGAGATAGGTCTAGTGGATGTGGAAAGCTTGTAGCGCATGCTTGTCCTGTTCTTGAACGATTTCACCATCCATCAAGCCGTGCACGTAACACTCTCCAACATAAGTCCAATTCTCGTTGTTAACTTGTCGCAGAGCGTACGCAACCCTTCCAGTCTCCAAGATACATATGGCGTCTCCTGATTCAAGCCATTCTGGTCCCAACCCAATGTATCCTGCTTTCGTAACGAAGAATCTTCTATTGAATTGTTCAATAAGTCGCAGCTGTTGGGATCCACGTCTGCAGAAACCAGCCCAGTAGAATAACAAGCGCCTCCTTCCGCTTTCTGAGCTGAGCTCTGAAAGCGTTCGAAGGTCGGACTCATCTAATCGTGTCGGCTTGCCAGAGTCATAGCCTTTATGCAGTGGACCTTGTTTCAGATCGGCCATAATGCATCTCCAATATGCTCGAGAAGATGGCTCGTCAGTTGGGCGGTAGACACTTTCCTGGGGCATAATGAAGTCCCATTGATCCAGCGTCTTCTCCATCAATGCCATCCAAGATTTTATGCCGACCTCGTCATCGTATACAATCCGCCTTGGAGCTTTTTCACCAAGAGTTGTGATGTTATCAATAACTCTCCCATGAACTACAAGCACTGATTCGTTACCGTCCAAGACAAATGGCTTAAATTTGATTTGATTGTCACTACATGCATTGTACAACGTCGGGTTGAAGATTGGTTTCGATAATGACGAAATGTAGTCACTTCCGGGCTTACTGTGAAGCTCTAAGTCTGGAACCCAGGATGGAAGGCTACTATTTCGGAGAGATCGCTCCTCAGATATCAATCCAAGGAACCCCAAATCCTTTGTCTCAATGACAAGAGCCTTGAAAGCCGCGCGGTAAACTTTATCGATGGACCAGGCATAGTCTGGCTTCATGTCGTTGTGGTCCCCCAAGAGTCCTAGTAAACCAATAACTTTGTCTTTTGGGTCTGAGGCTGTTCTATTCCAGCTGGAGTCCAAGGCCAGCAAAAGGCTGATTCGCCCCTGCCCTCTGATGTGATCCCTCAGGTCGGCCATCCGCCAGACCTCGCGAAGTGCAACCCCTGCACCGATATGGGAGCCTCTCCAGGCTTGAAAGTTGATCGAGTAGAAGATGAAGTACGAAAAGTCGAAAAAAATGCAAGCGGCACGGTCTTCGATCCACAATAGACATCAACCCGGCGACCTAGCACGCTCTCCTGCAGTGTCCACATTCTGGTCCACCAAGATCTTCGCAGTAAGTCGACGACGTCATCCAAATCTTTGGCACGCGGTAGAACATCGAGCATGGCAAAGACTGGCTTGTACTGAACAAAAAATCCCGCTTGAGACAAAGTGGAAGTGGCTCCCTGTATCCGAACGCCTTCGTTATCCCACGTTGAGCCTACTTTGATGACTGAGTCGCTGCGTACAATTTTGCTGAAGTCGGCAAGTAACTCCATTCCGCAGTCTGAGCCGCCACTGGCATCTCCAAGCCAAACATTCACGCGCTCAGCCTTGCAATAGACTTCACGCATCTGCACAACTTGACTATTTCGCTCCGCTTCGTCCGCCTGATTGATACATATGGCATCGACCCAAAGAAGCAATTGGCTGTCGGACCGCCGTAATGCTCGCAAGGCACTCTCGAGGTTTTTGCGACAAAGGAATCGTTTCCCTCCGAGGAGGATGGGAATTTGGGCTGGCTCATCTCCCCACGTGTATGAAAGGGCCTCAAAGCTAAGGTCGTCGTCTGCTGCGTGGTCCTTGAGGGTGCATGAGATAGGGTCGTCGACATTGGCCGCAATGTCGATTATCATAAGTCGAATCCATCCAGTAGTTGGGAGCGGTTGGTAAACATATACGTCTTCCATGGCGTGAAACCAGTTGATTGTCCGCAGTTACGCGATGTCTCTTGTGAGCATCGTCGAGGCTTGAATCAGTGCTAGCGCACCCCGCTTCCAAAACGGCCAAGGATATCAGGAGCTGCAGCTAGCTATATTAGTGCTAGTGCATGAAAAGGGGGCTGAACGTACACAAATATTTGTAAGTGCTTAGGGATGAAGCCAATCTCGAGCTGTGAATATAAATATTATCTTTCTTATTCTCATTTCGATATCAAGTTTCAGTTTCGTGGACATAATAGCATTTGCTGGAAGCGGCCAAGTGCCTACCATCTCCCCCCTTTATTTTCAGGCCACAACGTGATGACAAGTCTCTAAAGCTCTCCTTTATCACATTGTTTCCGGCGATGACTTCGCAAACTCTCAAGATTTCAAGCTTTCGAGTTTTCTCTTTGTTCTGACAATCGCAGAGTCTTTGTTGAGCCGGACCCCCAAAAGTTCTCAAATACACTACTCCCATCTACGGCCAATGCAATTGAATTGATCCTTGGAACGAGACTGGCTTGATTATCAAATCCTACTCACTTACATCTTGTCCCTCGTACATCCGACCCAGTCGCAAAATGTCCAGCCCAACTCTCCGCAGAAAAACCAAGCCTGCATCACCCACAACAACATTAAACGCAATCTTCGGCGAGAGAGAAAACCCAGAAGAAGAATACAGCCCCTTCTTACCCCAAGGCCTAGCAGCCGAACTAGCGCATCTCCCACCACCCTTCTCCACACGCATACCCCTCACCATCCCCTCAAACTCCCGTACTTCCCCTCCCCCTCCCTCCAACCACTTACCAGCTAATCAAGCCGCAGCTTCTTGTCTATCTCTGCTCAAACGATTTCTTTTGTTGAGGTTCAATAGTCTTGGGAGGTGACTCTTAATAATCGTGCTGTACGTTCTCAGAGTGCTTTTCGAGGTGGTGGATAAGATCCTGAGCAAGACTGATTTGTTTCATCGGTATTTCCAGATTTGTTGCGTGTATTGGTATTTATACTATCATTACGTCCGTTTGAGACGATGGCCTAGGGAGTGTAAGGGGAGTTGTGGGGTTGAGTATTTGAGTGTTTGGGGGTGGGGAAGGGGAGGATTGGAAGTTGAAGATGAGGGAGGATGTCAGTGAGATGTTGTGAAAGAAGCATGGCTAGGGATATCGTAGTATGAATTGCTAGCGTGCAGATATTTCAATTTAAGAGTGTTTCTCGTTGCAGGAATTTATCGTACACGAGTAAGCTAAGAACAATTCAAACACCACTGCTCCTTTGAGATTCCACTTCTATCTTGTTTCTAATCTCTTGTTGAGCTTTTTCACTCAGCTGCATGATTTAAGCCAAATTTTTGTTGCTCATCTCCATTCCATTTTGAAACATTCATTTGATGTGCCTCAAAACATAAAGAGACTAGTCAAACGACTTGCCATTCATCCATCTAATGAGCATATCCAGAGCTATCTCTGGCTGATCTTGGGGAACCTAGCGAGCAAGAAGTCAGCAACCAATTCATTTCTCGGCAAATTTTTGGAACATACCATATGTCCCGATCCATCAATCGTCACAAGCGCAAACCTCGTCTTCTTCTCATCCCCATCCACCATCTTGACATTTACCTCCTTGAACTTCCCCGCCACCACTTCCTTACCATCCTTCTCACTCTTCCAAGGCTTTAGATCCAATGATGTAAACGCAGCCTGGCCCTTCCACGGCATGCTCGCCGTCCACCGCTTCGCTCCCGCTGTATTACACGCCAAATCGAGATTGCCTTGGTAGATCAGAATATCAATTTGGCTTGCAAGGAGGTACTGCACTTGAGGTATCAAGCTAATTCCAAGATCATTGGTGAGCTCGAATGCGCGCGCAATAACGTTGGAACCGACAGTGAAGTTCTTGATCTGTTTGGGAATGCTGAGAGCAGAGAAAGAGCTTTCGAGGTTTAGATAATCTTGAATAAGTCCCGTGTTCGCATAGCAGAAGTCATCGATGTCGCATGGTGCAGTGACTATGTGATAATTAGCCATTTTTTCAGTTGCACGGGAAGAAAGAAGGGCCACTTGTTGAAGGAAATGATGGGGGAAATTACTGTCAAACCGGTTGCGACCTCCCTTTCCAGATTCTCCGTCGTAGAAGTTGATCACGCCCGTCAAACAGACTGTTTCCGCAGCCTGACAGATAGCAGGATCTGGATGGTCATAGCATACTTTCGCGACCTCGAGGCAGCGAGGGAGATTCGCGGCCATAATCTCGCAGCGAGTCTCGTTGAAGATTGGCTTCTCGACGCCAGGATTGGTCGTACACAGAGTTTCCCAGTATCCAAAGGACGTATCTAAAGGTGATACATAACCATTACCTATGGCCAACGACTTCAAAGGTACTTGAGCCCGTTTCGGATAAAGAACATTCTGGCTGACGATTTGGGCACCAAGAGCAGGGAGATAATGCCCCTCGATTTAGGTCAGTTTATTCGGGTCGAATAATAAGTTTGAACTTACAGCGTAACTTTCTCCGGTGATGACAAGTGGACCCTTGGCGTGTTCTGGGAAGACCTGGCTCACGAATAATTGTAGAAACAGATGCATGTCAGCTGCGGCTGTGAATGAATCTCCAGGCAGTGGCTCTCCTTCATCAAGATACGAGAAACCAACGCCAGCAGGCTGGTCCACAAAAATCAATGCCGTTTCCTTATTCCAGCCATACGGGTTATAAACGGTGCCATTTCCATGTTCGTTGATCAGACAGGGACCCAATTCCTGAAGCATTCCAAGCATACTTGAACCACCAGGCCCACCCGTGAGCCAAAGGGCAAGTGGTTCTGATCTAGCATTCTTGGTTGCAGTCTCGCTCTTGAAATACCAGAAGAAGAGGTGCTTGCGACCAACATCAAGCCAGCCGGTGTATTGATCTACCGGCGTATCGCAGAGGGTGGCATTTTGACGCTTGATGCGAATTGAGTGATCAGGAGATACATCGCTTTGAAAGACCGAAAATGCAGAGACAGATTCATCTTCCCTCAAGGGGATCTGGGAGGATGTGACAGCGATTGCCAGCTTGGCAAATGCTTGGAGCCATAAGAGACACTTCATCGTGGAGAACAATTGCTCAGAAAGGCTAATTGATGTTTAAAAGAGTGTCGTTACGAAAGGGGTTGAGATATATAAAGTGATGTTCGAATTTGGAACCCCGAAAGATAGGCAGCAAACTCCGGTACCCCGCTGTCTGGAATAGGAAGGTGGGCTGACGAGTAATGAATGTACCTGCAGATCGAGATACCGCTAATAGCAGTGACGTATTCCTCTATTAACGAGGTATTGGTAATAGGAATCTGATGTAAAATGGAGTGAATGTTTGTCCGCTAAGTTGGAAAGACCGTTCGAGGTCACATCACGTGACTCACATCCCCTTTGTAGAAGCCCTCCCTCGACCGCAGTTTCAAGCATGATTGGGATGAATCACAGGAATTTTTGTTGTGAATTATAAACTTACTCTCAATTTCTCAATCAGTGTCAACAACCGCAACAGCAGTTGGATCGAGAGACGGGCTAGAACTACGTCTTACAGCCAGCTTGCACTTCACTAATAATTTTGACCATTACACCTACTTGATAAGTCCTATAGCAAGATCACAAAAATATAAATGTCTCTAAGACTTCAGTCTGAATCTTCGTGGTTTTGCAGGAGTACTGTTGTTCCTACCTATCAAATGTTTCGTGGTCATCTTTTATATCAGATCCCTTGCTCATACCCTATCCATCGACTGGAAATTTGCAAAATCGAGTGGAGTAGAGATAATGACAACAAAGGGTCGCATTGGATCGCCTCTACTGGGCAGAACTGTGTAGGAGATGTGAACGGGGTTCCAATCTCAACCATTCATGGCATTTGAATAACGAGGGTATCTCAGGTGTAAACCGCAACGGCTCCGTGAAAGTCTATCGCAACAATCATCTTCCCTCCCATTCTTATAACCCCGACTCCGATTCCTGTTCGACAAATACGGTTGTCCCTTAAACAGCCCAGTAAACTTCAATCTTCACCTCCTCAACATTATTAACCCAATTCCCATATCTCGTCTTTCCCCAAATAGTCACCACATCTCCAACCTTCAAATTCCTAACAAACTCTCCATTCCCACTTGCTCTACCTCTTCCTACATTATCGAGCTTCATCGCGTCCATTGAATCTGGATCCATAATATCATCGGTACAGGACCAAGTGATAACGTGGTCTGTGGTGTCTTTCGTGGCTGTTTTGTTTCGTTGCAAGCAATCCAGACCAGGGTCAAGATCGAAGTGGAATTCAGCTTCTGTTTGCGGGGGTTCATGAGCAGTTACTCTTCGCTTTGTGATTGGTAGGATAGTGCGAGTAGTGCAAATGATGGAATTTGAGTCTGCGTCCGGTGATTGTGGGTCAGGGATAGAGAAATGCGGCATCGGATTGTTTCCAGAAGCCTCAAACGTTGCTCCTAAAGCCTGCTCAGCATCGCTGCTCGTGAAGATACCTAGACTGGGGCCATGGCATATCAAAGAAGATAGAGACAACTTACTTTCACGGATGGCAGACACGGTCTCTAGCCCAACGTCAAACCAAGTTGACGAGCCCTTGTATGTGCCTCTGCAACCGTGAGGACCTCCCCATCCTTGATCGTGGCTTTTTATTGAGAAAACTATCTTTCGGCAGATAAATTCTCCACGGGGGCTTATATTTCGGCTCCAGTGGTCAATAACTTCTTGTGTGACATTGTTCGGGAAATCGTCAGGTTCGATCCATGGTTTCGAGGGTCTGGAGATCCATTCGTCTTTTCTCCTCATATTTATGGTGGTGGGATTGTCTTTCGTAGGGACGTAGCCAATAGGATACGATCGCAACTACGAATTATGAGCATAGGAGAATATATGTAAGATGTGCCAACTCACCAAGAGCTTGTTCTCGCCCTCTCGTCCTGCAAGGACGCGGACCTCCCCATCGGTTCTGCAAGTTGTAGTCTTGATCCAATACTCTGCAAAATCGATTATGGTGTCAATCAATTCCAACGGCAGCTTCCCCTTCGTAGCCAGAATCTGCTTGACAGTGAGAATATCCTCAACGGATGGCGTATGAGGCACTGGTGTTTCGGCCATGGTTCCTAACAGAGCTGTAGAGAGGGTGCTGAAAAGGTTCCACACCGACATGTGCCTGGTAATTGAGTTCCTTTCGGGTCGTAGTTATTACTGCAAAAAGAATTGAATCAAAGTTGCATATAGTTGTGTAGAGTGAGCAGGTTCGTGAATGGTATGGTTGTTGTGGAGTGATGCCTGACAGGAGTAGTGGCAAATGACGTTGCGGAGCGAGGCTGACGCGAAGCTACTCGCAAGCGCAAGGCTGTTGAGCGTTTTCCAGCCTCCGATTCGTTCCTCCGCTGCCCCTGCAGCTCATTCGCAGAACTTCCACCACCACAACCTCGGTCTCGCCTACCGCACAAACCAAAATCTTCACGACTTCATAGAAAGGTACACTTGCAAGCCACCTTCAACACATTGCACCACAGCGAGCAATATGGTTAAGATGGTCAAGACCAACACCCAAAGCGCAACCCAGAACGTGTACCATTGTGGTCCGTTGCGGCGGTCATGCCAGAACTGGGACAGCGTGCTCGGCCGCGCTTCGTCGTATACCTCCTTCAGAATGACAAGTCGGTCCCGCCAATAGCTGAAGTTATCGATCTGCCGCTCCTCGGCGTTCAAGTTCCCAATCCCAACGAGTCGCTTATCGAGTCCGAAGGCAGACTTTGCCGCTGTTTTCTGGTACCATTTCTTGATTGCCGGATTGTATGTTGGGAACAGGAGCTTGAGAGTCCACAGCGTTTCCTCGATAAGAAGAGGCGGGTACAGTGAGCTATTGCTAACATTTAGTTCAAGGCTCTCCGGGGTTAATGGGAAAGGCTTACTTCTTGGTCTGATGCTCTAGGAACGAAGCGTGGTGGAAGATGAAAACCGCCTTGTCATCATCCATCATGCGCAGGTGATCAGCAAGATTATCCGTCCACCAGATCTTGACACCGCCGATTCTCTGCACGCTGAGAGCATTGAAAGACTTTTCAAGCTTGATACGCTCATGCCCTCGAGCAGCGGAGGCAGCAAAATGATTGTGTACAAATTCACGAAGACTGCCCTCTTCCCATTTGAGGTACCTCCCTTTACTGTATTCATGCTGCACCTCACCGATTCTGATCATGAGGAGAAGGCGGGCAGCGAGATTGATCGAGCATTCTTGTTGGGTTGTATTTGCAGATCTGAGAAGGTCTGATATTTGCTTCCTTACCTCTTCCCGACGAAGAGGTTGCCGAAGAAGTTGTACGATGTCCATTATATGCCTGTGGGTCTCCACCGATGAGAATTCCCCATTGTCGTGTCGTCCGATGAGGTCACACTGGCGAGCGTAGTACTTGAAATAGGAGTCGAAGTATGCTCCCAAGTCTGATGTTTCATCTGGGAAATGGTACTTTGAAGACTGCTGGCCCCAGAGATGCTCCACTGCCAGTGGTCGATTTGCAAGGGGGACATCATGCCAGAGGCTCAGGTCAAGCGACGACATGGCGAGTTTAGTCCAATGATTCTTATGACGAGATTGGAAATCAAGTGAAGCAGGAAGCAGAGTCCATAATAAAGCGCTCAAATCTACATGTGTTGCTCGCGCAGACTGTACTCCTCTTCCATGCAAACCAGTCTACCTCGTTGCCGTCGGCGTCCCTTCGGACGGACTTTACGAAAAGCTTGTGGCCCATTGGAAAAGTTGCCCTGACACTCGAGCCCTCTCCAAGCCGCCCCGCGAAGAGATTCGTCACGCCCTGAATTGCCGTTTGGTGGCTTGCCGCGCGGACTGAATGTGCCCTTCGAACCCTAAACTTTTGGGAAGCCACCAGAGCTGTGCGATAATGATTTTGAACCTAATGAGGTTGTTTCTTGTGCAATGCTGGTAAGATTCCGTCTCAAATGAGGAAGGCCAATCTGTGGTAGCGTTTTTCGCAGCCTTGGATTGGATCATCACTCTAGCTCCGCCTCACTCTCGGTGAGGCAATTGGATTCGGGCCGTAGGCGCAAGGCAACATAGTCGGGCCGGGCTGGCGGTACCTGTCTCAACATCGAAAGAGCAACTGAGAGGAACCGTTTGTTATATTCTTATTGGCTCCGAGCACTCATCCAAACGTCCCGCTCTGCCACGTATGAGGTCAGCATTCGGTTATTCTTCCTGCAATGTTGCTTTGCTTGCTGGGTCAATTGGAAGGTGCTATCGCCCAGCCCTTATGTTCCATCTCGAATTTCTTGGGACTTCACTGTTCTCGTTCGCAACCCATTTTGCTTGCTTCTGTGGCTAGTTGGTTCCGGTCTCCTTAAGGCACGCTTCGATGCCATGGAGAAAATCAAGCGCGTTTTCAGACGTCCTAAAGATGAAAGTCATTGGCCCAACCCCAGGGATTCGATTGGGAGCCGCATTGGAACATCGCCCGATAGAAATTCTACCTATTGGATTGCGATAGGGCCAGCCCGCGACGTCTGGAAAGACTTCGGCCGCAATATCAGGAGTTGCATCCAGAATGGAGCCTGCGAGTATAGCGAGACTCTTATTGTGGAGTTGTATATGTTCGGATCCAATGAAGATACAGCTGCGCCCCTGGTCTTGATATGCTCCGAGGATAAGAAGGAACGCGACCAAGTTGTCAAAGCGATCGAGAAAAGCGAAATCATGAAGCAATATCCCGCTATCGGCCTCGAACAGACGTCCAAGCTCCCGAATCTCACAACCAAACCATTATCCCAGGACGACATCGAGTTTAATACCAATTTCAACTCTAATATCGACATGGAAAAGATCGTACTCACGCCTCGATCCGATAACCCTTTTGGCAGACGACTTTATATTCCAAGTCAAGATGGTACCGCTCTTCGGCGTGCAACAGCTGGCCCGATTCTACATATCAACCGTAAAGTATATCAACTAACGGTGGGCCATGCGTTTCTGGCGTCTGGCGACTTCCCCCTGTTCCAGGATAGTCTACAAACTTCGGAGCATCACAACCAAAATGAGATTGAAGAGGGCAACTCCTTGGCTGCTCAAGAATTGGCCATGACTGTGACAACCAGGCAACATTCACTCGATTCAGGGGTGGATCTCACGCGAGAAGCTACCAACGATCGTAACGTGGTTCCTCGAAACCTTGGTGCCCTCGGAAAACTCGCTTGGCTTTCGGATATAAGCAATTCAAATTCGCTCGATTATGCTTTCATTGAGGTGGAAGAGGCATACTCTCAAGACAGCAATCAAGTGCCTTGTGGGCCGAACGGCAGCCAACGCCCTCGACAAGTGAGGCAGACGGATGATCCTAAAGATGTCAACGTAATCACGATGACTACTTCGTCTGTGTTCATGACTGGTAAACTGTGTGCTACTGCGTCATATGTACGCTTCCCAAACCAGAGGACTCTTCAAGAACTTTACCCTCTGCACCTGGATGGAAAATTAGGTGATGGAGATTGTGGATCGGGGGTTGTCGACCAAGTTACTGGCCACCTATATGGCCACATCGTTGCAGGAACTGCTGGTACTGGTCATGCCTACATCGTATCTGCCGAAGACGTATTCCAGGACATTAGGAAGAATATGGGAGTAGACGTGACCTTGTTCCCTGAAGAGCAGATTCTCCCCCTTTTGCCTGAAGAACACATGAAAGGTTCAAAATTGTCAAAAAATTTCAAAATCGGAGGATACTCCGAGCGTGTTCATGACAATTTACTTCAATCCGGTGTTGGTTTCCTTGCTGTCGAGTTTGCCTCGAAGGAGTATTTTAGGGATTTGAATCAACCTTCCCAGCCGAAGGAGAAGGAAGTCAAGTTGACAACAATACCGCCAATCCAGCCAAAGTCTTTACCAGTACAACCCACTACCTTCGAGGAGGCTGGTCCATCTCGCGCTCGTAGCGTCAAACGTACCCATCCGCTTTCTCAGACACCAATATACACCAAACTCAAGGACATCCCGCGAACAATTACTCAGCCACTTCCGCCAATCTCAAATCTGAAGTCGACATCTGCATCTGTCAATCGAAAGACCAAATCTACAAGAAAACTCACGAACAATCTAAGCCCTCAACTGTCGAAGACATTTCCTTTTGAGGAACTATTTTTTGGCCTTCCAAGCGACCTTCAAGTAAATGTCGTTGCTTATCTCTACGTTCCTGATATCTTGAACCTTAGACAAGTTTCGAAGACATGGCTAGAGTTCATCACAAGCAACGAGACGCCAATCTCGCGATTATTCTTGAAACACAACCCTGTTCCATGTTTCACAGTCAATCTATATCCTCTCCCGGGTCCTTCAGAGCTGGACTTGAATTACATTCGCAGACTCTGGCATAAACTGGCCGTAACATCAAAATTGTCTACACTGTTAGCAGACTGGATCGCCACAGACATCTTCCTACGAGAGACTGATAGGCAGAAGCAAGAGTTTTTGCCCCAGCGAGCACGGATAATTCGTCGCCTGATACCCATCCTCTTCACAATTGGACACTTTTTTCAAACATATCGCCATCTGCTTGTACAACAGATCCTAGACAAAGAGCACCCTTTGCTTCCCGAAGACTATATCATCAACCCCATCGAGCGATACATCATGAACCTCTACGACAACAAAACGCTACTTCAAGTTCATCAAGTCTTCCCAGTCATTCTCTCGTGTCTGAGCCGGAGGCTGAGACCACCTTCGTATTTCGGATGTCTGGAAAGATCGCTTCACGGCTATGTTAGGCGACCCCTTCCAGCACTTGTTCTTGTCGGACTTCTCTACATCGGAGGAATGGAGGAAGTGATCAGAATCTCGGAAATTGAGACTTACAATAGCAGGAGAGCAGCTGTTGACGACTGGTATTCGGCTGTCTTTCGACAACCAATCGACTATACACACGAAGCATGTCGTTGCCCGGTCAGTCTATTCCAGAAGAAATCCAGGCAGTTGCCTTCCAACGCCGTCGCCAACTCAAGTCTGAATCAAACCTGCAACGGCACCCCTTCTACTGGCACGTCCCCCAAGCCCTCAAAAGCCTTCACTTCATCCACCGGGGAGCCTGGCAATACTGTTCCAATATCTGGTAGTGACCAGCCTCTTCCAGTTATTACCCTCACTTTGGGCGATATCAAAGACCCCAAAGGCAAAGGGAAGCAAAAGGCCACTGCCAATTTACCATATATCCCCATTAGGCAGCCCCTCTCTGCAGAGCAAGCTCGATCACTGCTACAGAGTCTACCCGCTTTGAAAGATATCTGGGTCCCAACAGCGGAAAAGTTACTTCTTGCTAGACAGGCGGTAGACAGATGGCAGGATATCAAGAGGGTTGCGCAGGTCATGCATGAGTTGATCCTGGCCGATTTCACAGCAGCAGATGAACTCTTTTATGGGTGCACTGCAGAAGATTTTGATCCGGATATTGTGAAGCGCGGATGGGGAGATTTGCTCGATGATGGTCGAGATATGGAGAGTTCGAGCGAGCATGTTGTGATCATGAGCCCGTAAGGGGGGGTCCTGGGATTGGTGTAAAGGATTGCTATGAATCCGTTTATTGAATTTCTAGAGAAATAGTTTAGATTAATGTATATCTCAATTCACAAGCGAGTAACCTCGAAGGACTAGTATTTTCATTTCCGTCGTTTCCCCTTTCGTCAGTGTTTTAAGAAAGACGGGAGCAAGCTAGAATGAATTACAGCAAACAAATGCAAAATGAATTTCCCCGCTGTGGCCGGGCGAATCAATGAAGCACTAGCAGAACTGTTGACAGATATCTAACCTAACACCAAAGTTTGTTGTTAGTGAAGCGAATCCATCTGGTGCATGGGAGAAGTTCAGGGACCTCTCGGCTACGGAGTGGCTGAAAAGAAACATTGCTGCAGTCACCCCCAAGCACGCAATCTCGGACCATGGGCCTGGCCTTGCTCTCCGAAATCGCCGACTAAAGATCAAGATGCAGCTTTTCTGCCCGCCTTCAAGAGCTCTTGATCTCACGATCAAGACTCCTTCCTACAACTTTCATCCGCCATGATCTCCTCTCGAAGCGTCGTCTCCGCCGCGCGGATAGCCACAAAAGCACCAAAGACCATCCCTCGATCCTGGGCTCGCCATTCATCCAACAAAGCAGCCCCTCCATCAACACAAGCACCACGATCCCAACATGCCTCTCGCTCATTCCAAACCCAAGGGCCAAGGAATAACACCACCCCCAGCCTGGCAGAAGCCTCAAACCCCGCAATGGCATTCCCCTGCCTCGACGCGCTGGAGACCAAATCCGCAACCCTCGAAGCACGCTCTCTGTCCAGTGGCCCCGAGCCCTCGTACACCAGCGGCGTGACGCTCAACTACCACTGCCACGAACTCCTACTCCTCGACTGGGGCGGCGTGCTCCCTGAATTTAACATCGCGTACGAAACCTGGGGTGCCATCAACGCAGACAAATCCAATGTAATACTGCTGCATACAGGATTATCTGCATCTTCGCACGCCCACTCCACGGAGAAGAACCCGAAGCCAGGCTGGTGGGAGAAGTTCATTGGTCCTGGGGGATGTTTGGATACGGATAAATATCACGTTATATGCACGAATGTTATAGGAGGGTGTTATGGCAGTACGGGACCGAGCAGTGTTGATCCAGCGGATGGGCAGCGGTACGCCACGCGCTTCCCGATTCTGACCATGGAGGACATGGTGCGGGCGCAGTTTCGGCTTCTCGATGGCTTGGGCATTGAGAAGTTGTATGCGAGTGTTGGGGCCAGTATGGGAGGGATGCAGAGTTTGGCCGCGGGTGTGCTGTTCCCGGAGAGGGTGGGTAGGATTGCGAGTATTTCGGGCTGTGCGAGGAGTCATCCTTATTCGATTGCGATGAGGCATACACAGAGACAGGTGTTGATGATGGACCCGAAGTGGAACCGCGGGTTCTACTACGACAGTGTGCCTCCGCACGCGGGCATGAAGCTCGCGAGAGAGATCGCTACGGTTACGTATAGGTCGGGACCGGAATGGGAGCAGAGATTTGGCAGGCGGAGAGCGGATCCGAGCAAGCAGCCAGCACTCTGTCCTGACTTCCTTATCGAGACGTATCTGGATCATGCGGGAGAGAAATTCTGCTTGGAGTACGATGCGAACAGTCTGCTCTACGTGAGCAAGGCTATGGATCTCTTTGATCTCGGTGCTTCGAGTCAATCTGCCAGCTCTGGAAGAAGAGCTGCTCATGCGCAGCGTCTTGCGAGTGGACAGGCTAAGGATGCATCCGCAACTACATGCAGTCTTACGCTCCCCGACTCTCCTTACGAAGAACAACCGGAATCGAACGCTCCCTCGGACTTGAACAAGCCGGTATCACAATCTTCTGGCCCTCCTGAGGATTTGGTACAAGGCCTGAAGGGATTAAGAGATCACCCTGCTTTGATTATGGGCGTGGAAAGTGATATTCTGTTCCCGGCGTGGCAGCAGAGGGAGATTGCTGAGACGTTGAGAAGAGCGGGAAATAAGAGTGTGACGCATGTTGAGCTTGGAGAGGATGTGAGTCTGTTCGGACATGACAGCTTCTTGCTGGATTTGGAACATATTGGAGGAAATCTGAAGCGATTCCTCGGGTGAAGGATGACACGGGAAAAGGGAGAGTCGCATTATCCTCCCGTGAGTTAAGGAAGGGGTGGGAGGAATTGTTCTATATATTCTTTCGGTTTGAGAAAGCCAAAGATGTACTTGAAAACATGCATTGGGACGGCGTTGTGGTGGCATTTACAACAGGAGCGAGCATCGGGTCTTTTGCAGCAGGGTCGGTCAATACGAAGACATTCATAGTGTCTGATGAGCAGCCTCCACAACACGAATATGAATGACAATCAGCTCACAATTCAGTTCCGGCTTCGCTATCTTCCCCACGCTACATCAATCGGATTGTCACACTCGAAAAGTCATCCACACAGCTCAACCCTCTCAGCGCCACCCGTCAATCACGTTCCCAAAATTTACTCCTTCGGGCATTCCCGACCCCACTAAGTGTCTAGATTTGCCCGTCGCGCAGCTGCCAGGGTAGCTTCTGCCAATCAGTGTTCAGAATGTCCCCCTGTTCTCGGCTCCGTGCAAACCTTACTTTTTCTGCCCCGCTATGCCACCCTAGGAAAATACCATAAAGAACCCCCCCTCCCACTTCTACTCTCTTTCTTCTTCAACCACCTGTTACACCACATTGACGAGCAGTCAATGTGCCTTGCAGACTCATAACAACACCAGTGAGCGACTTGAAGTCTTTGCGCTTACTGTCTTGGGGACGAAGAAAGACTTACCGAGGTTTTCATCACACATTATTTTTTTGGCGCGATAAGAGATACCCTACCTATTTTAGTTCCAACACCACGGCGTCAGAACAGGATAGACCGCTTCTTCTTGTATATAATTCGGATTCTGAGGACGAGATAATTGGCGAGGAAAGAGAAGGAGATATGGACGATAAGTCGGCGACCAAGGTTACGGGCGTGGAGACCTATGCAGTGGGTAATGGGGAGAGCTATGGCAAGTCTAGCGATGGGCTGGAGGGGAATGGCAGTGGGAGTGTAGAGCTGACGCCGCAGAGAATTGCGAACGATGAGGAGGTTGATCCTGAGGTCTTGGAGCATGCAATTCAGGCTTTGGAGAGCAAGAAGACGGCTTGGTGGGCCTACTTGACTACTAGAGACTTCTGGTTGGTGTTGCTTATCGGGTATGTCTTTCTCTCAATTCAAGATCCAAGACTGATGGATTTATCAGACAAGTACTGGCTCTTTGCATCACGGCAACCAATACCTTCTCTTCTCTGCTTGTCAACAAGGGGACTTCCATTCCTGCTTTCCAGACACTTTTCAACTACATCGTGCTCTGTGCAATCTATACAACCTACACAATCTACCGGTACGGCATCAAGAAGTACCTTAAGCTGCTCCTTGTCGACGGCTGGAAATACATTATCCTAAGCTTCATGGACGTCCAAGGAAACTACTTCACCGTGCTCGCCTACCGCTACACTGTACGGTCCCTCCTCTCCCTCTCACAATCCAGCTAACAAATGCAGAACATCCTCTCCGCACAACTCCTCAACTTCTGGTCCATTATCTGCGTCGTAATCGTCTCCTTCCTGCTCCTTCGCGTACGCTACAAATGGGCACAGATAGCCGGAATCTTAATTTGCTGCGGCGGCATGGGGATCCTCCTCACATCCGACCACATCACCGGCTCTAACGGCGGCGACCCTCCGACACAAGTAAAAGGCGACCTCTTCGGGCTCGTCGGCGCCACTTTCTACGGCCTCTCCAACGTCTTCGAAGAATGGTTCGTCAGCAAGCGGCCCATGTACGAAGTCCTCGGCATGCTTGGCCTCTTCGGGATCATCATCAACGGCATCACGGCCGCGATCTTCGACCGCGCCTCCTTCCAGTCCGCAACGTGGGATGGCCAAGTCGGCGGCTACATCGTGGGCTACACACTTGCTCTTACCATCTTCTATACGCTGGCCCCGATCATCCTGCGCATGGCGTCGGCGGCGTTCTTCGACATCTCGCTGCTCACTGGCAACTTCTGGGGCGTGATTATCGGCATTAAGGTCTTTGGGTACACGATCTATTATCTGTATCCGATTGCGTTTGTGCTGATTATCGTCGGGTTGGTGGTGTACTTTTTGGCGGGCAGTATGTTGGGGGATAGTAAGAAGCCCTGGCTGGGGAAGAACCAGGAGGAGGGTGTTGCTGGGGTGGGGACCGCGAAGTTGAAGGCTATTCAGGAGGCGAGGAGGGAGGGCTTGGTTGTTGGGGAAGGTTTGGCTTAGGTGGTTGTTGTATTGTGGTTGGAATTTGGAAGGAGAAAGGGGTTTGAGAGGTGTTGCTGAGAGTGTTGCTATTTGTGGGGTTGATATGGTTGTGTGGTGGTGCGAATGAATGTCTTTCTCGTCTCCTCATTCTCAGCAATGACTCCCGGTGTCTTCAAATCTCCTCTTTGAAGTCAGCTGCTCCAGTGAGCTGCTTCCCTGGTATGATTGTCCTGATTCACTACATATCCAACACAAACATGCTCACAATACACTACCTCCGAATGACCTCCCCACAATCATAAAGTCCCAGAGCAACCCAATCCATCATCTCCCCTCCCTCCTACTTTCAGCCCTAGCCTCACAACATCAAAACTCAAGCCGATCAATCAAACATCTCCACTCGCAACAAAAGAAATAGAGCAAGAGGAATGCCACCCCTAGTTCAGAAGTCGTGGCTTTGTAAGGTATGCTTCCAGCGCTTTTATGAGGAAGAGGAGGTGTGGAGGCATTTTAAGCAGAGTCATGGGGATGAGGGGGAGGGAGAGAATGATAGCGAAGATGAGTGTGGAAGGAAAGATGAAGGGGAAGGAGTGGATGTGAGTTTTCCTACTCGATGAGCGGGTGAAAAACGGTGTAGGGGTGGTGGAGAAGGGAGGGGACGGGCAAAGATAGATTTTGGAGGTGTATCTCTCAGCAGACGGAAACTATACATTTCTCATCAACGTCTTGTCCCTCCTCTCTCTCCAGCTTCAGCTTCTTGCGCAACGCACTAATATCTCTAGCTGGAATCTTTCCATCTCAAGTCAGCACAATCGAACTTCTTCTCTTGCTCGGAGCTCCGAAATCTTCATATTTCTCAAACAAAACTGCGAGAAGGTTGTCCTGTCGCACGTGGGCTTTGCAAGGACAGACTGAGCGATGTGATTCCCACCACCTACAGAGAAGATAGAGTTATCTGCTGTAATCACAGAGAATTCTTAGGCTCAGGACAGATGATTGCCAATGACAGCCAAGGCCTGGAAATAGCACCTAAAGCATTTGAATCACAATTCCTGTATCCCCGTGCAAAATAACTATTCATCTCTATACTCTTCAGACCTCCTCCTAATCTTTTCCAAACTATATAACCTTCCAATTTCACCCTCTTCCTCCCACTTACATCCTCTAAACAAAACATACCTCCAACCCTCAACATCAACACTTCTCAACGTACCAAATCAATAACCCGTAAAACCTCAAATCGTACTCCATCCTGATCAAGCAACAGCCAAAATGCTAGTACTCAAGAAAGGCCACCGAGAATTCATGTGCCAGAAATGCATGAAGCGCTTCTACGAGCGAGAGGGAGGCGTTGAGAAGCTGAGGAGACATAACTTGTGGTGCGAAGGCGATGAGTGGTATCAGTCGCAGTTGAACAAGAAGTGTGAGTGGTTGGAGGAGGGAGAAGATAAGGAGGAGCTTGGGAAGCGGGATGGGAAGAGGACCCAGGATATCCAGACTTCGAGCTCGCGAGACTCGTCGAATGCTTCTTCGGCATTTTCTAGCTCGGTGGCAGCTGCGAGCGTGGCGAGTTTTGGTTGTTAGGTGAGGGTATTTTGGGGATCCCTGAGGTTGTGGAGGAAGGCGTGGCTTTTTGAGCTTCTTGATATTGGAATCGATCTCTATCGCTGCTACCCTTAGGCATTTCGAGAGGGATGTAGTCTTTTGCTGCTGAGTGATAGAGACGCTGAGACTGAGATGGTAATCCAACTGCACCTATCCTCCGCCAACAGTTCTTGAATTCTCTCAATACCTAGCCATTCCCACACAATAAGACCCCTCTCTTCCCGTTTCGCGCCCTCCGCAAACCCACGAACCTCTCCCTTCAGAAAACACCCGGAACAAACCTCCACGTCCTCCTATGCCAAACCTCCCATTCCTTCCCAAACCGTCCCCTCAACACCGCCTCCTCATCCCTAACCCTCACCCCCGTCAACCCCACGGCCCCTCCCACCAGCACCCCAGCAACGACCTTCCACCACCCACTCTGCACTCCCTCCTCGGGTACCCAACACCCTATTCCACCATCTATCCTCCCCAGTAACCCGAAATTCCCGAGCATGATGATGATGTTCGCTGTATAGGATGGATGCTGAACATACGCGTAAAGGCCGCTTGTCACCAACCTCCCCGGCTCCTTGACACGAAACGTGAAGTCATTCCCGAGGCCCCTGAAAGCTAGTAACCTAACCGGTGCAGCGAGAAGTATCCCGAGGAGACAGAGAGAAGTTGTGAAGCTCCAGGTGAAGAGGTCGGGGTTTAGGTTTGAGGGGTGGGGACAGAGGGAAGAGGGCGGGGAGGGGTAGTAGAGGATGAGGAGGACATGGTAAAGGGAGAGGAGGGCTAGGAGGGCGTGCGTTAGGTTGAGGAATGAGGGATGGGTTAGGGGGGAGATGGTGTCTTTGGGTTTGGTAGGTGATGCGGCGGCTGTTTTTGAGTGGCCGTTTGAGGTTGCGTTTGGTGGCGTGAGGACGAGGATTGTGAGGTGGGTCGAGAGGAGGATTGCGAGGGCGAGGAAGAGATTTAGGAGGGTTGGGTGGAGCATTTTGACTTGTTATTCAGTGTTCCGCGAGCATGTCGAGGTTGGGTTGCGGTGACATGTAAGGTTCGTTGGCGACGGTAGGTTCAGACTGTTTTGGGAATCTAAGGTGGGGAAGAGGTCTGTTCATGCCGAGAAGCGACAGAGTGGTTGTGATTTCCTTGTGAGATCATATAGGAGAGATATGCTTCAGGCTTTGTTACACCTGATGTCTAAGCCATCTCTGCAAGTAATCCAATTCGGAGCCATTGCAAATTCGAACCTCACAACCTGAAGGCTATTCTCACATGTTACATCAAAGGCAAGTCACAGCACAGCAATCACGTCATAGAAACATAAAGTGCTCTGAAGAATTTATTGTCACAAGTTACATCTGGTGTACAAGGGCAATGTATGACTGTCGCTAAATTCAAGGACGATCCCCCAAACGCCATCCCTCCAGAGACTTTTGGCCCATCGCTCCGGCTTCCCTTCCATGCGGTACAAACGAAACTCCCCTAATATCTCTAGGTCTGAACAATTCTTCCAGCTCCATTGACTGTCTGACGTCCGCAGCTGCGTCCAGCTTTGGGGTCTCCTGTCTCTCTACTCGTTCTCTCTCTATAACGGTGATGGCCCATAGTAGCGTCATGAGGACTTCCACACTTGGTGAATTCGATCCTCCATAATGACCCGCATCTGCGTTCGAAAGACAATCTTGGAGCTGCTGTTCAGACGCTAACCGCATGGCCACCATCGTCGCATCCAAAAGAGGACGCGCCAAGTTGGGGCTGCAGGTTAGCAGTCGTCTCAGCAAGCGAATCCGAAGAGTAAATCTCGGGCGCAGGCTGGTCGTCGTGGTGGAGGAAGTCATCGAGGTTGAAGTCGTCAGTGCCGCCGTCGTTGTGGCTAACCAGATGATCGAAGTTAAGATCGAACTGGTCGACGGTAGGGGCGATCCCGTTCTCAAAGAAAAGACGATCTGACCCATTGGGGTCAGGAGCGTTGAAATAACCGCCGAAGTCATCTTGATAAAGAGATTGATTGCCAAGATTTGAGAGATGGCTGAAGTTGGCGCTGTCGTTGAATTCATCCAGGGCCGTTGTTCTTCCGACTGACACTGCAGGTCGCACAACATCGCGGCAGGATGTTGTGTCATATCGGAAGAACTGGCGTTGGCGGACTCGTCGACAGGGCGCATCTCAGGAGAGAGGGTGGCGGGGTCTAGGGTTCGTAGAGGTTCAGACTTGGTGATGGGTTGGGTGCTGATAGGGACTTCTGGGGCGTCTCGGGAGCCGAAGAGTTCTTGGGAGAATGTGACTGGGGTTGGTGCGGAGCGGAGTTCTAATTGTGCTGGTGTGGAGGCAATTGACGAGGACCGAAAGACAGTCATGGTGCCAGTGAACTGCTCAAGCTCGCGCATGAGGAGTTCGTTCTTTGCTTGCATGTCAGCCAAGCGCATCTCGAGGTCTGCGTTTCGTCTTTCGATGGCACGTTTCTCGTTCTCGAGAGCCTCGACCTCTTGTCGCTTGCGCTCTCGTGATGATTGGGCTGCACGACGGTTGCGGAGGACCCGTTCTACTCGTCGCTGTTCCTTCTCATCTTCAGTCTTCGCGCGTTTCCTAGAGAGCGGATTAGCTGATTGATCAACGATCGTGAACCTCGCATCCAGTATGTACCTCGGTGGAAGGTTGGTCTTCGGCTCGGGCAGTTGTTGGCCCCAAGACTTCCGCTTCTTGACGGGCTTCTTCTCGGGTGCCGGGGTGCCAGCCATGCTGCTTCCTCCATTCATCGAGCCACCGAACATGCTATCCTCATCGTAGTGTGATTGAGGGGTCATGGCCTCGGTGGGATTCATGGTGTCGTTGAAGAGTGGCGGGTAGATGGTGCCGGGGGTCGAAACGAAGCTGTCGGCCAGGCTGTCCGCCGGCGAGTGCTCGAACTTGATATGGGGTGAGTCCGACATGCTGAATTGATAATATCGAGAGTCGAAATGTGTAGTGCTGGGTGTGGCGTGCAGTGTGCGTATTGGAGAAGATGAGACTGCCCTCAATAGATGTATGCAGCGGGTTGGCCCATGGCGGCAGGACACTCTGGCCTTCTTGGATGGATGAGTCAGGAGAGAGGGAAGGCAGCAGTGCGTGCCGAGTGCCCAATGAGCGGGCGCGTTTGTTTGGGGGGTTTGGTGGATGACTGGATGTGTAGGGAGATGGACACGATGGAGCTGGGAGTCTTGCGGGCTTTATGAAGAGGACAGATCTCACTCCGCGCTAGTGCGGTCGCTGCGTATGACAGGGGGTCGACGCAATTATTATTAGGCTGGAGCCGGTCCCCCCTGAGAACCAGCTCCTCCCGCCGCCCCTTTTCGTATGTGCGTCAACTTGAAAGCCCAGCCGACGCTCAATCTGGGTCCACACGGGCATCCACTGCCATCCAGCAATCGACTCAAACTGTGCCATGGGCGAACATGGTCAGACGGCGTGCGCGGAGGCCCCATCACTCGTGGAACACAGCGACGAATCGAGCACCGCGGCTCCGTCTTGGTGTTTCACACGCCCCTCGCACAGCAATCCATTTGTTACACCAGCAGAGGGTACGCACGAGAGGGATCCATCCTTCACACAGTTGCGTGCAAAAATAGGGGCCTCCTGCTGATCATGGAGCGTCAGAACTCTCCCGGCCCGGACGGGAGATATTCATTTGGTACTCCACGCGCACTTCGTATCACGCAAAGGGACTTCAATTTCTATGGGACCTGCTGTATCGGTACGCCCTCATCAATGTCATCAACCTGTTGAGATTAGCGATGCCTCGAAATTCGTGATATGAGATATCCTCGTGTGCTCGATTTGTCTTGGCCCTTGGCCCTCTTGGGTTGCATAGCGCTTCGATCACTGGCTAGCTGTAGCCCTGACTCAGCCATCGTCAATGTTCAGCGCCGTGCTCAGCCCAGCTCGCCACCCACAACCACTCTCTTCCATCCCTTTCCTCCTGGTGCCTCCTTGCAGCATGGCATCCAGTTATAATCAAGATGACATTCCTCACATCAGATTAGAAACAAAGCAACCTTTGCCAATCCGTATAATCCAGGCATAGCCAGGCAATAAACTTTTTCCTGCGTTCGAGGTTCATCTCACTCTGCTAGTGTGTCGCCTCGTCTGGAATACAGTCAGAAAATCCTCGTGACATGACTCTCAACTCCCGTGCATGTTCAGGTAGAGTAAAACACACCTCACATCACAATAATCGACCAAATTTCCTACCTAAGGTATCACCATCACGCTCCCAAAAGAAAATTCTCCTGCAATAGATTATCCCACCATGTTCCAAACCCTAATTATCACCTGCCTTTCTACCGAGATTCCGCAATTCGAAATATACAACGCGGCCCGGCTGTTCCAACCCAACGACAGGATTAAAAGATTAATATAGAGTTAGTGTTGAAGATTGCTCTATCCCGCAGCACCTTGAGGATTCGAGCATTTGTTTCAATGCGAAGGGGATTCGAGCGGCGGAAGCGCTGAATGCAGAAGGCGGAGCTGGAGTCTTGCACTCACTGCATGGAGCAACGTAGCTACCACTCTCGCGTGCTGCATTCGCGCCATGGAGGCGGAGCGCTGTATGCTGTCGGATGGGAGTGCGCATTTATGCAATTGGTAGGTAAAGTGATAGGCTTCTGGCGTGCATTTCTCGTTGGTGATCTTACTTCTATGGACTGACGAGCGTGCGATTGTGCCACGGCCATTTGAAATGGTTTGCCCTATCTTTGATACGCTCGTATTTCGTGATCCAAAGGCACCTTCGTAACCCAAAAAAGATCATCGTTTGCCTCGCTCGATCTGCGAATGCAAATCCTCATCCCTTCCTCCTCTAAAGATACACAACTCACTCATCAAAAGCACTCCTCACTCCTCACTTCCTTCTAAATCAAGCACGGGTAAATAAGAGAATTGCGAATTTGGGGGTGATGACGAGGCGAGACTCGCACGGCCTTGTTTCAGATCGAGGATCGGTGCCTTCTGGAAGGGTCCGAAGCGGTCGGCCGAGATGGTGGCGCTGATACCATGCAAGGTGCCAGGGGAAGGGGTAAAATGTACGGATTTACTTTTAAGGAAGGCGAGGGGAGGAGGCTGGGGAGCAAGGGGATTGGAAGAATTGAATTGAATATTCGGATTGAGATTATTCTGATGGAAAAATTTGTACCGGAGGAGAGGATAGATTTGATTTTGAAGTTTAATTCTGGAGAAATTTGATTGCTGAAGGGGATTGAGGCGAGGAAGCCTGAGGGATGTTGGGTTGTTAATTTGGTTTATAGACTAGTGTGATTGAATGCGGAGGCAGAGATGAACGGGATTTCATGATCTTGGATGAGTTTGGAAGATAGGTTGGAGAGGGCGGATGAAAGCTCCTGACAATTGGGGGCCATCTGAAATGAGTCACGTGTGCAGTCCAGCCCTGTAACCCAGGGCAATGATCTGTTGTGGAGTTCTCCTACGCTGTAGAGTCTAGACCCTGAAGAACCTTCTAAATGTGATGATGATATACACTAAATCAACAAATCTTTTCTTCTCTAGCTTTCCACAGTGCAAACCCCAAAGACCTTACCCGACGTCATGTGAGAAAATCGGTCCCACTGAAAACGAACCACAGAAGAACTTAAAAACTAGAAGGAAGAGGGCATGTCTCAAGATTTTGTTGCATTTCGCAGAAAGGGCTCATATCCATATAAACCTCATGTCCCCCATCTTTTGATGCTGAGGAGAGGCACCAGCTGAAGAATTCTGGTCACGTGCTCTTCCAAGATCCAACATCAAAATTATGAGATCCTTCTTTGATAAGATGTAGATGAAGACTTGTTGAACTCATTACTTTGATGGAGTGAGGGTGAGCAATTTAACGAACATATGTTTTCGAAAATTGTGTTTAGGTTTCGAGACTATTTCAATACACGTGACTCACAGTTTTCTCTACTTTTCAAACTTGATGTGAACCTCATTGTGCAAGTCCATTAAAATAACAGTAACCTTGTGGTTCAATCAGATTCAGTCATCCTCTTTGCTCTTCTAAAAATAATCTCGCTTCCTCATCTTCCATGACATCTCATAACCTGCAACAACTTATTCATAATCCAGTCATCTTCAACCCTCCACTCAAGAGACCTCAAATCATGGATCCTCCTGCCTCCACGCCCTTCTCAAACCCCCAACCCACAGAAAGATCAGAAGAAGAGCGCCAAACACACCTCTTATTCATGCGTGAAGCCCTCTCAATGGTACCCCTACCCTTTCCATCCACAAACCTCTCTAACAGACCCAGGCCGAGCTGGCACTCACCACAAACGAAACACCCGTCGGTTGCATCTTCGTGCACCAGCCCACACAAACAATAATCGGGCGAGGCATGAACGCAACAAACGCATCGTACAACGGGACTCGACACGCAGAGTTCATCGCTATCTCTTCCATCTTGTCTCAGACCTCCCTAGATCCAGAAACAGGGGAGAAGAGGAAGAGGTATGGACCAGAGATATTGAAAGAGTGCACTCTTTACGTCACGGTCGAGCCGTGTATCATGTGTGCTAGTCTGCTAAGGCAATTCGGGGTGCGGAATGTGTTTTTTGGGGCAAGTAATGAGAAGTTTGGGGGGTGTGGGGGTGTGCTTAATATTCATGTTGGGAATGGGGCGTCTGATAGGGAAGATGAGGGAGAGGAGGATAGGAGACGGAGGCATGAGGGGGATTATGAGGTCAGTGGGGGATGGTTGAGGGAGGAGGCTATTTTGATGTTGAGGCGGTTTTATGTGCAGGAGAATGGGCGGGCGCCTGAGCCGAAGAGGCGGGGGAAGGAGGAAAGGGTTTTGAAGATGGTTGAGCTGCTGGAAGAAAAGGGCGGTTGAGGGATGAGATGGAAGCAACCAGATTTCAGAATCAAAGCTGCAAGGAGCAAGAGAGGTCCGAGCCAAGAGTTAATAGCAGGATAACCAGGAGGTAACCAGAGACACAGGTCACCAGCAAAAGCCTGGAACACAAAAGATCAAATGTTAAGCTCTTCTCGAACAAGCCAATTTCCGTTCCATTTCCTATTTACAAAAACACCTTTCTTCCCTCTCTCTCTTCTATCATCTATAGACCCTTCCCCGTCCTCTCAGCCTCCAGCTCTCTCTCCGCCTGCTGATAATACTTCGCCGTATCCACACCATGCTGATTATGATTCACGAAGTTGAACCAAGGAATCTCATGCAGAAATACACCAGAATATCTTGAGTTCCTGCTCGCCATGCCTTGTGCGTATGGTGTGAGGGTGCTGGCGCCGTATAGCGGCTCGCCCTTCTTGACTTTGGCTACCATCTCCTTCATGTCCATCTCAACCTCTCTCTTGTTTTCTGCGAAGCCGTAGAAACGCACTATTCCCCCAACATGTCAGTCAGAATTCAAAATTCAGATGAATCCAGAAAGGAGGAATATTCCGAGGTTGAAGAGGGGGAAACGCACGAATCGACCGCTGGTAGAACGTCAGAAAACCAGCACCCAGTCCAATCACACCCGTAAGTCGCATAATCGGTGCAAATCCTCCCTTTCCAACATACGACGGCGCGAATTTCTCCCACGTTAACATGAGGCCTGGTCCAGCTGCTGCAGTCGCAGCTCCCCAAGCGTAATCCGACGGACGAGCATAGGCGACGACTCTCTTGAAATGCCTGCCAACTGTTAAGACATCTTCCTGACCTTCTACTGCCATCTTTGAGCTTAAGGGAGCTTACGGATCAGAATCAATGAGCTATGAGGGGTATTAGCTTCATTCCGGCTGGAGAGCAGAGGAGGCACATACGGGAAACTCAGAAGGCACACTCTTTGCTGGTACATAAGGTCGGCTCTTAGTCTCCTGTGGCGGATAGGCCCCCTCCTCGGTCTTCGATGGCACAGTGTTCGACATGTTGGCGCTCCAATTGCTGTCCCAATTGCAGTTCGAGCTCTCAATTGAGGTCTGCTGCTCGGATGTCGTTGCTGAACTGATTGGCGCTAGTGTGATTTCGATACGGAGGGCAGGAGCAACACAGTCCGCAAGCGCGTTAACCTTTTGGTGGACGCGAATCGCGTGTCCAGACAGTGTGCAAACTCATAAACTATCAGATTCTGCAGACTTTCTGGCTTCTGACTTGGTTATCGGACTTTGTCTTGCGGAAATCTGAGTTCTTTGGGAGTTTCGAAGCCAAGATGTCTACTTCAGTCACATCAAGACCTCTTCCCACAGATGGACCTACAGCAGGTGGGGACGAATTGGATGACCTCTTTAATTACGACGTGGACGACATTGATGATCCATTCAGCGAAAACTACGTGGTTCCTGGAAGCAAAGAAAGGGCGAAGGAAGCCGCCGCCAAAGCGAAAGCTGACGCTGATTTGGGAATTGACAGGAAACTTGAAATTACGAGGGCACCAAGAGCACCACGAGTAAAGCTTGATGAGGATAGGTAGATAGGTTTTGCCAATGCCTTAAGATTAGTATTGACAGAATTCTAGGCTCCTTTCTGCAAATGGCATTCCGAAGTTACGGGCCAAGGCAAAGCATCATCTAAAATTCAAGGGCAGAGGCCATGAAGTATGTTTTCTCCATAAGTTCTCTATCGAAACCAAGCTAATGTATTGCTAGTACTCCGACGCATCCAGACTGCTTTCTTTCTACCAACTCTGGCTCGACGATCTCTTTCCCAAAGCCCGGTTCCTAGACGCTTTGGCGATGGTTGAGAAAACGGGACACAAGAAACGAATGCAGATGATGAGGATGGAGTGGATCAACGAAGGCAAACCGCACTCTTCTGTTCACGAAGACTCCCTATTCGACGAGCCAGCGCCCCCAGCCAGAGAAGACGGCGAACGGGAGAAGACTGCTCCGAGAGTTGCACCTATATTCGAGAAGAGGGCGAGTGAGAGGCCGAGAACACCTGTTGCGGATACGGAGGCGGATGCGGATGATGATATTTATGATGCTACGCCGAGACCGAGGAGACAACAACCTGTGGAGGAGCCTGTTTCGCAAACTGATTCTCTGTTTGGTGGGGAAACACAAAGTATCTTCGGTCCGGCAAAGACGATTGCTGAAGATGGTCCAGATGAGGATGAGCTTGATGCTTTGATGGCAGACTTCGATGAAGAAGCTATACAACGGGATCTTCAGCCTACAGCTGCTCCAACAAGGCCAGTCGCCGCAGTAACTCAGGAAATTGACGAGGACGAATTGGAGGCCATGGCTGAGATGGACGATATGTGGTGAAGGGCAAAGTCCTGGCGTTTAGTATTTATTGGTTGCATTGGGCGGCATAATTGTACAGGTTCTAGCAGAACCATGAAAGAAGTAATTGAACCTCCCTGGCATACATCAATGTTTGCATTGTAAAAGGTGGTGGTACAACGGTGTCCGCATATGGTGGGGTAAAGTGCAGCCTCGCGTACTTGTCATGAAGTCAACCAAACTTTCAAATTCTACATCAGCCTTCCCCCGAGGCTGAACACTACGTTTCCACCAGCGCCATGGCCGACTCCCTGATCACTGCTCTCGAAAATGTACGACTCTCATCCAGTATATCAGAGGTAGACGATTGGATCGACTCAATCCTCGAATCCCAGCGACCCCGCAAACGGGTGAAGCAAGACCGCGAAGCTCTCAAGCTCTCCCTAGAAGAGAAATACCTTACGCCGTCCACCTCATTCTCCCCAGAATGGTTAAACAAGCTACAGCAGTAATTGTCCCCTGCCCTCTTGATACAATCCTGTGCTAACATGTTTGTGTCTGCAAGGAGATGGGAAGCCCCCACGGACTACACAACACTTTTCAAAATTGCCCCAACCCAAACTCGAACCATAACCCGCTTCACGCGCGAAGGCCTTGAAGGGCGTGTGACAGGCTACAAAGAAGTGACCGTCCCTGCCAACAGCGCGACAGCCAAGAACAGCACCTCCTTCCTGCGCAAGCCAGCGAACAGAGCAGACTTCGTGCGTGGCGCAGCGGGCTTCTTCCCTTTTGCGCCAGGAGGGCTGGAGGGTGTGGAAGCGGCGGCGGCGTTGGAAGAACAAGCTATCAGGGCGGAGGATGTGGCTCAGGATGGGAAGAGCAAGTTAGAGAGGGTGATCAATTTCAGTGGTGAGGGGGGATTGCTTGAGATTCCGCCCGGTTTTGAGAGGGGGCTGGATTTTGCGAAGAAGAAAAAGGATGAGAGTGATGTGAAAGAGGCGGAGGAAGTAGAGAATGTGCTGGATGAGGAGCCTGCGGACGAATTGGCGCAGGATGGGGCGAAGGAGAATGGTGCTAATGGAGCCGGTTCCGGGGATGCTTCAGAGGAGGATGGGGAGGATGATATCGACTCGTTACTGCCGGTGGAATTCCCTGCGTTGGAACCCCATGGAGTACTGGCATCTTCGAGTGCGAAGAGAGGTGGCAGAGAGTGGGCACATATGGTCGATATCAAGAGAGACATTACGAACTTCAGGGAATTGGTTCCGGATATGGCAAGAGAATGGCCTTTCGAGCTGGACACATTCCAAAAAGAAGCAGTATATCACCTCGAGAATGGCGACTCAGTCTTCGTTGCAGCACACACCTCTGCTGGAAAGACCGTTGTAGCTGAGTATGCCATTGCTCTGGCAGCCAAGCACATGACGAAGGCGATATACACTTCACCAATCAAAGCGTTGAGTAACCAGAAGTTCCGAGATTTCAGACAAATATTCGACGAAGTTGGCATTCTTACTGGCGATGTTCAGATCAATCCAGAAGCAAGCTGCCTGATCATGACAACAGAAATTCTTCGAAGCATGCTTTATAGAGGAGCAGACCTAATTCGAGACGTGGAGTTTGTAATATTTGACGAAGTTCATTATGTCAATGATCTAGAACGAGGAGTTGTCTGGGAAGAGGTCATTATCATGTTGCCAGAGCATGTTACCTTGATTCTACTTTCTGCTACAGTCCCGAATACTTACGAATTTGCTTCATGGGTTGGTCGAACGAAGAGGAAAGATATCTATGTCATCTCCACACCGAAACGGCCTGTACCTTTGGAGCATTATCTATGGGCGGACAAAGGTATCCACAAGATCGTGGATTCAGAAAAGAGGTTCATCGAAAAAGGCTGGAAGGATGCTAATGACATTCTGTCTGGTCGGGATAAGCAAAAGACACTGCCAGCACCAGAGGCCAACGCTCGCGGAGGCGGCAATGCTAGAGGTGGGAGAGGCCAGAATCAACGAGGCGGCAATCAAAGAGGAAGCGGTCAGCAGCGTGGTGGTGCACCGCAACGAGGGCGTGGAGGACCACCAAGAGCCAGCCATAATCCTGGCCATATGGGAAGAGGAGGAAGACCAGGTGGCCGAACCTCTGCAGCTCAAGACAAGACCCTCTGGGTCCATCTTGTGCAGTATCTCAAGAAGGAGAGTCTACTTCCTGCTTGTATCTTCGTCTTTTCCAAGAAGCGGTGCGAGGAGAATGCGGATGCACTCAGCAACCAGGACTTCTGTACGGCCACAGAGAAGAGCGCGATACATATGATAATCGAGAAGTCGATAGCAAGGCTGAAGCTAGAAGATCGAATTCTACCGCAAATCGTGCGTTTGCGGGATCTGCTTGGCCGAGGTATTGCGGTTCACCATGGTGGCTTACTTCCAATTGTCAAGGAAGTTGTCGAGATGCTCTTCGCCCAAACATTAGTCAAGGTGCTCTTTGCAACCGAAACCTTTGCTATGGGCTTGAACTTGCCAACTCGTACTGTGGTTTTCTCTGGATACCGAAAGCACGACGGTCACTCTTTCCGAAACTTGTTGCCAGGAGAGTACACCCAGATGGCTGGAAGAGCAGGTCGTCGTGGTTTGGACACTGTCGGATCAGTCATTATCGTTGCTCCGGGTGGCGGCGAAGCTCCTCCCGTTACAGAACTGCGACAGATGATCCTCGGGGACCCTTCGAAGCTGCGCTCGCAGTTCAGGTTGACGTACAACATGATCCTCAACCTACTCCGTGTAGAGGCACTCAAGATCGAAGAGATGATCAAGCGAAGTTTCAGTGAGCATGCTACGCAGCAACTTTTACCAGAGCACGAGAAGGCCGTGAAGGTTTCAGAGGCAGATTTGGCCAAGATCAAGAGGGAGGATTGCGAAATATGCGATAAAGACCTTGATTCTTGCCACCAGGCAGCGCAGAATTACAAGCAGTAAGTGAACCACTCGCGTATTTCTTGTTCCACGATGCCGTGAAACATTTATTTCGCCCCATGTACCATCAGCTCTTTCATGTCCTCTATGCATTGTTTGGCTGCAGCCTGTAAAATCAGAATATTCAATTACTGATATCCGATTCTAGATTGACGCTGGACCTTCACCTTGGTTTATTGGCAACTCCTGTGGGACGACGCATGTTCTCACCTAAGCGTTTGGTGGTGTACACTCGAGATGGCATTAGGACACCTGGTATTCTTCTCAGGGAAGGTGCGACTAGTGGACCTGCTCCTACGGTACACGTGCTGGAAATCAGGACCCGTAGAGACCAGCGAGATTCTACCGACTTACTCCCATACATGGCAAAGTTTCGAGGCTTATTTACGCGCCTGCCGCTTCAGCACAAGAAGTCTATTGTCACGAAGGCGGTGCATGTGCCAGTGTCCGATATCGAGTACGTACATTCTCAATTTTTTGCATCGCCCCCTCTGCCCTAATGTCCCGTGGACAATGTTACATCCAAAGCTACGCACCTGGAGTGTACTGTCGAGCTGTGGTATTGAATGGCCATGAACATTATGTACAATCGAAACTTTCGCATTTTGAATGTTCTCGAACTTGCAATAATACCACTCGCCTGCTACTTTTGTTATACTGGAGCTTTGGGTACACGGCTGACCTGCTTCATAGATGCGTTACGCAAACAGTCTTCAAAGGTGTTATTCCCGAGATCTTCAACGGAGGCGAGGAGTACCAGAAAGCACGCGACCAACTATGGAAGGTCTGCCAGTCATGGGAATCAGATGCATGGAATGAGATGGATCTGTCTCGGGTGAAAGACCTTCAGCTGAGAGATATCATTGCGAAAAGGCTAGAAGAGTTGAAAACGGCGCAGACTGGCGAATGCTTGAAATGTCCGCAATTTGTTAAGCATGTAAGTTTTATTTCATTAATTTGGCTTGCGGAATCAGTGGTCCAAAGCTCTTGGTACAACAAAGTCCAACAAAGGTTCCATTCCTCCCAAAGCTCGATATGCTTACATACTTGGGAAAATACGGCATGATGAGATCTTCGATCTCGTAAACCATTTAGTACAATTACTGACTGTTCCAGTTTGCTATGTGCCAAGACCAATGGCTCATCAAAGAGAATATCTCGCAGCTCCGCCAACTCATGTCAGATCAAAACCTACAACTCCTCCCCGACTACGAGCAACGCCTCCACGTACTCAAAGATCTTGACTTCATCGATGACAGCTCCCGCGTCCAACTCAAAGGCAAAGTAGCCTGCGAAATCCACTCCGCTGACGAGCTCGTACTCACCGAGCTGATTCTCGACAATGTACTCGCGGCCTACGAACCCGCCGAAATCGTGGCCTTGCTCTCCGCTTTCGTCTTTCAAGAAAAGACAGACATGGTGCCTAATTTGACTGGCAATCTCGAGAAAGGAATGAAGACCATTATCGAGATCTCCGAGAAAGTGAACGAGCGGCAGACTTACCACCAAGTAATCCTCTCGTCCGACGACTCCAACGACTTCGTATCCCGGCCCCGCTTCGGTCTCATGGAAGTTGTCTACGAGTGGGCTCGCGGGATGAGTTTCAAAAACATCACAGACTTGACGGACGTCCTGGAAGGCACGATCGTCAGGGTCATCACACGCCTAGACGAGACGTGTCGGGAAGTGAAGAATGCAGCGAGGATCATTGGGGATCCTGAGCTATTCACTAAGATGCAAACCTGCCAAGAGATGATTAAGAGGGATATCACTGCTGTTGCTAGTCTCTACATGTAGTCTGGAGATGGGACCTTTCACTCCAGAGCCTAGTCTCAATGTCAGATTAATGTACCGAAGCAGTCGGTACTCTGATCCTCGACTACTAGCCTCTTCTAGCCTAAACTTAAGTTTGTACTCAAAAAATTAAAAGTTCTTTTGGAGTTGCCTGCTGCGATGACGATGGTGTTTAGGTGGCTGGTAAATCACTGCAATTTTAGCGTCCACGAAAGCCTCGTCCTAAGAATTTCCTTCCCTGCTAAAATTGCAGTGCACACAGCCTGGTTGCCTCTAACCCTATCCTGTCTTCACAGCTTTCCTGGAGGCTAAAATTGCAGTGCACGTAGCCTTTTCCTTGTTCCTCACAGCAAAATTACAGTGCTCAAGGCTCGAGCCTCATTGCCGATATGCATTGCTGCCTAACGACACCACAATCCCCAAACTCTCCCTTCACATGCGCCCGAGTCTCCCATTGTCCCACACCTCTCCCTGTGAACTCTTCCCTCCTACCCTGACCTGCATCACAAGAGCGGTTGCCTTGCTGCAGTCCAACACACCTACGCCCCGATACATCTGCTGTAATCGATTTGCGGGATTTTCGCTATGCTTCATTTTCCTAAACAAGCTTGGAACATTTGGAAGTATGTATGAGGCTCTAACGGGACATCGAGATCGCAATCTAGATGAAGAGCTAAAAATATCAGATGAGATGACGTGCAGCCAGTTAAATTAAGGAGGTGGATGAGGCTCAATGATCTTGGATTGCTGGTACATTTGAAGTTCAAACTTGAGGTGGAGGATTCCATGTTCCTGGAGTGCTGGAACAATAGACTGACAGAGGATTGATTGATTGTACTTGATCTTTAGGAACAACGAAATGAGTTATCTCACAGACCACGAATTCATTTTTCCGGGGATAGAAATACAATGCCTTGCAGGAGAATCTTGAATGTTCAATATTTGCCATACAATGGTAAGACTACTTTGTGGAGCTTGGATTTACTCTGACATTTGAGAACATTGATGTTCCCGGAGTACTACTTGTTCAAAAGCTGCTATCACATATCAATGGATAGTTTGCGAATGTCACAAGCCACGGTTCAGTGTTTGGGGCAGTATGAAAATATTAAAAGGCAACGCTTTGATATCAGTTTGCTATGTCCACGCCAATTTTATGCACTGTCCAAAGTTAAATCCATGCCAAATCCCTGCCAGTTCTATGTCTTGTTCGTGCCAAATCCATGCCAAATCCATGCCAACGTCCTTGCCAGTTCTTTGTGTTCGTGCCAAATCAATGCCAAATCCATGCCAGACGCAAATAGATAATGCACATTTTTGGTTGGAAGTCTGGCAATTCCTTCGTCCATATGAAACCGGCCCCATAAGTCATGTGGTGTATCCGCCGTCCGTCAGCAATTATAATAATATACAGTTGTGGTCATCTAAGTTGTGTAGTCATAGTTGTTGTCGTAGTCGTAGTAATTTGGGTCATGTTGTAATTGGGCTTGCACGGTCATTGTGGCCTGAGTTATCATATGCTCGTGCGTGCTATTGTACTGCTGATAATCGCCTCTGGATGGGAGATGCTCGCTGCCAGATGTGAGAGTGCCAGCAGTCTCAGTCATCGTGGGTTCGTACCCGTTGTTGTATCTGCGATACTCGCCACGGGACAGGAGACGGTTGTTGTCAGATGTGAGAGTGTGGGCAGCTTCAGTCATTGTACGCTCGTGTCCGCTATTGTATCCACGATGTTCGCCATGGGACGGGAGATAGCTGTTATCAAATTTGAGAGTTCCAGCAGCCTTTTCAATCGTAGGCTCGTATCCATTGGTGTATTCGTGATACTCGCCATCGGACTGGAGATAGTTGTTGCCAAATGCGAGGTTAACAGCAGCTTGGGTCATCGTAGGCTCGTATCCGTTGCTATATTCCCCATACTCGGCTCGGGACGGAAGATACTCGCTGCTGGATGTGGGAATGCTAGCAGCTTGAAACATCGAAGGTTGATAGTCGAGAGAATGATGGTGATTGTAGCTGCTGTGCATTGTAGGAGCTTTTTCAGCAAAGGAAGATGTCCGCTCATAGTTCTCGTGGCCGAAGTGCTGCTGTGGAAACTCCTTTTGAGGGATTGCACCTGCACGGCGAGCCACAGTGGACAGGTTGGGTCCTTGATAATAATATGGAATCGTATCATAGTCTGGCGATATCATACCGGCGGCGTGTGGTGGGTTCATAGCCTGCGTTCCCTCTGATCTCAAAAGATAAAGGTCTCTATCCTGCTCTGGTGCAAATGTTCCGGCCGTGGCGACTTTCTCATGGGACTTCTGTGCTGTCTTGAGTTTCAGCAGGAGCCTGGGCCGATTTGGTGGGCTCGAGAGACTCGACGTGCTCGAACGACTCGGTGCGCTCAAGAGGCTTGGTGGGCTCGGAAGTGCATGCGTCGGAACCATTGCATTAATATCACCATCATATTCATAGTCCCTGCTCCAGTCCGGTAATCGAGCAGCGATTTCTGCTGCCTTTCTAGCGGCATCATCTGCTAATGAAGCAGGAACAATGTACCGAGAGGTAAGCGCAAAGCGAAGTCTTCCATGAGGAGTGACGCTATGCTTTGGATGGTCAGTGTATATCAGTCTTGTGCTGCGTGGGGAATCTTCACTGACCTCGTAAAACTTCTGGATGTTGCTACCATGCATGACCATCATGTCGCCTTGTCTCAGAACAATTCTGAGAACATCTCTCTTCTCACCCTTTTGGTTGTTCTTCTCGTTCTCGCTCTCAATCTTGCTTGAAGCCTTTGGTCTCCAGCTCATGGTTGAACTGCAGCCAAGAGAGAGCGATGCAACAGTTGGACCAACTGTGGACTCACCATCATCGTGGTACTGCTGTTGTCAGCAAACAGTCTTAACCTTAGAGCAATCAATCCAATGGAACTTACGCCCATGTGCGAATTTTCAAAGTAGCCAACTGACAGCATTTCGTTGAAGGGTTTGAAATCCTTGCCTTCGTCACTGTCAGTAACAGCCGCAACAGCTTCTCTTCCAGCCCAGGTCAATCTCTTAAGAGCATTAATAATAGCAGGCTTAGCGTGTTCAAAACCTGTGGAGTTTTGTGCAACGCTGTACTTGTATGGAGCACCCTGCAACTCGTTAGTTCACTACACTTGAATCCAGCAAGGGATTTACCCAGTTATGTGCGTAGTGAGCTGTCAAAACCTCGTTTCTTGCTGTGAGACATCAGTATATTACTCCCGAGCTAGATCGATTGACCCACCATTTGGGTTCTTGGACGGATTTCTCTTCAAACCCAAATCGGCTGTTTGCAGCTCCAAGAACAGGTCATCTGGACCACCCTCACTTTGGTTGATGCTGGGATTGGATTTGTAGTGTAATATCCATCCAGCAATGCTATCTTCCTCTTCGCCCGGTAGAACATAGATTGTCACTTCAAAGCCTCCTCGATGTGAGACATTGAAACGAATGCTCCTGTACACGAAGGTTTGTTCCTTTGGTTTAGGTTGCCTGCTGTCAGAGATGGCCAACGAAGCAGGTATCAAACGAGGGGTGAGTGAGCGAACGAAGTTGCAATTGGGGTTTTCGCACTTCCAGAATCCCCAGTGAATGCGACGAATACAGCAGTTGCATTGAGAGCACACGATTCCTTTCCTGCATTTCTCCTCGAAGGCGAGCGCTCCTAGAATATTTGCATCTGCGTCGGACAAAAATGGAGGAACCAATGGCTCAAGGACTTGACCTTGGGCGAGCTTGAACGGTGTACGCTCTTCGAGGAATTCTTTGGTGTATTCGAGGGTCTTGTCATCGATGTCTTCGCTGAATTTGAAAAAGGCAGGACATGTTGTCTTTGTATATGATTTTCCTTCCTTCACGGGATCCGCATTCAAACATACCCATCCCTGCTTATAGATTGTTTTACTGACCACTTTGCAGACTGGGCATTCTTGCTGTGGAGTCTTGGGTGAGATGAAATTCGGAGGAGAGTGATGCGCATCCTTGGCAGACCACCAGGATTTCTCTTCAAGGTCGATTTTTTCGAGTCGAACCATCCAACGGGTAATGAAATTAAATTGCTCGGGCCAAAGAAATTGAACTTGGAAATAGTCGAGGACATTGTAGTAATGGGGAAGCTTGCAAGGACTTCTGCTATGGCCCTGGCCTGCGAACTAAATTAGCTTTCACACGGACAAAGTGACAGTTTGAAGGCACTAACCAGCAATGACAACAACGGGATGGTTCATCTCCTGATTCTTTCGGAAAGCCACCGCAAGTGTACAGTCATCCTGAGACTTTGTCTGCTCCTGTTTTCCAGTGTCTTCGTTGAGAGTCTTTCCACCGCCCCTGCCAGGATTAATCAGCAAAGGCTCCCAATGCAGATAATCACACTTACACTCTGGCAATAATGATTTGGTCTGTAAAATGATCTCTATCACCGACCTCGCCGTCACACAGAAAGCCGTAAACCATCTTGTTACTGGTGTACGCACCGGATTGGTATGCATTGTAATATGGCAGTGCCTCACAAAGTCCCTGTCGTTTCTCTGACCAAACTGGAGGCTGACCATATGGTTCAGGGAATTCATTCTGCTTGTTGTTATCATAGTACGGACTTGGCTTCTTCTTTGTTGCTGTGGTTGCGCCTCTCTTGCGCTTGCCCGTCACTGGAGTGACATTTTTCTTGCTCTCCTGGTACATTCAACAATGTTAGTACTTAGCCAAACAACTTTAGATGAAAGACAAAGCTCCTTTTATTTAATCCGTCCCATAATGTACGATGAAATCAGAAAACATACGACGAAAGCGAACGAAATCAGTAAAAGAGTTCAGGCTTACCGGAGGACTTTGCCCGAGAGCGTTTGGAGTGGGAGGTAATGACGACGGTGGTGAGCTAAGCGGCGATGAGAATCCATCATTGCCACCCATGTCATGACTACTAATAGTTGCCATGGTAGCCTCGTATGATTGATCTGTCATCTTGGATTAGAATGTGTGATTATTCGTAGGTAGTAATGTTGTGTAACAAGTAATAAATAATGCTTGAAAGAAAATAATCTCAATAAATCTCAATATGATGGGGAAGAGCTGTAGTGTCGATGGTGAAGTGTGCTGAGTTAGTCGCGCAGTCTCAAGGCGATCAGAGCCCGGATAGAGCTGTTCCTGGAGGTCGTGCAGTTGGTAAAGGACAACTGTTAATTTGATGCGGGGCCGTCGTAGTATCGAGGCCGTGACGTGTATCAAAGATGCTTCGCTGGGTCTTAAGGGTCATGCAGTTGGTAAAGGGACGACGCTCAATGTGATGCGGGACGGTCGCTGTATTGAAGCCGTGAAGTGTGCCAAAGATGCTTTGCCGGGTCTTTAGATCCGCGCAGTCGGTAAAGGGACAACTCTGACTGTGATGCGGGACCGCCGCTATTCCAAGGCAGTGAAGGGTGCTGAAGAGTCGCAAGGATTTCTTCAGGCCTTAAGACAACCACAGCACGGATTTGGCTGTTCTCAGAGGTAGGAGGTTGGTCAAGGGGAACTGTCAATGTGATGTGTGAAGGTCGCAGTCCTAAAACTGTGACGTGTGCTAAAGAGTCGCAGCCGCTTTGCCGGTTCTTAAGACTCGTGCAGTTGGACGACTCCTGAAGCGATGCGAGGCCGTCGCAGTTCCGAAGCTGTGAAGTGTGCCGAAGAGTCGCCGCCGCTTCGCCAGGTTTGAAGAGAACCACAGCGCAGACGTAGCTGTTCTCGGACGTCGGAAGTCAGTCAAGGGCAATTCTTAACGTGATGCGGGAACGTCAGCGCGTCGGAGCAGTGAGGTGTGCGGAAAAGTGGCTGTAGAAGAGTCGCTGCCGCTTCGCCTGGCCTGAAAACAATCACAGCATAGATGTAGCTGCTATTGGAGATCGAGCAGTTCTAGGAATATTGATGGAACGACTGCGATCAACTGAGCTCTCTCTACCTGTGCTGCTTCGTCGAGAAGGAGAAAACTAGAGGCAGAGGTGCTGTAAGGGTTGTTGTTGTTGTTGTTTATGATGATAGGCGGAGTGTGTTGATGGAGTGTGGTGATGGGAGGAGTTTTGACAGAGTGGTAACCGATCTTGAAGCCTCGGTGAAGGCAGTGCTCGGTCGGAAAGCCCTTGATGAAAGGCGCGCAGTGTTCCTCGATGGAGGAAGCCTTTGATGGAAGAACACCCTGGAGGTAAGCGTGTCGCTGTGGATGGGAGTCCTTGATGGAAGAAGATATTCACGGTTGATGAAAGAGGTTGCGGAAGAAAGATGTTGTTGAGGAGGAAAGGTTGCTGAAGGGAAATCCGTTTACGAAGTGGTGAGAGGCAGGGGTGTGGTCCGTGCAAAGTCAACAAACCCCCCTTTACAGAAGGAACGACGGTTAGCCGATTCGGGAGGAGGCGCTCGCACAATTCCGCTCCTGCCTACCCCCTATAACATCGGATGTACATCGGACGAACATCGGACAAAGCCGGAACCGACCACCGACCACCAAGCACTGAAGACTCAGTCTTTGCAAAACTGTGGGGAGAATGGAATATTGAAGACGACTGATACTCGCTCAACCTATATACAGCTGTGCCACAGCTTGGTGGAAAGCAATGGAAAGTGTTTTGAGGTATACTTTAATTTCTTGCAGGGAAGGGGATGAAGAGAATTTGAACATAGTAAAGTTACACATACCAGAACTTGGGCTCGAATAATCCTCAATCTTGAGATCCTTTTCTGCAGGCTCGCATAGCTTCTGAACAGTTGCCATGTGTTGATCTTGTTTATCGGAGGGTTTTATGCCAGCAAATTGTAAGTTGCTGATTGTGTGGTCCTCCCGGTTTGGCCGAGGATCATTGCGTTGAGAGTTATGGAACGTTATTTGGGATTGGGAAATTGATCGAGAGACAATGAGTACCATGGGGTTATATATAGTCTTCTTCTTCGTTTCAAATACGGCAATAGTTTTGGCAGGAGCACATGTTCCGTTGGTGTTTCCCTCCTTGGGCTCGAGCAAAGCAAGGGACGAAAACACTTCAGCCTCCACGGTCGTGCCAACTTCTTCATTTCTAACACTCGATTTTAACATAGAGCGAGTTATAAGCCTTATAACTTGCGAATGACTGGCATATTTGTGGTCCGGATTGCAATCACCACGAGGCCTGGCTTCCACTGAGGTGTGTATCGTTCCCTCATTCTCTGGTAGCTCCGAAGTCATTTCCACAGTAGTCTGGCTCTTGCTTCTTTCGGACATCCACTCCAGCCCGAAACTATTTCTTGGTCTCTTCGTGTATAGAACATTTCTCTCGTCGATAAGTGAGAAGCGTTGCCGTTCCCAGGGCTTGTTCACGACGGTCGGCTGGGAAGCCTCTAACATACGCGCTCTCGTCATCATTGTTTCTTTCTTTCGCTGGGCAAGGAGATGAGCAATGGAAATATAATACGACCCAAATTGAAGGCTGCATTGAGTCTTCTTGAAGCCGTATAATGTATTCAAACGCATCTCCAGCCCCACCACCAGCCTTACGACGTTGAGTCAGACTCGGGAAGATCCCCCCCTCGCTAAGGCGGGCCTGTTGTAAGCTGCTGTTGAATCCTTGTTCTAGATGGTCTGTGGGCTCTCCCACAGGCTTGGGAGGCCCTAATCATTTTCATTGGCCAGCATAAAAAGGTCTGGAGCCAAGTAGAAAGTCAATTGAATGGGAAACACTTGAGATGGGAGTATGATGTCATGTTCAAGTTAGAGTAGGAGGAGCATCTGGGAATTTTCCGCTGAAATGGAATTGAAGCACCAATGGGTTGGGAGAGTGAAAGCCTCCCAACAATTAGAGAGACTGGCTACAGGGGCCAGAGACAGGTTGCGAACCCCAGTAAGAAGACGAAATTGAAGGAGATACTGAACAGTTCGTCAAGACATGATTGTAATGCCTTGGTGATAACTCTGCTGCTTGAAGCGAGCTCATTTTCCCTTTGGCCCGACCTCTGGATCCACACCATTGAACCTAAAAGACATCAAACAGACCAAGATCTCGGGCTGAGCGAGCCTGGCTCACCACCCCACCAGTGCAGAGTGAAAATTTGTGCAGCTCCCCAGAATTCTATTCCTTCCAGGAAAGACTTGACTCGCATGCTCTATGGAGTGCGCGAGTCATGCTCTCAATCTGAATGGCCTCAAGGGCTCGAATACCGAAACGCCGAAGTACCTTGGTACTGTGGAAGCCCAAAAGAGGCAAGGCCGAGGCTCGGATGCGGAGAACAGTGACGACTTTCTTGGAGAGACCCCGCAAAAAGCAAAAGGGGCGCCGCGTGCCGAGTTACCTTACCAAGCTATGGGGTAAAACCAGCCAATTCACTGCACCCAGCTTTCCTCCCCCCTTCCTCTATCTTTCTTTCGCAATCATCCGTCGATTACTCTGATACTTCGCATTCAGAAAGTTGTCTGAAAGTTTTTGATACTGCGGCAACCGTCATTGTGCTCCCGCCTGTGAGGGTAAGCTTCGGCAGAGTCTTGGCAATCCCGAACCGAGGTCATTACCTTATTCCGCATCCCGGGTACCGTCAACATGGTATTCTCTCCGCCGGCCTGGGTTCCAGAGCTTCCGAGTAAGCAGCTTTATTTGTTTCCCTCTGTTCGATTCCCACAAGCTTGCCGTCATTTTAGCAATTGACATGCTGACCCCCCTTCTTTACAGGCCCTCCAGACACGGTACCAATATGGCAATTCATGCTGGACGACGCCTACGGGCGACACCCTCTCAAGTCTTCGCGAAACCCCTTCACATGTGGATTATCTGGGAAGACGTATACTGCGCTGGAGATGGTAGAGCGGACTGATCGTCTGGCAAGAGCTATTTCGAAAGAATTTGGATGGCAACCAAACCAAGGAACAGAATGGGACAAAGTTGCGGGCATCTTCGCTCTGAATACTGTGCGTGAAGTGTGTTGTAATCTGAAAGGAATTTGTGCTGATCAGCCAATTTCAATAGATCGATTCTATGACTTTGGCGTATGCGGTACACCGCTTGGACGGTCTCGTGAGTCCAGCGAATGCTGCGTACTCAGCTTCGGAGCTTGAATTTCAATTGAAGAATTCTGGCGCAAAGGCTCTCTTTACGGTATTTAACACAATCCTCAATTGCATCTCCATACCAGCTAATGTTTGTCAAACAGTGCATACCCCTCCTGGAAACTTCGCTGCAAGCTGCAAAAGCTACGGGAATCCCGAACAATCGAATCTATATCCTGGAAATGCCCAAGGAGTTTTCTGGGGATAAGGCGATTCCGTTCAAAACAGTGGGACAATTAATTGAAGAGGGTGCAAAGCTTCCCGAGCTTGCGAAACAGAAATGGGAGAAAGGTCAGGGTGCGAGACAAACTGCATATCTTTGCTACTCCAGTGGAACCTCCGGTCTGCCTGTGAGTTTTGCAACTTCCTCGCAATCATGCTGATAGAAAATGAAATGCTGATATGCTCCAATACAGAAAGGCGTTATGATCAGCCATCGTAATGTAATATCAAACGTGCTACAGATTGAAGCTTTCGAACGGCCTACGCGGCAGGCTCGCCCAAAGGAGAGCAGGACAGAAGTCGCACTGGGTCTCTTGCCGCTAAGCCATATCTACGGATTGGTTGTGATTGCCCAAGCCAGCAGCTACCGTGGCGATGCTTGTATTGTTCTCCCAAAGTTTGAGCTGCAATCATTTCTGCAGGCAATTCAGACCCAGAAGATCCAAACCTTGTACCTCGTGAGTAGTTTGGATCTGGTATCAGTGACGTTTTTACTGACCGCCGCTCAGGTTCCCCCGATCATTATCTTGATGGCAAAGAGCAACCAGGCTTGCTCAAAATATGATCTCAGCAGTGTCAGGTCGATATTCACAGGCGCCGCACCTCTTGGCGCAGAGACTGCAGAAGAATTGCAGAAACTCAACCCATCTTGGAAGATACGCCAAGGTTATGGTACGCACCAATCCCACCCAAGAGAGAACAATGCTAAAATTCGTAGGCTTGACCGAGACCTGCACAGTCGTATGCTCGAGCCCCGAAAGCGACATCTGGTTTGGAAGCAGTGGTTCTCTTATCCCGGGCTACAAAGCAAAGATTGTGTCACCCGAGGGCGTCGAGATCACTGGCTATGATCAACCAGGAGAACTCGTAGTCCAATCTCCCTCAGTCGTCTTGGGATATCTCAACAACCCCAAAGCCAACAAGGAGACCTTCTTGGATGACACAGATGGTAAGGGGAGGTGGATGCGAACTGGGGATGAAGCGGTAATTCGCAAAGCTCCTTCAGGCAATGAACATATTTTCATCGTCGATCGAATCAAGGAATTAATCAAAGTCAAGGTATATCCTACATTCCCGTACTTCAGGTATAAGTCTAACATTTGCATCAGGGCCTCCAAGTAGCACCTGCCGAGCTTGAAGCACATCTGCTTACCCACCCAGCCGTCGCAGACTGTGCTGTAATCCCAATTCCAGATGATGCAGCAGGTGAAGTACCCAAGGCCTATATCGTCAAATCGTCATCAGTTGGAATCGAAGACAACGACCGAATGGTTGCGAGGGAGATCGCCAAGCATGTTGAGGACCACAAGGCAAGACATAAGTGGCTGAAGGGTGGCGTTGAGTTCATCGATGTGATTCCCAAGAGTCCCAGTGGCAAGATTCTGCGACGGCTGTTGAGAGATAAGGACAAGGAGGCTCGGAGGAAGAAGGGGGCCAAGTTGTAAATTAGAGATGCTGGTGTTAGGTTAATTAGAATCCTTATTGTATATATGCAACAGTATGCACAAATTTGATGACGCTTTCAGAGATTGTCAGCTGGAAAGTCTAAATCGTGAAGCATTGAAAGTGAGCTTTGAATGAAGAAATTGTCAATTGATAATTACTACAAAGTCTGGCACGCCTGCAGTACGAAAATTATTGATATCATTGAGAATCCGGATTTGTTCCTGATGGAACTCCTAATTGAGGGGTCGAATGAGGGGCAAAACAAGGCTGACAAAAGTTGGCGCAAGACTCACCATGAGTCGGCACAACCCCAGCAAAAAAAGTCTCTCGATTAACAATCAACTCCACGTCTTCCTCCTTCAAGTACCATCACACCCCCTCCATTCCAAACAACTAAATACCCTCTACTCTTCAATCCATTCTCCCTAATTCCCACTACCTTCTCAAAATGTCGTCCCACGATCACCCTCACCAAAATGAAGAAGACGACGAGCCCGCCATGCTCTCCGCCGACGAAGCAGCAGAAGAATACGCCGACATCGACGGCGACGCAGCCATGGACTCAGGCTCGGACGGCGAACCCGAAGACCAAGACGAGATCATGGAAGAGATCGCGCTGCAGAACGACTCTGCAGCCCACTTTGACCTGCACAAAGACAGCATCTTCACCATCGCGCAACATCCTCTGCTGCCCTCCATAACCGCCACTGGCGGCTCAGAAGGCGACGATGCGGGCGGGATTGGCTATATCTTCGACTCGACGCCGGATCCAGAGGATCAGGGGCCGGTGTTGCCAGAAGGCTGGCAGAGTGCGCCTGGGGAGAGGAAAGAGCGGAAGGGGTTAGAGAGCATCTTTACGTTGGAAGGACACACAGATTCGATTAATGCGCTGACGTTCACGTTACCGAATGGCGAATTTCTGCTTTCGGGTGGATTGGATGGAAGGTTAAGAGCTTGGGGGCAGCGGTCGAAAGATGGCAGGAAGTGGGCGTTCGTCGGGGAGGCGCAGGAGGTCGAGGAGATCAATTGGGTTGCTGCGTGTCCGAATCCTAGTGTGCCCAATACGGTAGCGTTAGGCGCGAATGATGGGAGTGTCTGGGTTTATACGGTCGAGAAGGAATCCAAGGATGCCCCGCTGCAGATTGTGCAGAGCTACTTTTTGCATACGGAGGCTTGTACTGCGGGGGCGTGGAGCAGTGATGGCAAGTTATTGGCGACGGTTAGTGAGGATGGGAGTTTATATGTTTGGGATGTTTTTGGAGAGGGCGCTGCTGCTGGTTTGACACAAGGAGAGGGTGGTGCATACGTCGTTGGCCTCACTTCTCTCGATCAACGGTTCGCTGTTGAAGGCGGACTATTCAGCGTTGCTATTGCACCCTCAGGAGCATTTGTGGTCGTTGGTGGAGCAGGAGGTGCGATCAAAGTTGTTGGATTGCCACGGTTAGGCTCTGAAGCTTCTGGCTCTGCACCCGCTGGAAGGAGTGGTGCTGGAGCATCTTCGAAAGGAAAGGGCGGGAAACAAGTTGGTGGGAAAGCTGCAGGAACTGCAGCGTCTGCTGGTCAAGCGGGCCAAATACTTGCAGACCTGCAAGCACAAACTGACGGCATCGAAACACTTGCGTTTGCTCCTCCGCCACTTACATTACTGGCAGCAGGAAGTGTGGACGGCAGTATCGCGCTCTTCGACTCCGCACATCGTTTCGCGGTCCGGCGGCATATCAAAGAAGCACACGAAGATTACTCAGTGGTGAAAGTCGAGTTCGTCAAGAACTCACGGACAGGAGGATGGCTGTTAACAAGTTGTGGTATGGACGGCGTCGTTCGGCGGTGGGATACGCGGGGTGGCACTGGCATGGCCAACTCGGGCTTCGTGAGAGAGTGGAAAGGGCATAGAGGTGATGGAGAGGGAGGTGGTGTGCTCGGATTCGTGCAAGGTGACGGCTCGAGGATAGTTACCGCGGGGGATGATGGGATAAGTTTAGTGTTTGACGCACCGATTGCTTGATAGGAAAAGTCTTTGCATTTGTGGAGTTTTGAGGGATAGATAGAGATTTAAATGCAATACCCATCCAGAAGAGCCTTTGGGCCATCGAAGTTGATGTTTCTAATTTTCGTCGTGGCTACTCAAGTCAACAAGCTTTCCCACTTGACCTACTCGTCCATTTCTCGGCTCCACACTAGGTTCGAGCCTACCAACAACCTCGTCACGCAAATTCTTTAAATTCCACCTCCACCCTATTCCCCTATCATATCTCTTCTTATTTTACGCATTTTGCTCCTAGAATGTCTCCCGGCACCACTCTCACCAATCGAGAATCTGCTCATGCGAATGGAGGATGGGAGAGTCGTTCCATCAAGAGTCTTTCGAACAGCACATTCTCTGCTCTGGCTTTCCGCGAAGAAGATCTCATTTCCACCAACCTTTGGGGCCTTCGATATCAGACGAGGAGAAGGAGGACAAAGAGTGGGAGACAGAGGAATGGGAATGGAAACCCGTCACTCCATTGCCCTCCTCCCGTCTCGCCTACTTGCTCGTCGCAAATCGACTTGGTTGTTATTACTGCATCCTAGCCTGCCAACCCTTCTGGGCCGACGCGAGAGGCGAGACTTGAGCGGCGGTTCCGTTTGCTATGGCAATATACCTTGTGCCGGCGCTAGGCTTTCCTTTCCAGCCTGACAGCAATTGGAGAGAAGGGAGATATCGGGCATAGTTGTGGATTGGCTTCATTAAAGCGGTTGTAATGTCCCTTTTTTTGTGGTTGAATGTGTGAGGATTCGAGTATTGCTCGCAATACAGGATCATAATCACTGTTGAAATTGAAGTGCTCAAATTCTGGCATGTTGGCACGTTCTTTTTCTAGCACGAATATTCGCAAGCCATCAAAGTGGGCAAAGCCACGCTCGATGGGGTACCAGATTGCGGTCTCCCAGGATAGAGCTCATGCTGAGCCGCAATTCAATTTCAGAAAAACTTCTGTCAATTTCCTCGCTTTCGGTCGGGTCATCCGAGCGAGAAGGTTGCTGGCCAACTTCTCCATTCGGATCATACACTATGCCTGATTCTTATCCCCCGAATATCTGGATATCATAGTGACGTTTCTAAATCCGTAGTCGCATTTCTAAGCTCGTGATTGTATCCAGTTAACGCATTAGCCTCGCTCTTGCTCGCGCCTCGTTCTTCACATTAGTGTGGCTTAGGATTATACGGACCATCTTGCTTTTCCTCCGACACATTCTTTCAAAGACTTTGCCTCTAAGTTGTTATCATTCTTTGACTGCGGTGCAGATCTGACTTGGTCATGTTTCAAACTTTCTGGTAACGATCGTCATCTTCACAATGCCTTCCCAATTCGGAAAGACGACACACGAAGCTTTAATGTGACACAACTCACCTAAGCTTATTTTAGTCACGACAAAGAGCTCAGTCTCCAATGGTGGCCCGGTTCTCAACCCATCGGACGAAATAAGGTTTAGCTAGGTTTCTTACATATGTCGTGCAACGCTCTCGAGCGGACGAATTCTGGGTTCACCACCCTCCAGTGCTTCAGCAACTTCAATAAGCAGATGGTCGCATTGAAAAGAATGGGAGTCCGAGTGACATATATTTTCTTGGCACAACGCTTGGCGAAGACTGGGTGGTCGAGTCATCTCTGAACTCGGACTGGAGTGGTGTGACTTCGTCATGATTCTTTCAGTTGGATATGTTGCACAGCCAAGAGTGGCACGGAGACAACAGCGAGGAGGCACAATTTGCGTAGTCGCCTTGGGTAGTGCCTCGAAAATGACTGAAGACTTCAAGTATAAGAGGCTGAAAGTCTGCTTCTTATTCTCTGATAGTCCACCCTCATTCCCAACTGTACTCCTCAACTCTTGTCTTTCCTGCCATCTCTCATTTCAAGAGGGAAACAAAACTACACAATATAAAGATCTCGATCTCGGTCTTTGATTGCTCATTACGATCCAAGGATTAGCATGCATCTCCTATCATGCCTCGCTGCTGTCGCATTTCTGAGTATCAACTCAGCTGGAGCATTCCCGAATGAGAGACGATTCGTGACAGCTCCAGTCGTTCCAACGGGTTGCACTGGAACCTCGCCGCCACCAACAAACACTCCAAGTTGCCCTATCCCTGGCCTTCCTACGTCTTTGTCAACTACACTCACTCTCACGACTGCCACGCCACTTGCATCTTGGTCTTCCAGGCCTACCGCCCAAGCTACAGCGGGCAAGTACGCTTGGCAAATGGTTCTGCAAAACAACACACAAGTCACAGCAAGCGCAAACGACGGCATCGATATCTACGATGTGGACGTTGATAGCAGCGATGCCACGTTCTCCAGCATCCTCGGAGCCGGGAAGTATCTCGTCTGTTATTTCTCTGCGGGTAGCAGCGAAGCCTACCGCCGTGATGTCGGATGCTTCAACACCAACCTCGGGGCAGGTGACTACGGCTGTAATTACGGTGGTGCTTATGGAGACGAGTTTTGGCTGAACACGAGCAGCATCGAGGTTCGCCGAATCATGCAAGACCGCATTGAGAGGGCCGCCCAGAAGAAGTGCAGCGCTATTGATCCTGACAACATCGATGCATACGGAAATAATAACGGCATCGGCGCCACCGAGAGTGATTCCGTCTCCTTCATGCAGTTTCTCGCCAACGAAGCGCATTCCAGGGGCATGGGAATCGGTCTCAAAAATTCACTTGAGATTTTCGACAGCGTTTCATCCATCATCGACTTTGCAGTCAACGAAGAGTGCGTCAAATACAGCGAGTGCAATACTTATACAAACTTCCTCGCTTCCGGTGCTCCCGTGGTGAATATCGAGTACCCAACCGATGAGGATCCCAATGTGCAGACTTCGTTCAACAGCTCGGAAGCCGACAGCCGATGCACCGCTTGGAAGGCTCTCGGTATGCCTAGCCTTGCTACTACGCTCAAGGGCTATCCTACAGTTACGTGTGGTGTTTCTCGCTGCATTCTTGACGCCAGCGGGAACTCTGGGGAACTCCCTCAAGTCCCGGTTGGAGGGCCGCTTCCAATTCCAGTAGGCTGTGTTGACGGGTAGTCATAGGATGGCAAACACAACTGATGACGCCAGAGGAAATGGCTTGGGAAACATTTCATTTGTTTTAGATGGACAGAATTTCCGCAAGGAATGTTTCTTTGTACGAGGGGAGGGGAAAGGAATGGTAGTTACTATGGTTCTTCCGTCTCTTTCTGTAAGCCAAGTCTGAGTACGATTCAGCATCGAACTAGGGAAGTTGCGAGCCTCTGGCGTGCATGGAACGAATATAAATGCCCTAGAGCATCGCTGTGGCTTAGCGCTTAACTTAAACTATGCCATATGTTTATGGAGGAAACTTATAACCAATAAAGATGCAGACAAATTCGTGAACTTAAGATGAATGCTCAGAAAGACATAAATTCGAATTCTTGGTGGTTGATCTGTCATTTTATACGCTATGGAATATTCTGAGACAATAGCTTATTGAGGTAGAAAAGGACAACCATGCCTCACACAGCAACGGCTATTGCCTGTCATCAAATTGGTAATAGGCCCCCTTTCCCTTCGCTTAATTACGCCATCAACTAGAAGATTCGGAGGTCTCAAAGCTCAGACACGCAATACATGAACAATTCTGAGCCAGATCGAAAGGATTCACGAGTGGCAATAAGAATTTACAGTTTAGGAGGAGTTATTACGGTGTGTCTCTATCCCAACCACCCTTCTTTGAGGAAGTACGCCCGTAACTCAATCAGGGAAGGCTTTCGGGCTCTCCAACACCCTAAAGCTGAAAACCTCCCACAACTGTTCCACTAAGCACGTTCATTCCTCGTCGTTCATGTGTCAAGCTGCATGCTGAGGCTCTAATACTGCAGTAGCTCAGATCCATCTTTTGGCCCGAACTCACAAGCGGTGTGCCACATGTGGGGTACCGAAGTTGCCACTCGGTTCAAGCACTTTCTAAGTGGTCCAGCGAGCGTTAATAACAAATGACATCCTTACCGATGCTGTATCACCAACATATGTGCAAGTCTTAGATTCGCGAAGAGGCAGCCTCAATCACCAACATATCAAAGATGCCCGACGACAAGGCCTATCAGGCCGTTCACCGAGTTCACCTTTTCGTTGTCATGTTTTAACTTATGCATATATGCAGAACCGATGCTTGTGTTTTGCCTGCCTCATTCGCCTTGACTCCATCAATTGTTTAGCCGCTCCGGCTTTCTCCTTTCTCGGAGACGATAGTTGACGGCGTATCGGGTCGCTTATGCCGGGCCGGGCGCAAGCCTCATGTACGTGCCTGCGGTCCTCACTCGATATCACGTTGAGCCTTGTTAAGTCGGGCGTCAACAACATCCTTGGTATGCAGTTGCGCTGTTTGCCTTGCTATGCTGTGTATTTGTTGGTCGTGTCGGAAATGGCTCGGGTGTAGGGGCTGAAGGTGGCGAAGTGCAGCAAGGATGCTGACCCGAGGACCCGAGAGACCTTTGAAGACAAGAATAGAACTGATTAATGAATGGCCTTGGAAGCGTTGCATTGTTTTTGAGACACGGGGGGCGTAGTCAGGCCTCAACAGCCTTATGCAAGGCGCCAAAAAATATGCTCCGAGTAGAGACTTGCGTAGAGGGGGGAAAGTTGTGAATGATTTTGGGCAACTTGTTGCACATGCCCTTTTCAATACTGAAAATGCCAAATATTTATTTAAAACAAGAAGATTTTGATTTCGTCTAGAATAAAGGACAAAAGGTTATATGACGGGGGTTTAAACCCGCCTTTAATCTTTGGCCTTAGACATAGTTGACCTACCTACCAATAGGTTTTTAGTCTATAGATAGAATGGGTCCGTGTAATCCATAATCAAGTTCACAATCTACCACGCTATATCTTTGGTTGAGATAAAATTTCCTATTTGAGTATAACCCACAGTCTTAACAGACCTCTGGCACAGAGGCACCTTCCTTATAAAGAACATGGGCCTTGACTGGAAAGTTGAGAACATAAGTCGACTACCACTTCGAGTTCAAGCCAATCACGAGAAGCAAGTAAATCTATCCTATTTTAAGGCCCGCCCATGATACGTGTATATCCTGCAGCTGGGATTATAGAATTTGAACTTGGTGGTTGTCGTCACATGCTTCCATATACGTTTAAACGTTTGTATGAACAGATTCATTCATATTCACTTGTTCTCAATCATCACCTCACAACATGCCATTCTTCGACCTAAGAAAGTGATCTCTGCGGCACCATGTTAGAGGAGATGCTCAACAGCTTCATAACTCCTTTCTGTATTCAGTCTATCACAAGCCTGGCGGTCTAAATAACCACGGTTTAGCGTGGCCGTACACAGATAAACCTTAACAGTGCACAAGTTGTCTCGAAACTTGATGTTCCAAGCGAAGTTGCCATTGGACCAGCATCTTGCCCCTCTCTTCGAACCTCGCCAAGGCTAACTGATATAGTTGACCATTTCAGAGTATATTACATATGCCTGAAGACAGCCCACAGTGTATTCGAGAAGCTTGTCAGGCGATGCGATTCAGTCGAACAGCAACTTGGTTGGTTGTGTTTGGCTGCAGGATACTCTTAGGTAGTGGCCAGTCTGGATGGCAATTTGAAAAGTATTCACTTTGTTACTGCTCTTCCAAGACAACAACTTTTCAACCCCCCATCCCCCCAACTTTATAAAAAGAGACAAACAACGCAGCGCAACTTTTATATCCTTCCCTTCTTCGTAGCAATCGCCTTCGAAGTGCAACAAAACGAGAGCGAAAAGCCTAGATCTGACTTTTTCAAAGAATACGGCATTGCAACTCTCGAAACTCGACCGCTGACATACGCGGCACAAACATCTTCCACGAAGCATTTAGCGACATCATAATTGTCCTCCTGGGACACCTCGACAGACTTTCACGGCTGCGACTGCAAAGATTTCAAGGAATGCGTGTTCATAAAGAATTTTCGGGTTTTGCAAGAAGAAGATCTTGCTGATACGACTCACAAGTTCTTTGCATATTCCAGATATCAACTCTCCTGACCCACAAGCCCTCCGTCATATTGTAGTTGTGGGTTACTCGGTAGTCAGTGATATCCAGGTCCTCCAAAGGCTTGGGTTCGACCTGGATGAGATCCCGCGACTACTGGCCGCGATTACCATATGTTTCGTGGCTTGAAGTCTACTTGGGAGTAGCTACAGGCTCGGCAATCTTCTCGCAAGACTTTAATGTCCTTTCGAAGCTACAGACCTCCACAATGCAGGAAATGGTCCCACCTATGTGCTGCATGCCATGCTCATGCTTGCAACCAAAAGTTCAGGACAGCAGCGAGTTGAATTTATAAGAGAGACTTAATCTGGAAAGATTCGGAGGATTAGCAGGAATCGAGTTACTCGAGGTTCTGCGTGGAAACCAATCCGAAGAGCTTTAGGCTTCTATCCTAGCTCTATGAACAATAAATCAGAGCAGATTGGATCATGCAGCCCGTTTCTTGAACTTGCCTTGCCAGATCGAATTTGCAATGACTCTCTTTGTCTGCTTTGAAAAGAAGCCGACCTGGATATCAAAGGTAAGAGAATGTGCAGCGCAGTTGGGGGGCCTCACCTGTGGCGCCACTATGGAAATTTATTGGCCAATTTTGAGACCACCCAACGCTACTATCTGCTGGCAGTGTAAGCTGCTCCTGATTAGAATTTGATACTCCAAGCCGTCGCTTGGGCTGCTTCAGGCAGCCAACTTGAAACTAGATCTCTTAGCTTTATAGGTGGCCTCACTTTCCAGAAAATGTATATAATGATGCCTTTACCAGATTAAAAATGAGAAATCCTAGAACGTGAGCTCTGCCAATGCCGTGGTGTCCTCCAAGGAAGGTATCGCCTCGAGCGCGTGCAGCTTGCGCGGGGCGGTTTGGAGAAAGTATAGGCGATGCTCTGTCCGAACTCCTTGGGTTTCTGCTAGGCATTGTTCTCTGTGTCCTCGTTCTCCCAGAAACATCCTTTCCAACAAGAACTGGAATCGACCCTCGAAATCTATGGAGTCCCACTGACTTTGAAAGAACTCTTGCCTGGAATTTGGAACAGGCCGTACAAGACATCGCAATTCCCTCAATCCACATTGTCCTTGCTGCTTCCATCACTAATTCCTCCCAACCCCTATCATCGCAAATCCCTCAAGAGAATGACTTTGTTGTTCCAGATTGGCCAAGACGATTGGAACAGGCCTCCAGAATTGAGCACGCATTCTCTCCTCAGCAACATGATTCTGCAGGCAGCACTCAAGAAGAGCGACCGCTTCTGGAACCTAGCTTGGAATCAAAGGAGAAGACATCGTCACCAGCTTTGGCCCCCCGTGGCTCATCTCGCCTGCGAAATCTCAAATTGTGACAGGACTTTTGAGCAGAGACATGAACACAAGTGAGAATCATCCGACTCTGGCCAGACTTCTCCTGCTAGCAACTAGAATTTCAGTCGTCACAAGAAGTCACATATGCATCCAATGAAATGCATGCATTGCAATGTCGGTTTCTAAACTTCAAAGGACGTTAATCGTCATATCAATAACGTTCACACAACCACGAAGCGGTTCTTCTGTCCTCTATAAAGGGGCAAGAAGTCAGGGATTTCCTAGAAGAGACAACTGGAGAAGGCATTTGAAGCATAGACATGCCTTCACTGATAATATGATTCTGGGCATTGGGGGTGGGCCAGAACCAAATTGAAAGTGCCTGTGGTGTTAAAGTGTTATGGAGGATTTGTCTCAAATTTTTTGGACTATCATTTACAAACTGATTCTCATTGTTCCATATCAACATAACTGTAGGTGGTTCAACCCAGTGATCAGCTCTTTGTGTATGGGATTTCTTCAACTAGTATTTCCTTACAGCAATTAGCCTCGCCTGTCTTTTGATCCAAGCCACCAGCTCCACGAGCAATAACAAATTTTGGCAACTTGTAACCCTTAAGGCTGAGATGAACCAAATTGGGCTTGATTTGCCAGATTAATCAGAAACATTGTCAATTGAAGTCGCAGATCCGCCTCCCGATCAGGAAAAGATATCCTCACTCAACTCGGGCGTAGATTCCTTCAGCCCCGAAACTCTTTGCACAGCCTGCAACATTTCGGACTCAACCATGTTGTCTAGAGCCCCAGTAAAAGAAAGGCTCTATATTGTGAACAACATTTGCAAATTGATCCAGCGTATTCCGAACACCCACAGTAGCATTATTAGCACCGCTCAGCCTCGTCTCATCCAGCCGCGGCGATGTCCAGAACGAATCTTGCACCCCTCAAGCTGGTGATCACGAACAACTCCATTAATGGAGAAGGATCCTCTGTCCGAAAAGACTCCAAGAGTAGCAGTGGCATTGAACTTCAAGTCTCGGAAGCAGGGAGCGTCCTTCGCGCTCGACAACGGATTGGGCCATGGCGTTCTCCACATGCGAACCTTCACATGGAAGAAGACCCCCATGATTTCTATCTAGGAGACATCTACGCCAGAATAAGTAGGCCTTTTGATTGTTTCCTGAGTACCCAGGCCGAGAGGGAGTATGTGACCTTCCTAAAATCGCAAATGGTGAAGTCTTCCTGACATTGCTGATCAGTTGCAGAGAAACGATTGGGCCATACCATGAGCGTGTACGAGACATATCGAAGGGGTGGCATCACCTAAGATACTTAGCTGATTTCATGACTGTATCTACTGTCCCATTGAGATGCAGGACATTGACTCGCGAGGATCGTCACGAGAGGCTGAATCGTGTTAACGTCTCGGTGGTCGAATACGGAGATGAGATGAGCTCGAAAGACTTCAGAACTCCCGATGACCTGGATGAATTTCTCGAAAGTTTGAACTGTGAAGAAGCTACACAGAAAAATCGTTTGCTTTTGGTACAAGATCTGTCGACCTGCATGATAGAGAAGCTCGGCTCAGCTTTTGACATCGAACCTGGATTCTTCAGAAGCCACATCGGCGATTATACCTGGCTGAACACCCGCGATCCACAAGCTGAGCTTCCAGATCTTAAAGCTTTCTCCGTGAAGTCAAACTATTTCAGCGCTCAATACGTGTCACCGAGGTATTTCGAGAATAAAGATCAGTTGAATGCAGCGAAAGCACAAGCTGAGTCTTTCAATATCCTTAGAAGGGTTGATCATGACGGAAGATTCAAGGATTGGAGTGATATGCCAGGGAGTGATGTGGGCCTGGTAAGGAATAAAGTATCTCTGTGGGTGAGACCGAATAAAGGCTCCGATCAAGGATGGCTTGGTAAGGAAAGACGTCAACTTTGCTCAAGTGAATGTTAACTGTCCTTCAGGGATCTTGCTCGTCGACCCAACAATAGATCATGGCTTTCCTCTCTGGTCAGGCTACGGAAATTTCCATCCACCCCCTAGCATCAACACCCCGTTGGAAGAGGTCACTTTCCCTGCATATGGCAACTCGGTGCAGGAATTCATATTCTGGACCTTGAATCGTGCAAATACGGAACCCAATACACCACCAACTTCTCCTAATGTTCTCCCATCGGCATTCTTCGTCATGATTGGTGCACAATGGATCCTGATGTGCGAGTACATCAACACTCGCCTTGGCCAGGTTGAGTGGGAAACCGAGCTCGGCCTTTCAAACCTCTATGCACAAGACTTCGATCATACTTTGAAGACGCTACTCATGTGGAGACGGCGCCTTCCAATCTATCACTCATTTGTCGAACGTTTGATCTCCCGGCTCTCAATTCGCTTTGAGTCCAAAGACTCTACTCCAACTTCCGAAGCTTGGAAGGACGTTCTCACAAACTTCGAAGATATTCTTCACAGGCTCGAAGTATTGCACTGTAGAGCCGATAAAATCATGGCTGTATCAATGGCTGTCACAGCTCGTGAAGAGAGTAAGAAAGCAACCCAGGAGTCGCATGCTATTACGAGAGTGAGCTACTTGGCGTTTGTATTTGTCCCTCTGAACTTCTGGGCAGCTTTTTTCAGCATGAGTGGTGAATTCCCTGTGCGGACGTATTGGATTTATGGAGCTATCGCGGTGCCTATTACTGTTTGTGTCTTGGGTTTGCTGGTATTTGCAAGTAGCATGGGACAATGGTGGAGGACTATGAAGGAAGAAAAGGGCAAGATATGGGCTCGAAAAGAGAAGGTGTTCAGTGGTGGGGTATGATAAAAGATTGAAGCGGGTTAATCCACAATTGTGATTTGGTGGAATGGGGGTGCAGTACGCCTTGGGTAACCTTGCGTCATTTCATGAGTATAGTAAGCAAAATGCATCTCAATGTGCTCGTTGTCAACAGAACTGTTTCAATCGTCTTTCATTGACTAGCAGAAAAGGAAAACAGAAGCCGTACAACAACGGTCTTGAGGAGTCTACCCCATGTTTCAATATAATACAGAATGCAACTTCAGGATCTAAGAAGATATCTTCAACCTGAGATACGAACATGCTTCTTGTTGATATCTGCTAGGCTAAGGACACCCCTGATCTCATCTCATATGCGAATGCAACTGATATGGTCCAGAATGTTGAAAGTGCAATCAGCGTCGTGGGCTGAAAGTATTTGCTGAAGGATGACTACTTTCGTCAGGCTCAGTTCTGAGGCTCTACTACATATTTTGAATCTTAAGGCTTTGGCAGAAGATCACAGAGTTGGGCTTTAAACGCCAATGTGAGCTGCACAGGAAATTTCTCAATGCTTCGTAATTGCACGAATTACAGTCTTCACTCTATCCTAAGTTTCTTGAACCGTAAGTTCCGCCGTCTCACGCCTCCCCGGTATTACCGGCAAGGCAATGAAGATTATGTGAGAAGCAGTGCGTCATTCGGACCGATAGCAAGTGGATGTGCTGTCAGTTCACGCCCAGTATATGGCTGTATTATGAGACAGTTGGGGGCTATGACTCTAAAACTAAAGAAAATAGCATCCCCAAACAGCACTTGATTCGAAGGTATCCACAGAGACTGGATAAGACTTGGACGCCTCAAATTCTCCCTAAAAATTGGCTCGTGACCTCCAATCACCTGTCTCATGCTTCACGAGATGACCCGTAGAAGATCCCATAGCAATGAATAATCGGTGCACACTTCTCTAGGCCCTTGGCTTTCATTCCAGCCGGAGGTTCCCACATGGCTGCCTTCTGCAACCCACCCAAAGAGGCGCATTTCGTCTCTTTCAACCAATGAAATGTTTTCTCAACGCACCCACACCTCACAATCAGTCGAAGCTACAAATCACGCCCCAATTTCTTTTTACGACGTGTGAGCCTGACATCCATCAGATGACAAACATCATCTGAAGCTGAGAGTGAGTGCCAAAAAGTTTGAAGAAGTACTCTTCTTCCAACTCAAAGCAGTACAATAAACTACCCCGCCAGTTCGAAGGTGCGGGCGCATCATGCGCTCCGAGCGCACTCCCTTAAACAATGATGAGGGGTCGCTCGCTATCAGCCATGCACCGCACAAGGCTGCCGGGCGAGAGGCTTACTTTATTAATCCAGTAAACTTGGCCTACGGCCAACGTACATTCTGGAAGACCTGCATATGCACACCCACGACATCAAAAGAAAAGAACGAAACATGTGAGTGGCCGACAATTTGCATTTGCAAGGATTTGTCGTTTGCCTTCATTGCCTCGTTGATATCATTGACCAGCCCACATCTCGTGGTAGTACAACTCATACGTGCATGAAGTCATCGTGGGGTTGTACTCCGACGTACCTGCAGAGGCTGAATCGTGTCAGCACTACAGCAACTCTACTTACCCCACGCACGGGACAATGTCACACAAGATTGGTGCAACCTGTTGGGTAGGTTACACAATACCCTCTTCTACTCAAGGTGAACCGGGCAATGCTTCTATTGTGCCCGTCTAGATCAGACGCCCAATCTCTCAGCCTTGTTGACACTGTCATAATCCTCAAATCCTCGGGCGACGGAGGCCAACTTGAAGGCCGTGATGAGTTGGAGCATTTGAATTAGACAGAGTTCAGATGCTGGCGTTCAGTAGTCTCTCTGCCTCGATTTGACTGACAATTAAGAATACTCACATGGTTTTGAAATGAAAGCTCATTTGATGTAAACGTCAATTCATTGATGCCTGAGGCTGCGGGAACCTGCCGTGAGGCTGTGACTAGACGCACGACTTCATTTGGTTCAGAACCAGTTTCGGAGAGATCATGCAATGAGTTTTATCCATGATTGCTCTGCGTTGAACCTTTCTTACCGTGAATACCGTCGCTTATCCGTAGCTGCCTCGTCTCGGAAGAGTGAAGATGGTGGATTCTCGAATGGTGGAGAATATTGAGGAGGCCTTTAACTCCAGCAAAGGCGGGCGTACAGGAGACCGCTTTGATGTTACAGCCTTGTAGAATCACTTCTGTGTTTCGGCTATGTCCTTCCGACGTTGCCTTGCCGGAGCCTTCTACTCCGTAGTCAGAAAGATGGTCTAAGAAGCTTTAAGCGAAGTCGCTTCCGTTTCAGGGGCACGGCACGAGGATAGGTTCTTGTTCTGATGAATGAAGTTAAAGGACTGAAACGATCCATTAAAGCCAAAGGGCTATAGCTTATGACTCGTGAAAACCTAGAATTGCGGAACAAGATTGTCGAATATGATTGACCATGTTTGAACCAGATTTGCGATGACCGGAAGATAAAGTTTGTGGAGCTATGTGGGGTCTGTCCGAAAAAGGGGTAGCGAGGAAAAGGCCCACACGGCAGAGCAGCGGTGAGAGGCAGCTGGGTGCGCTCAGGCTTCCTGATTCATAGGCTCAAGCAAAAAAATATACGTGTTAAAAGCTCGTGAACGAGGCAGACAGCCAGTTTGCATTATTAGGGTTATTCTTGACTCGTTGGAGCGTCTTGGCATCTTGAAGCAGCAAGGTGAGAGCCAGTGAAGCTGGCTCTGATGAAGGGCTGCAAATTTTGACACACAAAACTTCCCCTTGGATGCAGAATCCTCTGTCAGGATGATCCTTGAATACTGATTCCAGAACTCAATTATCAATCATCTCCGGACACGTCGCCTGGGTCCACCGACAACATCTGCAAGTTGGGTATTAGGTATAAGGTACGGCTTCACTTTCTGCCTCATGTGGGTTCGCTGCTCAAATGCATAGGCAAGACCAATGAGTTTTTCTTCGGACCACTGGCCGCCCATGAAGGCAAGGCCAAACCTATATTCTGTTAATATCCAGTAAATAGATGTTAAGTTCAGGACAAAGAAAGAAAGCAAGAGAGACTGCAGAAAGATTGCGATGACTAACGGGATGTTCGGTCCAATACTCACAAGTCCCCTTCCTGATTCGATCACTGTAGTGTTGCTTGGGTAAAATCCCATTGGGACCGTAACAATTGGAAGTCCTGCTCTTGCTGGCAGACCAGGCGAGAAAGCAGTGGGAAGGATTAAGGCATCGAGATTATATGCTTTCAATGCTCCCAAGACTCCACCTTCTCCGCCAAGGTATAGCGAATATTGGTAAGCTTCCCAGAACCTTGAGTCCGAGTTGTTGTATCCAAGGGATAGTGCCTGGTCCCAGATACCTGTATCGCGGTTCGGATATTCCTCGAGAGCCGTATGATGTGTGAAATTGGACTCGTCTGACAGGGATTTGATGTTGTTTGGATTGGAGGTCAACTGGGAAAGGTATCCAGCGAGATTGGATATGAAATCGGCATCAAGCACGATTGTACCGTTTCCAATTGTCGCATCGTCATCTGCAACATTTTGTTCCCATGCAGAGAAATTGGCGTTGTCGACAATGGTTGCGCCAGCATTTTTCATGACTTGAATTGCAGCGTCAAAGGCGTCAAAAAGAGGTTGGTTAGGAGAGCTTCCCGTCAAGGCATTTCTAGGGATTCCTATTCTTGCTCCTCGAAGACTAGAAAAGTTTAGGGCCTGGGTGTAATCCGGAGGTGCATCCCACGGCTGTGTGAGAGTATAGTTGTCATTCTGGTCTTTGCCAGCAATGATCGACAGAACGTAAGCAGCGTCAGAGACACTGCGAGCCATGGGGCCTGAAATTTAATCAGAAAAGATTTTTCAAAGAGATTTTAAAGCTTTAAGGGTAGAAAAAGCAAGTTCTCACCAACGGTATCTTGATGTTCGGAAATGGGTATCACCAAAGACCGTGAAGTTAACCCAACCGTTGGCTTGATACCAACGAGATTGTTCATACTCGAAGGACTCACAATGCTGCCATCTGTCTCCGTTCCAAGTGCTGCGAATGCAAGACCGATCGAAGTACCAACACCACTGCCCGAAGAGCTCCCACTTGGATCCATATTTGGATAGTATGCTCCTGTGACTTGTCCGCCGTATGCTGACCACCCGTTGGAGCTATTGAATGACCTGTAGTTCGCCCATTGCGAGAGATTGGACTTTCCAAGAAGGACGACACCGGCTTCACGCAACTTGGCAGCGACCGTAGCATCACGTGGGACCTTTGCTCCTATCAGGGAGTAGGAACCAGCAGTGTTGTTCATTTGATCATTGGTAGCAATATTGTTCTTGATCAGCATTGGAATTCCATGAAGCGCGCTGCGGATCACACCTTTCGCCCTCTCCGCATCGAGACCTGCGGCAATAGATAGTGCATCTGGGTTTAACTCAGTGACTGCCCGAAGAACAGAGTTTGTCTCTTCAATGCGAAGAAGGTACGCCTTCGTCAAGTCTACACTTGTCCAAGCCCCACTTTCGAGACCAGCGACCAGCTCCTCTGCCCCAACTTCAAGCAAATCTGGGTAGCCATTTGCATCTTGATAGAAGGCATCCTTCGCGGTCGAGATCCCCAGCGTGCTGAGGAAGACCAGGGCGAGTAAAACTACCGCTTTGAGTACCATATTCAGCCAATTTCTTGAGCGGAATTTATTGTTTGATGTGACTCGGATATCTGATTTCCTCGAATGTTCTGCAGGTTGAGATGGATGTTTCGCATCCGAGCTCTGAGCTGAGTAGGATGACTTCTCCAGCGTTATAAGCGAATTCCTGCTGTTTTTGAGTCGCTGCCTCAACCAGCCGCCTTGCTTGACTATCATGATCAAAGCTATCACTAGCATGATCAGAGCTAGAGGGCAAATCCGTTCAGCGCTGATAAGAGACTTCCGTGCTGACAACCGTGATGACGACATTTGAAGCTGTGAAAGCCAATTGAATAACAATCAAGACATATCAGTAATGCTGATAAGAGAGGTATGCAAATGAAGCAAGGTACTGTCGAGTTTAGCCGTGATATGGATTGCGGATGAGAGGTAGATATAGAGAAGAGCTAGGATTGAGAGGGACGTTCCATGCTGATCATGACTACCGAAGGCGGAGAGAGGTCAATGCGCCAGGCAGTTTTTGGCAGGTGGTGTCCTCAGCAGACAACGTCAGTTATTGAAGGTGGGATAGCTTCATCGATGAGCAATCGATTTGATAAAGGTGAATCCAAAGTTCTGTAATCGAACTTGCAAGCAATGAACGAAAGCACGGTTCTGAAAAAGCCTCACGTGAAGGCGTTTTAGCACGGTGCTTACTAAGCGCTTGCTTTGATGACCTCAAACTTTCCACCATCTTCCAACACGATTGCATTCATTGCACAATGAATCCGTGGGTTTGAGTCAATTATCTCATAGAATGCTCGCTTCCACTATCAGTTGAAATTTGCGAAGGGAAGTTGTAAAGAGCGGCACCTCAAGTCTAGAGTCAAGCTGCTTAATTGCACAGCATGCTGAAGCCGTGAAGCCTACCTGTGTAAAGTATCGATCCCATGAGCTTCGAAGCCTGCAATTAGTCTTCATAAACATACCTACTCTTTCAACTGTGTCCGGCCTGCCCGAAGATTTGCACGCCTTCTGGCGTCGTAGTGTATTACATCGACCGCAATTTAATCCTTTCTGAGATTTCGTACGATTCTCATGCATTACCAATCATTTGTCTTGCGCTTGGGTAAGACGGTCGAGCAGAGGGAGTTCCGTCTTATCACCATGGAATTCAGAAGACACCACTTTTGACAAAGAGATCATCGTTGTGCATATCCACGACATGATTTGGTACAAAGTTTGTATCTCAACTGGCAGGCTAGTTCATTTCTATTCTGTTCATATTATCAGTCTCTGAGTATACCCAAACCCAGTCTCTCGCTTTGTATTCCGCTCTTCATCTTTGATATTTGTCTCTCTTCCAATCTTCCTCCTTGACTTGTATCAGCAATTTCTTGATTCAATTTGACAGTGTCCCGTTTCACACCAGCCTACACCACCTTCAATCAGCCTTTTATCGTACTGTACGCAGCTGTCACTCACCCATCTGATTGGAATGACTCTGTGGGTCACAAGATATGCTTGAGTCGCCATCCAACAGAATGGATCGAAGACATGTTCATGTTGTGATACCGAAACCTGAACAATTCTGAGGCCTTGAGGAAACTACACGAAAAGGAACCCTGCTCCGAACTGAATCTCAATCGATCATCTTGATTGATCCTCTCAATTAATTCGTCAACTGACCAAGCTTTCAGCCTCATTAGTACCAGCCAAGGCTGCGTTGTGGGAGTACAAAGTCACACTGTGCAACCTCGCTAACGTCAAATGCAGGAATCCTCACGAGAAGTGGATCCGGGTCCACAGGTACGAGTTCCGGGATCTGCTTTCTTTTGATCGTGGAGGGAGGCTGGATTGGACAGTTCAAGCTGTACATCATATTACTTGCTTGGGTAACGTTTTACAGCACGCATGGCTATTCACGACTCCCCAAACCATTGGTGCAGCAAACAGCGGGCTCAATGCGTGGTCCCGGAGCAACCCGGGGTGGAGGGAGCTTCAGCCTTATCAAGACTGAAAAACTTAACCTCATCAGAAAAATTTCGTGAATGAGGCATTCTCAACATTCGAGCGCTGGAAAATTCTAGGGGGATGCTAGCAAGTGCTGAATACCTATCATTTCTCACGTCGCAGAAATGTTGGCGAATAGAACCATGGCGGTCCATAAGCGAGGATATCCGGAGCAACAACCCATCGACCACAGCGGTCCACGAGTGCTGTCAAAGAACCATTTCGTTCATGTCGTGCAACCATTCTTAATAGAAATGTGCATCTTAGCTTAGGCATCGACATGATGCGAAGCGTCATATGGGGTCCTTTTCGGGCCTCTATACCTTGCTTTGAGGTACAATTTGCTTCGATGTCATATGCAACTCATGTTCCAAATCTTCACCGTGACCCGGGTGAGTCAATCTCACCCTACCATATCTCGAAGCTTAGCCACCTAGTAGGGAACAGATCATCTGGCTACGGGTTGTCGGTGAGAGGTCTCTAGGCTCCATGCACCACGATTGGCAGCTGAGCTCTGTCATTAGCCATACTTGCTTCAAAGAACCCTTACATTGATCACCACGTCGTCTCAATTTTTTCACCGACTTCTCAAACCTTCCAAGAATAGGGCAAGGCAACCAGACACCATCACGACAAGCATCCGCTTAGAACACGGAACAGCCTCTCAATTTCAAGCAACCGAAGCCTCAAGATGTCACCGCCTCAAGCTGAAATATGCCGTACTCGGTGACTCGATGGCAGCTTTGGACCACCGGCACGACAAGGCCCGTCGCTTAGAGGGAATGGATATGACAACAGATCTCGGGATGTAGGCGACAGTCAAACGTCTTTGTCTGTGCAGCCTTTGCTTCATCCCGTAATCATCCCCCCACGGCATAAACTCGGGATGATAGCACATGAAGGAGCAGCGAGGCAACCACGCCATCTCTCGAATCATTTGTCGATGCATACAGATCCATCAATTCTTCAGCAGCCACAGTTCATATCATCCAACAGCTTCGCCCTGAATGACGGGAAAGACCCATCGAGAGAGAAGGTGGATGTTTGATCCTACGTCTCGATTGGGCAGGCAGAAGGGCATCCCTGAAACAAGATAAGGAGATCGCCACGAACCGCTTGAACGTCGATGCCGGAGCAACGATGGTATTGGATCTCGTCAGGAGCTTGACCTCCTGGATCCCCTGTTACCGAGACCCTTTAGGCCAAGAGCCAAGAGAGCAGGGACCGTCCACCAATCTGCCACATCAGGAGGGGCCGCAGGAAGTTGCAGCTTGATAGCCTCGAGTCACTCCATGAGTCCCTCTCTACCCCATGATAAAGCCGATTCGGCTTTATGAAAACTTGATGCAAATGAAAACACGAAGTAGAACCTCGTGATAGGCTTGGCATAAGTAACTGATCTTGCCACCAAGAACACTAATCAACGGATGTCGTATCCCGACAAAGGGAAATGAACGCAAGCAAAAGATGTCGTTGCGTACGAATTTTTGTTGTAGCCTTTCGATGGCAAATTGTTGTTCTCAATATGCAACTAATCCCAACAGGTAATCAAAAAGGGGGGCGGTGTTGCTTTCGGTGGTGTTGGGGCGAACTCGCTATCGCCACTCCAAAAGGAAATGCCCAGGGACACTTGAACCTCCAATTTGTTCCGCTTAATTTTTTTTTTAGAAACCTTCTAGAATCAAGACAATAGTCTTGGAGATGATGAATTTTGAGGCTTTGCTTTTGATCTGCATGAAAGAACGCGAGTCTTCTTCAGCTGACCTGAAGAAGTCGTCGTAGGCATGCCCAGATCGATGGAGTGGCTCAGCGTGTGTGGCGTGCATGGCGTGCACGTAACATCCAATGGCTTCGCTTGGCTGCCACACCCCATGAAAATTCTTTCGTTGGGTGCATTTAACTGCCGTTAACTGCAGGTACACCCAGTAAGGCGTTGGGAAGTGTAAAAATTAAGTAGCAAAAAGCGAGTGAGGTCACGCTGCTGGATAGCAAAAGGAATAAACGTCGGAGGCTATATCGGAAGGAGAAACGGGTCGGGCTGCCGAGCCCCCCGAGCTGAGTGGGTGTGCTTCGCTCACCCGCAGCGAGATATCCGTGAAGCCTGTTTACACTTGGGTTGAACCGCTCAACCGGGACTTCGGATAGAAATGCCTCAAAGAATTGAAATGAATTGGATCGGAGCAGAGGAGAATTGTAAGGCAACTGAGCTAATGTGCAAAGATTTACAGCAATGGGGAGATGAAGTGTTGAGAGATCTCATGATATCGGCTCTCGCCTGGGGTGAACAGGAGACACTGAGCAGTGCACGGGAAGCTGCAAGGCTGAAATCAAACCTCTTGGGAGTACCAGATGGGGATATGCACCTAGCCGTCGGCCGTTGCGGGCTCTAACGACTTCTGAATTCACCGACATTAAGTGAATTGGAATAGAGGTTTGGATCCTGCGCGAAAGCGAGCACGATGAGGAATTGAAGGATGGCAGTCAGACTCGCCCTATGGGCACAGAAAGGAGGTGTTTGCTTGATGCTCTCGTCAGCGTCAGCTCTGCCTCAGCACGGGAACTTTCCATTTTGCATGATCGTTTACTACTTTTGGCAAGTAGCTGTAAGGATGACATGCATCTCACCTTCAGCCCTGTGAATACGCCAACGCAGGAACAAACGGTGATGCATTTTGCAAACAATTCGGTTGGTTGGCAGAGCTTGAGAAAGGGGTCGTAATGAGTGGTCACGCTCTATCCGTTTCAACTGCCTTCGACTTCAAATGGGCCATAAGAAAAGCAAGTCCAAGTTTGCCTTGAGAATTATCTGTAGCAACCCGAAGCGTGCCTTGGACTGAAGACGTGCGGAATTTTGTAGACATGTTTTCTGATTGCTCACTTGAGCGGCTCATCCCAGCCTAACGAGAAACCCTCATTGTAAAGTTTCTAAAAGAGGAGGCCTTCTGGGGAGCTTGAGATATGCAAGAAAGCGCCTTAAGATAGCCTTGGTAGGCTGCCGTTGGTACAGCAAAGCACAGCGCGTTGGTATTGACCAGGATTGAAAATGTTTGGAAAATGCATGCCTTAGCATAAGTCTTGAAACGTGGCAATGCCACCATGATACACGTAAAGCAGAACAACACTTAAAGCAGAGTTTAAATCGAACGTAGCAATTATGCATCACTTACCACTAATTTGGTTGCCAGAGTCGGAGAATTTTGCGGGAGCACCCATCCCCACTTTCTTCCATGACTCTACAGCTCGCTTGTTATTGCAGCAAATGCAGAACCCTTAAGATAGTAACTTTTACTTTAACGACGCTGCTCAATCCGAGAATTCCGCGTTCACGGCAATTTCATGATTCGATGGGCAGTTCTTTTGCTCGCAAATACCGGTTTACCTCGCCTATGGATCCTAGCTTGAACCCTGTGATTGGAATCCGATTCTCCGTGCTAATTATCCTGGGTAGAAAGCGTGCCATGTGGACGCGAAGCTTACGCCTCGAAGGGATGAATTGTAGACGTCTCCGCCTCATACTTGGTAGTTTAAGCTCCACTTACGTTCACCGATAGAAAGCGTGAATATATTCACGCACGTCTGTGCCCTTTAGTGTGTACGTGCACTGCCTGGATGCACTGGATACGTTCGGCTCGTCGTCACCGGTCCCCCTAGCGAGATGGCACTCATAGTCGTCTTGGCTTGTTGTTGTCTGGTGCAAGCACATCGCCGAGTCATTCAACGGGGCTTACGGTATGTGAGTTTTGTGTGGTTTGCCTGTGAGATTGCGAGGCCTAGGGTCGCCTCAAATCATCATCCAGCCATCCACACCCGGTGCATGACATGGACCAGGCAGCGCTGTCCTGCGAGGCGTGGACGCGAGGAGCAGTAGCGAAAGAGACGATGCGACAGGTTGACTTGCCTGCTGCAGTGCGCATGGAGGCAGGAGTAGAGAGACTCTTTGTAAGTCGGGGGGAGTTCTATCCTGTACTCGTAATTCAGGGCGATTGCGGGAGTCTGAGAGTACAGAACTCAATTTCATACTTTGCAGTAAAGAAAGTGGCCGTTCTGCTGCCAGTCCAGGGCCAAGAGGAGGGTCGATGCGCGGTATGGGAGGTAAGTTTGCGTGGACCACGCGACGACTTGACATCAGCACCCACAGATGAGGAGAATTACAGAATTGGCCGTCTAACATCATAGAACCCTCATTCAGCTTCTCAGAGGTCTTCTGCTGTGACTGTTCCGTTTCATACTTGGTTTGACACGGCGAATGGCGGTTTTGCTCGAGGGCGGGATTTGATCATACCCCTCGTTGGCTGATTCCAGGGTCCGAGAGGCGATAGACAGTAATTTTCAGCATGCCAACACAGAATCGAAACAATCTCGCCTTCACCGAAACACTTGTACTCTTCTGTTGGAGATGTTCAGCATCTTGTTGTATCGTTTTCGGCTAGGAAAGGGGGCTTCGGGAGGGATCCAATGGGGTTGCAGTACTTATAAGGCTGTGTCCCTGGAGAGCTGATTGTTGGATGCTGATGAGCTGAGATCTCGTCCGAAAAACGCCTGAAGGCTAGGCCTACTGAGGGTGTCCAACGCTCAAATAGTTTCAATGGTGTCGAAACTGAATCATAGCTGAACAATTTGCCTTTCGAATTCGAAATGCGATGGGGTGTAACTTTGTATTGACATGAACGACGAAGAGGCTCAGCTGGGGAGGGTTCCAATTGGTGGCTCCTTAGACCTTGTGCGTCGTGTGCAAAGACGCCCTGCTTGTATGAAGTGAAGTAGAAGCCAATCTGAGAACGTCGAGGCCATGCTTTATAATGGGCCGCAAACTGCAGTCGGCCCTCTTTGGGGTCGAGGAGGCTCTCGCTCTTACAGGTTAGTACATGCACTTTGAGGTATCAATTTATGCGGGCGTTCTGAAAGTAGTTTGTCGGAATAGTGGGGGCTGGATCCAGCCCTTTGAATACGGGTGATCTCTCAAGACAGCCCTGTTTGTTTACCCATTTAGAGACTATTGACAAGCCAAATTCGTGTGTGCGAAGCGCCCCCATTTCTGCATGTCGCGTACCAGAGAATGTAACCTGCGGGTCGTTGGGCTCTGTCTGAACCACGACTTCTTCCTGGCTCAGTGGATATGGCGGGAGACACGTTGCTGTAGGCTTCCCATCGCTATTGACGGCCGGACATCAGGTCGCAGTAGAATGGGCATCAATGGTCTTTTATTTTGATCTCGCTGGCCTTGGGAAAAGAGGCCCTCGTGGAGTGCACATACGCTGATTGGGGCCAGCAGGGGGGCGCTCGGCAGGATTGGCCACCATTGCTAGCCGGCAAGAGGGGGGGGCAGTGTCGACCAATGACGCGACGAGGTCTCGGTGAGCCCTTTGAGTGAAAGAGCTTGCAGAGCCAATACTGGATTTGTTAGGCACGTCCGACAGGTCGGATGGGCAGCACTCTGGACTCCCCCAACGAGCCGCATTACGGTTCGCCTTGTGCTTTGCGAACCGCTGCCTACCTGGTCGTCGTCGCACGATGCTCTGTACCCTCAGGCCCCACTGAGGCCCTTCCATCCTTTCTCAGAAAGCTCACCGAGCCTCCTCGATATATACTACGAGAGCCCAAAATATGCTGAAGACCATACTGTTCTTCCTAAACCACCTCGTGTCTGGCCCTATTTTTCGCGGGCAACCCCGATATCGCCCCTAAATCAATTGTTGCGAGTTTCCGGGCTCCAGAATAGCGCACAGCCACTTAGGAGGCTGGAAATCGAATCTAGACGCACCAGTGTAAGTTGAAATCGCAACACTGCTTCCAACCACCTACTTACAAATAACACAGGAGAATGAGCACGCCGAAACAAGATCTTTCCGATCGTTGGATCCAGCATCAGAGAGAGAAGACGAAGACAACGCAGACGTGGGCTTGCATATATTGCCCAAACCGGAGGATCTTTGCGGCAGAGGAGGATTTGTGGGCACACGCAACGACAGATCATGCCCAGGAATTGGAGACAAGAAATGAAGATATCGAGATCTTCAGGAAGGAATATGCGAACCAGAGCGCGCAGAAGAGGTTAGTCGCACTTTCCAGGCAGATGGCCCCCAACACCCAGCCTTGCGCTGGGCTGGGCACTTGACACTTTAAGTACTTTCAGCCTCAGAGCCTTGACTGATCACCTGCAGACCAACAAAGGAAAATCGGAGGCCTAAATCGGGCGAATCAAAGCGCGAAGGCCCCCCACAGCAGATAAAACGGGCGTTGGACGAGGCTCCAGGACGCCCACCCCAGCCTCCTACTCGGTCAACACTGGGTGGTATCGCAGCCTTGGACATCTCCACGCCTCGTCCCAGTGAAGACGTTGCCATGCAAGATATAAGTGACAATGGCCAAGCTGCGGAAGGTGACCGGCCCCCAAAAAGAGCCGCAACAGGCGATGGCATAAGTGCTGGATCCCAGTCACCCTTGAGAAACTCCTCGCCTTCATCTTCTCCTCGGTATTCTAAACCGAGACCTACTTCAGGACAGTTCGAGTCTTCATCAGAAGCAGATAATTTCCAACGAAAGATGCTTGATATATCAGGACGACCACAGACTGGGAAAGGACGGCTTTGGCAGGAGGGACAGGCCGGTCTTACTAAATCCTCCTTTCAAGATCCCTCGAACATTGCGTCGATCGCTGCACAAAAGGCTCGTGCACAACAACACAATCCCAAAGTTCGAAAGCCGTTCCAGCCGCCACCTGCTTCACTCCAAAGCCAAAGAACCCAAGTACCGCTCAACATTCCTCCACCTTCGACACAAACCGGCCAGGCACTTGACAGTTACGAAATAGTTCTGCAGCCAGAGACTAGGCCAATCTCGCAAGAGCAGCTGGTCGCCGAGGTCAAAGGCATCTATGCTGGGCTTGTCATGGTCGAAGCCAAGTGTATTGAGGTTGATAACAAGCAAGCAACTCTTGCACAGGCAGATCCTGGAGCGCAGCCAAAGTTGAACAATGAACAATGGCAAGCTCTGATAGCTTTACATAGAACACTGTTGCACGAGCATCATGATTTCTTCCTGTAGGATTCGTCCAACCCCGCCTTTCATTGACAAGACACAGACAACTAACGGAAATAGTGCAAGCCAACACCCATCTGCCTCCCCCGCTCTTCGACGATTGGCCAGCAAGTATGCAATGCCAGCGCGAATGTGGCGACACGGTATCCATAGTAAGTTATAGACATTTCCTGGGGTGTTTCGAACCCTGCTCTTGTGTGATTACTAAATTCTTTTCCTCTGGCAGGCTTTCTTGAACTGCTCAGGCACCGACTTCCAGCCTCCCTTGATCACATGCTAGCGTTCATCTACCTGGCGTACTCGATGATGGCTTTGTTGTACGAGACAGTTCCAGCATTCGAGGACACTTGGATAGAATGCTTAGGAGATCTTGGGCGCTATAGAATGGCTATTGAGGACGACGATATAAGAGACCGCGAGGTCTGGACTGGCGTCGCTAGACATTGGTATTCTAAGGCATCTGACAAAGCCCCAACCACAGGCCGACTTTACCACCATTTGGCTATTTTGGCACGACCGAACGCCCTTCAACAGTTATTCTATTATGCGAAATCCCTTTGTGTTGTTATTCCCTTCACCTCGGCTCGCGAATCCATCTTGACACTCTTCGATCCAGTCTTGAATATCGATAATCACCAGTCACAATACAGACTTCCGCCACTCGATACCTCTTTTGTGAAGGCCCACGGCCTCCTGTTCACGAATAAGTACCCAGAGAGGTTCGAGCCTACGGTAAAGGAATTCCTTAGTTTATTGGATAACCAGATTGGAAGAGTAACCCGCAAGTTCATGGAGCAGGGATATCATATCGCCGTTGCCAATTGCGTGGCGTTGCTTGGTTTTGCTTCAAAAGATAATGTCCTGATGAGAGCTATGGCATCACCCGATGTCGATATGCAAGGTTCTCCCTCCGATCATTCCCCGCAGTCTTTATCTTCCTTCAATAATGCTCAGCGACTCACCAACGATACACTGAAGATCGTTCTCCAGAGAATTGGTGACCCGAATGTGTTGCCATTCATACATGTTACACTTGTTTTCATGCAATACGTTTCGCGCTTTCAGGGCGCTATGGGTTTAATTCAAGCCGAATTTCCATGGGACCTCTTGGCGACCATGCTGAATACGTTACTCGCGTCTTGCGGGTCTATTAGTAGGATCGAAGATAAGAGTTTCCTACGACCAGAGAAAGACGATGTTCGACCCTTCCCGGAAGATTTTGCCGTTCGAGGACTGCTGTTCACTGAAGGCTACTTCCCGGAAGGCTGGTTTGCAAATGGACAGTTCGACGAGGAGGAAAAATATCATGAATTACCATCAATGACTGCTGAAAGGAAAGAGAGAATTTTGTGGATTGGTGTCACTAGAATTGCCAACCGTGGACATGGTCTAGACTTTGATGGAAAGCGTTTCACAGCCCCCGGAACCGGACTTCAGATTGCACCCCCAGAACGATCTCTCACTTATGCATCTGCAACTACTTCTGGAGAGACATGGTCACCAAGTGCTGAGGATATTGACTCGGACGCCGAAGAAGACATGCCATTGACCAGTGAGCATGAGGTGCTTTCATCTTCTAATGATTGAAAAGCCTTGGTGTTTGGTTGCAGCCTGGCCACCGGTTAGGAACCAAGTTCCCAAGAACCTCACCATCAACCTTCAAAGAAAGTCGGCTACCTCAAAAGGTCAAAGACCTACTTCAGGAGGTATGTCTGTTGACTTCCCTCCAACAAAGTCACGCCCTGGGGATCTTGAAGGAATCAATCTGATTGCTTCTCAAGAGAATTCAACATCGCCTGTCGTACAACTCGCTACAGTGCAAGAAAAGAAATACCAGAGAAGGAGTCCAGGAGGATTTGTGTGGAGTGGCAAACTGTGGAAGCAACAAAACACTTGGTGGCCCTTTTCAATTCATGCGAAACGAATCTCGTTGCGGCTTGAAGAAGCGCCTGAGCAGGAGCGCTACAAGGTCTCTGTATTTCGTCACTCTTCACTATCCTTCCTTATCCTATTCCCTCCTGGAACTCCTTCACGGCACGGCCGTTCTGAAATCATACGTTTGTGGATGCTCAACGCCCCCTTTAAGAATATATCAATATATATGGAGTGGCTTCTACCTAGCAACACTAAACTCGCTGGATCAGAGGGGGTGGATCAGGAGTTTTATATTTTAATCTTACCTTTCTTGTCGAAACTTCTATCTATCTATAATTCTTACAAAGTTACACTCAGCCTTCACCTCTTGCATCAACTTCGTGAGTCTCAAGTCCTCGTGTCGCACCATAAAGCTGTATCTCCAACCTTATTCTAGAATCCAATTGTTCCCGCGCCATTCCCTTCAAACGAGGCTTGCAAACCGTTGCCTCGCGCTTCTCACTGGCTGAGTTAATACGATGGAAACAAGGAACAAGGCAAATCCCGCCCATCGCTTCCCGAAATGCGTGATCGACATGGTATCGAACATCGAATCTCCCTGTTTCTGAAAGACTCGCCTCGGACGATCCAGCAAGGCTGGGCAACGACATCCTAATTGTATCCGCCTTACAATTGAGACATGACGACCATGTTGGATTGACGGCTTCCCTGCTGACAAATTGGTAGCCACGATCGAGCTCTGATTCGAGATCACATTTGACTTCCAAATCTTTGCTTCATTCCAGGGCGTCAATCATGGAATATTCAGTGAGGCTGAGCTTATCCCCGTGAAGCGGAAGAAGTCTTCCTTACTTCACCTGGGAATGCAAGGAGGAGTTGCTGTCTTATCGCCGATTACTTGCGCATTCTTCCTTGCTTCTCGGTGAACAGTGGTGGCTTGTGGGTGGTGATACAAGGAAAAGAGGCTTCACTCAGACTTTGTGAGAGATCGCTTCTGTGCCGAATGCGCTGCAAGCCTTCGGGATCTCAGAGCCTTTCTTCTTTGCTCGAATGCGAGTTTTGTTGTGAATTTTACAACTCAGATTTGTTTGCTTGATTCCCACCAGAATTCTGGTCTCATCATACAAGCAGGATTGAGATGACATCCTCTGCGGATTTTGCAAGCACGTCGCCTGCGTAACTACTCCGAGAAACGGGCTCCTTCATGTCCGATCAAACATAGCAGCAGTCGTCCTCGAGCGCGCTAAATTTGCAGTGCTGCACGGAAGGTAAGCAATCCGGCGAAGGATCGTAAGGCGAACATCTCAGTTTCAGAAATAAGCCATCAAATCCGTCATTTCTGCCGTACTACATGATGCCAAATCATACGGTCGTTTACGAGGGCGGCCGGCGTTACCGCAGCTGATGGCTGCGTGACCGTTGGAATCCGGGGTGAGACCTGGGGCTGAAGGATTCGTGAGGCAGCCAGGCGGATTTGCTCGAGTTTCAGCTGCGTACTTCGTATAGTATACTCGTACTTGTTGGAATCGCAAATTAGATACAGGCGACTGCGAGTGTACCATCGCTGTGGAATTCAATTTGGAAGCGCGAGAGAAGAGGCAGAAGCGGAGGAATGATGCGCTTGCTAGGCAGACTTTCACGTGGGTGCTGCGTGCCTGATAGGGCTGCAGGGTCTCGGAAATTGGATATTTTTAGAGCTGGAGTGAGGCGGAGGGTTTTCATCTGATTTAGAAGTTGGGAGGATCAAGGAGCGTGCCTATCGCGCGGGTAAGGAGTCATTGCGAGGTGTTGGTGACTCTAGGAGTCCTGTGGGGGTGCGGTGTTAGGCGCCAGCTCTGAGAGTGTTGGGTTTGAGAAAGCGCCGGATGGTAGGCTGCAATCTTGAGACCACGAGCTCTGACGAGTTGGTCGCGAGGCAACATGCGTTTGGTATTCAGGAATAAGGTAGGCTGTTTCGATTGTGTTGCGAGAAATGCTGGTGCTGTGAAGCAAGAAAGGGGCTCGCTTATGTGGCACTGTCTCGGTGTTTACATCTGGTTGATTTTCACGATTTTGTGGCCTTGTTTTGATTGTCTGCCTTGAAAATCAGAGAGGGACTGCTAATTTATCTGATGGTGAGGTGATAGTGAATACTCACACCCCACAATTCGTCTTTGGAGCTCGCATTCTGTTTACTTCGAAAGTCACTCTTCCGCTCAAGTAATTGAGGCTCAAGATCTTACAATCAAATAATATATATTCAGTGATGTTCATCCGTTCCATAGGCGATGCATAGAGATATATTCAGCATCCAAACAAAGAAGGGCATTCATACTTTCAATTGCACTAGCCATGAAGCGATAACTTCATTTTCGATCTCAGCTTAGTTTGCGTCAAGACTCTTGACTCAAGATCCGGCAAGGTGGATATTTGAAGAACGATCAAAGGTCACGGACAGTAGTATTTAAATTATTGGTGCTCTTTCCACTCTTCTCTAATTAGTCTTACTGTTATCGCCAACTTATGCAGGACCTCGTTTGGCAAGGTCAGGTTGGAACAACCGAAGTTGCCAAAGTGAATCTCGAATCCAGCTCTCACCCCAGAGGTCAACACATAGGTCAATAACTATGCCAGACTTCATGAGATTTTGGCATTATCATGTATCCATTCACCGTCAAGATCAAGTAGGTTCCAGTCCATCCCTCCATGACTTAAACAGTGTCTTTGGAGCGGTGAGCAGTTGACGCAACCCGTTGTACAATCTGTGTGCTACTTTGTGTGTTTCCTTAATTTCGACACCGAACTCGCTCTTTACCAACTGTTTAAAGGCAAAAATGCTCCATCGCACGCGATGTGACAGTGTAGTCGAACCGGGAAGATCCCATAATCACGTTGGATCAACTTTGATATATCAATCCTGACTTTCAAGGTTCGACAACTGTTTTCTCCATCCAAGATATATTTTTAAGAGAGACCGTACGCCATCAATTGTCTGTACAAGGTAACGATACATATATTTGGGGGTTCTCTTTCACCTAACACAAAGCCGAGAGGTTGATAAAGTCAGTTGTTTGCTTTCATTGCAAAAGGTATCATCTTTCCTCTTAACAAGTCATGCCATGGGCCTTGATAATACATGTTTAATTTCAAAGGTATCGCAAGATAGCTTAGGGAACTTGCTCTGTGTCTTCATTCGAAGTCCAAAAATTCGTGCGAGAATAAATCAAACAGCTCCTTATGAGTCCTGATCTTCGATATCAGTGGCAGTGTTTTATAGGAGCGCGTGCCAATCCTCTGTGTCCAGTAGCTCTGCTCCCCCTTTGTGAGTGAGCATTACCTTCTTCGGATATTTAGACGGTTCTAAGATAATGTTCCTGCCATAAGAGGAGATGTTGAGGATCTGATTGTTCTAAGATACTTGGAATACTCGATGCATGATGAATTGATTGAAGAAGATGCAGCAGTGTATATAGAGTAATGGCTCGAGTTTTGAAAATGCACTGGCCATTTATACAGCAGTCAGAATTGTAATTGTGTCAGAAGCGGAAGTGTATTCACGACTTCGGCCTCGAAAGAATCTACTTATACAACAATATTACATCTTTTCTCCTCATTCTCACTTCCTGACACTCACATCGAAATCTTGCTGATGAGCTCGAGTCGTTGATTTGGCATAGCCTCATTTTACTGTTCTCCACTGATCACAAGCCCCTGGTCGAGAGCTGCTGGCGGTGGGTGGCTCTAGAAGCCAGACCAACATCGTATGTTTAGCCTTCTCTTGCCTCAGCACTATGCGCTCTCCCTTCAATCAGGTTCGTATCATGCACTCCATCGTCGATTGTTGGTGATCTATTTCCGTCACACCGACAATGTGCACTGACATAAGGCTGGGGCCAATCTCGCCCTGGCTATGCTTCCCAACACACCACCTCGAAACGAGGCAAACAACCAACTGCAGGAATTTGGGCGCACTTGGTGCCCGAATGACTTTATTCTTTTTGGTTTATGGTGTGACGGATTTGGCAGAATGCAAGCTAAGTCAGAATTCCAGACTGGCATCTGATGACTTGGGGGCTGGAAGAAGCAAGCTGATATTATAGATAATATTGGAGGCTGAATGCTCCACATCTTTCTCGGCTAACGCACATAAGCCATCTGAAACAAAGCATACAGGGATGCTCGGCTTTTAGGAGTTGGGATAATGCCAGCTGAAATGGGCAAACGACTATCAAAAGCAACTCCCACGGTGATACGAAATTGAACATCCTTTCTCCGTAGAAATTTGGACATCGTGCATGTTGCGGCAGATCTACGATTGGAGTATATTCTATAGGACAAGGAAGCGCCTTGAATTATGGGGAAAAGTTGGCCTTGCTTTCGGATTGGGTTCGAACTTTTGATTGGTTTCATCGTAAGCCAATACAAATACAACAGAAGAATGAAGATCAAATTGCCACAAGACCTCGCGAATGGCGTGGCTCCGAGCCATAAATTATTGAACCATTGGATGAAAGACCTCAGATGATGTATTCAATAACCAGGCTTTGTCTCTAGTGATGGGGCTGTGCAGGAGGCGTGACCAGGCTTCGGAACATGATTGCGTATGCTCGACCTTTCTTCGTCAGAAATTGCCGGAAGAAGAAGTGTGTTCAGTTGCCTCACACAGATTCTAATATGATTGAAAGAAGGTCTCTGGGCTCGCGATTTCGAAGGGGGGGGGTTATAGTTGGGGCTAGTCCAACTCTGGACACGTGTTGGCTCCCCCTTTCCTTCCCTCTTCGTCAAGCGAGGTGATTCTCTAACCAGTTCACCAGTTCACCAAGAGAAACGCTCTTCAACACTCCTTCTCAACCGAATTGCTTTCATGGACCATCCTCAGCAGAAGGCATTGAACGTGGCCACGCCTACGTGCGGTGCCTTCTCGGAGCTGTTGGTCGAATGCAACATGTCTCTCTCGATTTTGTCGAACTACCTCTTGAGCGACCCTTTCTCACGTCAAATACACGCAGTAAAGCACTGAGAAACTTCCTTACACCTAATCTACAACTTCAACGCACTCCCGTGCGTGTTCACAAACAGGTTCTCATCAGAGCCACCAAGCTCTCTCCCAATCTGGAGAGTTCTGATTTCATGTCTCAACGCAATCTGCACCCCTCTGGAAAGGCTACTTCCCTCTTCATGATCCAATTTGACTCTTGGTCCCTCTCCTAAAGCAAGATTCTTTCTCTCCGCATCCGTGATATCCGTTGCATCACGCGAACCTCCGAGGCGCGGTATGATGTGAGAGTGGCAGTGTGGGACTGTCTGTCCTGCCTCTGATCCTGTCTGGGAGTCAATATCCTGCAAATTATTCTGTACAAGAGACTTGCCATTCGCCTGGATGATGTTCCAGCTTGCATCCTCCGTGGTCGCATCCAGCACCTTGAGAAGAGCTCGAGTGAGAATCGGCAGCCAGACTCCCATAGCAGCAGACTCTGCAACTGTCATATCCGTCGCCTTTTCGCAATGTCGTCTCGGACAGAGTAGGATATGTCCTGGCGTCACTGGGGCAATATCAAGGAATGCAATTACCAACGGTGTCGACAGGACCGGATACACGGAACCCAGCGGGGTAGTCAGAACCTTGGGTTCAGATGCTGGAGGAATCGTTCCAGCTATCATGCAGAATGGACAAGGCATTCTGGAGAGGTTGGCTAGTTTCTACAATTAATCTCGCTCGCAAGGAGAGGGCTGGAAGTTGACAGGAGTTACACAAGATATTTGATGAGGTGAAGTGTAAGATGCGGCCGATGATTGACAGCTGACGGACTGCTTTTCCTCCGATTCAAGAAACCCGATTGCAACGACCTTCTGAGGTTGGGCTTTAAATTCGATGTGCATAAATAATCATACAAATCTTTCGCCGCTTGATATATTAAGTCTCCCTCACATAAATTTTTACAAATGGTGAATCCAGTCACCAGTCCCAGGCTCTCGAACCCTCTTCCGTCTCTTCCGGGGCACTCAGGGGTGATCATTCGCCCATGAACAGCAGTGGAAACGCTGAAACCCCACCGCGGCACAGTAACACAAATAATTGACATTGTTCTTCCGTTCCGGAGTCTAGACATCTACCCCAATTGAGTAATATTGAGGTTATTTGGGCGCAAGTTTGAACTGGCCAAGCCGGCAGGAGACGAGATGCGAAATGCTCGCCAACTTCGGCTTGGGAAACGTGGAACCTTCGAATCGCTCATGGAAAATATCTCTAAAATGGAGCAGTAAAATTAGTAATTACTTCGAAGCCTCGAAGGTACGAAGGCTCAGCCCACGAGGAGAGACTTTAGAAGATCAAGCTTGAATCCAAGGACGTTGACAAAAGTCGCGGATCAGGCAACAAATTATGGGAGAATCGTGTTCACTTGATTCATCTGAGCCAGTTGAGAGAGCCTAGATGCAGGAGTTGGAGTCATCTTGCGCCTCGTAGGTATTATTAAAGGCTGTCAAATACCCATTTTTCTCCAATCCACTCAGAGCGGCAATTGAAGTATTTGCCGCTGAAATGCAACTGAAATTCATAAAGAAGTTGGCTTCTGTGAAAAGGTCTCGCATGATAGTTGAGTCAAAATCATCGACGGCTTCTTGAACCTCGAACTTGAGCACTGCCCAAGACTACTTGTACCTGACCGCCTCAGTTGAAGATTCATCGCACAGGTTCTTGCAAGGACCGTCGGCCGAGAATAGTAACAGTTAGAACAAAAATAAGAAGTCGTGTGACAGCACATCGCTTTCGCACTGGTCACTCGATCGAGTTCGGAAACATTGTGCATGATGAATTCAGGTCCTGATCTTCTCACTCGCCACTGTAGAGCTGACGACCGCGACCACTGCGACGACTCGCCTTTGATAGTCCGTAATACTTCCTCATGTATTTGAACCGTAAAAAATAAATAGGAAACTAGCAACAAGACTTTGCGTCGATCAAAGCACTTCAGTTCTTCTTACTTTATTGTCATGATATGAGATTCCAGCCTCAAAATTCTATGGGTCAAAACCCGTTCTACAAGGTACCTTAGAAAAGATATATATCTGACTGGCTCAGATATATGAAGAGGGCGGTACCGCTGTTACCAAGAAGACTTTGGGTGTCGGTTGCATCGAATACGCGAAATTTCTCAACTGCTGGCCCCCCCCCCTTTTTTGACAACGTCTTAAGCGAGAATGACTTCAACACCACCCAACTCGGAAACATGTGGCGCGTGGCGCGAGACTATACCCTCAAATCATCGATGAAAGGGCTAGATCTGGATATACTAGGCTGATCGCCATGTTTCCGAAAAGCACAAATCTTGCAGATTGATTCGAAAAGGTCAGTTACCAACGACTTGCCAATGCGGTGAACCGCATTTGCTGGGTGGCTCAAAGCCATGTTCCCTGGAGTTGAGGACAGAGAGAATCCTTTTGAATACTCTTTTCCCACCGATCTCCGATATATTGTATTTTTCTTCGCTGCATGGAAGACTGGACGAAAGCTATGTCGAGAACTCAGCTCTCAGTACCCTTCTCAAGCAGCTCTAGGTCCTCTTCGCTTCGCCAAGAAATACGGTGGAAACCTAACTATCTCTCTTCGAGAAATTCAACTGCAAGAATATCATTTCATGCCCATCTCAAGATCAAATGCTGCAAAATATGTTGAATGCGGTAGCCCATATCCGCAAGGTGCATCCACCGACATTGCACACTATCCTCGCTGTAGACTCTGTTCCTTAATTACACTTATGATGTGAGTTTCGAAACAGCTGCAAATTATGACATCGTGACAATCCATACGTTAGGGACTTCAGGAAAGCTAAAACCGATTGGGTGGAATACAAAATATCTCAGCAAAATAGACCAAGGAGATGACTTGCCAGTTCATCAAGGTGAGTTATTGGTAAGGACAACACTTTCGAAAGAGAATGCATTAGGTTTGCTTCCATGTAAGTGTCGCGGATTGTATCTTCCCGGACAACGTAGAATGCTGAAAGTATTTTTGGTCAAGTGGATTGATCTTCCATATATTCGCCATCATATATGAGATGACACTCGTTTTTGGGCACCCAAGCGTTCCCATGACTGTGGACTAGGTTGCACAATTACTAAAGCCAGGAATTATCACTTTGATCGTTACCCCGCATTCCATTCTTGAGGACCTATTCAAAGACTCTCTTGGACTCCACGACCTAGCAAAACTGAAACATGTATCCTATGGTGGGGATCCCCTTCGACTAGACTTTGGTACTTTCCTCTCCGGTGTCCTCCCGCATCTTTTTTAGCTTTCTCGGCGAAGCCGAGATGGGATGGCACCATTAAAGCACTGGTGGCAACGAAGTCTGGGATAGTATGAGATGGTATGAAAACATCGGTTATGAATTTGAAGAAATCTCCGAAGGAGTCTTTGAGCAGGTCATCGTGAAATAAAAAAGCACGAACAAGTACCAAGTCCTTTTCGACGTATTTCCCAATCAGTCGGAATTTCACACCGAGGATCTCTATTCACCACATCCAACAGCTCCAGGTTGGTGGAAGTACAGAGGAAGAGATGATGATTTGATCGTTCTCTCAAAAGGGGAGAAGATCAACCCGGTTCCAATGGAGAACATGATTCTTTCACACCCTTCAGTACAAGCTGCTGTCATCGTTGGGGAGTACCAATTCAGCCCGTCTTTGCTGATAGATTTGGCGAACGATCACCCCCGAGCAAACGATACAGAACAGCCGGAAGCAATGAAAAGGATTTTGGCTGAGCGTTGAAGAGGTAAATCGAATCGCTTCTGGTTTTTCAAAGATCACCAAGTCTCTCATAATTTTTACAACACCCGGAAAGCCATTCTTGCGTGCTGGAAAGGAGGCGGTACAGAGGCAGATGACTGTGCAGTCATATTCAGAGGAACTTGCTCATCTGTTTCATCACAACAAAATGATTTACTGATCGAAGGCCTAACATTGGACTCGTTAGGATCTCCAGAAAAAGTCGAGGTCTTCACAAAGCAGATCTATAGCCAAACCCTGGAAATCAAAGACTTGCATACCGCTGAAGATGTTTTCCAGCACTGGATGGATTCCTTAAAAGTTCTTCTAGTCGTCCAACGATTTCGTGCAGCTGTGGAAACGATTGAAACATCTGAATCTGGAGGACATCAATACTCGATTGATATGCCCGGCGCCGTCTGTCGAGAAGATGTCTGCCGCACTTCTCGCGCTGTCAATAAAACGGAAGCAATTGGAGAGCGTGCTTCAATTCTGCGAGAGCAAAGGATGAAAAGCTTGCTTGAGAAGTACATGTTCAGATCACCATCTTCCGCACCTCCAAATGGTCAGGCAAGGTCTGTGCAAACTGTCATCTTGACTGGAACGACAGGTTCTTTGGGAAACTATGTTTTGGCTGCCCTGGAGTCAATGCCTAGATCTGCAGTCAGCAAAATTTAGTGCCTCAATCGATCGCCAAATTCGAAAGATAGACAGAGGAAGTCTAATCTCGCGCGTGGTCTGAATGTTGACTGGGACAATTGGCGGGTGGAATTTCTTCATGCTGACTCGTCACAGCCAGGTCTTTGACTGGAAATAGAGAGATATGCTGAGCTTCTCGAAAATACCATAGTCGTGATACACAATGCTTGGCAGGTCAACTTCAATCTTGCTCTAGATTCCTTTGAACCGCAGATTCGAGGGGTTTGGAACTTGCTTGACTTTGGTGCTCAGTCTGCACATCAAGCGCCGCTGGTATTTGTATCAAGTGTATCGACGGCTCATGGCTGGATAGATAGAGCTGAACCAAGACAAGATGGTCCTCGAAGCTATCCTAGATGATTTAGATGCCCCATAGAAAATTAGTTATGCAGAGTCAAAGTTCGTTTGCGAGCATCTTGTTCGAGGGTTTCCCAAGTTCTCGGGCATCCCAAGTGTGGTCATGCGTACGGGCCAGATAGCGGGACCACTGAACAAGAGTGGTGTCTAGCATAGGAATGAGTGACTTCTAAGTATCTTCACAAGCCCCAAGCACTTTAATGTTCCTGCTGACAACTTGGGTACATTGGGGGTTGTAGGTAGACTGGATCCCGGTGGACACCCGAGCCTCGATCATCCTCGAGCTTGTTCAAAACAGCCTCCATGGGAATGGAAAGCAGTGCGAAGGAGTACAATCTGGTAAATGCACGGTCAAAAAACTTGGTAGACTTTAGCCGTACATTTTCAGAAGCTCGCTGAAATCGAGACGACGGTAGATTTGAAAGACTGGGTGCGGATTTTGGAGGAAAGCAGTCATGAAAAGAAGGGAGCCATCGTTGAGAGGAATCCCGCAATGAAGCTTCTCGACTTCATGCGTGGCCTAAGTTTGAAGGAGATGCCTCTAAGTGCAAGATCGATGTACGAGGTGAAAGCGCTCACTCGAGACAGCCAACAAGCAGCTGAGTTCACCGGGGTGACGGCAGAATGGCCAGGGTTGTGGATACATCAATGGAGGCTCTGATAATACTGGATATGGTTATCTCCCAGAATGAAAGTCCATTCCACGCCAGCAATTGCCGGGGCTTACTGAACCATTTAATACCAGTTTAATGCAAGCTTCCATTCTTGCCTATCGATAGAACCTGAGATGTATAGAAATAATTTCTAAGAAATTCCACAATGTAAAAGGTCTGAAAGAATAAATCCATAATAAAAACGCTGCTACACAGGAAACAACACATTTCTGAAATTCCGGAATAACAAAGCATCAACGCAACCGAACTAAACAATAAAACGAGAAGATAGCACACTACAAAATTTCCCAGAATACCCTCGCCCCGCAGAAGCCAAATCTTCCAAAGAAACAAGAACAGCTACGATTCAAACCAGACGTGCTCCAAGATGAATAGGAAAGTTCAACTTCCTTCCTGTACGAGCCACGATTCACACCTAACTTCATTGGCCAGGATCCAGTATCTCCCATCCTCGTAGAGATCATCACATGCCAGTTTTCTCGCCTTTTCTTCTTCTATGCAATCTAGTCATCAAACCCAGCCGAGTGAAGAAAATTGTCGAAGACTTGTGTCTCCTCCACCGGGTCTTGTGGGGCATGACCATTTTCGTCCTCGTATTCCATCCAAGTTTCGTACATGATACGTAATCCATTGATGGTAAAGTACCGAAGCTCTCTGAGCAGGCCACGTCGCCTGAGTTCAGCCTCTAGAGCTGCGCGTGGACTCTCAGGATCCTCAGCTAATCGTTGGTATATTTCAGCGTAAGCTGGATGGGGATCAGCGGGGTTTGCACGAATCTGCTCCAACTGAGCGGCGGCTTCTCGAAACCTAGAACTCGAAGATCAGCAAGTCCCCACTGCGGAATTTTCGGGTATTGAAAGGTCAAAAGAAGTCTATGTGCCGGAAGTATATGCTTATTGCAGAATGAAAAGCAAGACAAGAAAGCGATTGTCCTTACTGTTCATTGAACTCGTCTCTCAGCCCTTCAAGCTCCTGGTAAGTCTGGTCATCCAGACTTTCCTCCCAACGGTCAAAAAGATTCCAAGTGGCTGTACAAAACAATTATCAGTTACTGTTGATATGGGTTTACGAGAGAACCTACCAAGGACCCACATTTCTAATGTACGGCGGTTGTGATATATGTTAAAATCGCTGCCATCAATAGGAATGTCCTCATCATCCGGTGGTTCAGGTCTGTCATCGGCATCGGGTTCAGCCAGTGGAGCAACTGGACTAACTGGATCGTTGCCATCTTCGTCCTCTTCGTCATCCAAGAATTCATCGTCATCCGATGGAGACGCCTCCTTCGCTTTCTTAAGCTTCTTTGCGGGAGCTTTCTTGGCCTGAGTACTGTCCAATTCCTCGTCATCTTCCGAAGCTACAGACTCCTTGTTCGCTTTCTTAGGTGCCCTTTTCCCGGCACGAGACCTCTTTGCTGGAGGTTCCGGAGCATCTTCCGATCCATCCTCACTGTCGGGCGCCGAAGACTCCTCTCTTGATCTCTTCTTTGGATTCTTCTTGGCTGGGGCTTTCTTGGCTGGGGCTTTTTTGGTTCGAACTTTCTTCTTGGCTGGAGCTTTCTTGAGTGGAGCTTTCTTAGCGGGAGCCTTTTTCGCTGGAGCCTTTCTAGCTGCGGCTGCGGCTACAGCGGCAGATCTATTGTACGGCCTCGTCTGTACGTATGATACAGGAGGAAGGTTCCGGGGAGACCGTCTTGGGTTTGCTCTGGTGTATTCAGCCATGATGGTCCTTCGATACTTGACGTTTAGTACAATCAAATCAATGATTGTATGGCTTCATATCATACGAAAAGCGGGTCATAAATAAAAGTAAGAACAAAGGAATATCGACCTTTCCATTTCCGGCGTTCTGACTATCCCAAACGAACCCACACATGAGAACCTCCACAAGAAGGCTTCATTGCATCACACCTCCTTAGAACACAAGGTGAGGATGTATTTCATTGACCAAGAGCTTTCTTGGAGGATCGGAATGAACGCAATCTCCTTCTCTTTCCCAGGCCTACTCACCTATAATAAGCTAGCGAGACCCAACTATTGCACTTGTTTTCTTTGTTATCGTCCCGCACGCCTCACACGACGAACCGCCACAAATCGAGTAGCTGCAATGCTCGTGCATTGAGGAACATCTGAGAAGGCGGAAGGCTGAGAGGAGCGATGTGAATCGATTGTCTATCTTCTGAGTTTAGCCTGCTCTCGACTGCCAGTCATCTCTCGACCGACTTCATAACGTAGACTCTAAGTCCTCCTTTCTCTCCGCCTTCAAATTTTCGAAGACAAGCATCATGATGATTGCACTCGGCACGCTTCGCAGTAGAGTTGGAAAGAAGCCGGCATAAAATCCTTTGGCCCCATTTTCAGTCCTAACATTTCGAGCAACTTGTCTCAGTCCCTTTTGATCCGAACTCCTCGAGCCAGCTATAGCATCCACAGCGGCAACGGTATCGCTTGTTGCCACTTGATAGCGCGTCTTTACCAACTCCAGGGGATGAATGAACGCTGCTGAGACCATAGCAGCAACCCCTGCTCCGCAAGCGATCTGAGTTCCAGTACTTCTTTCCGACATGTGCCGCCTGATATTACCATACGTGGTCCACCAGATTACGTTGAATGGCAGATAGCTCGCAATTCCCATCACATATCCTCGATAGAATCCCCGGATACCCTCCTTCGCAGCAATGTGCCGGAGTTGATAGAGTAGTTTACCTTCTTCGCCAGAACGCGATATTTGTAGCCGAGCTTTCAAGACTTCCATGGGTGTGAAGAGCACACTACCAGCCAATTCTGCAATACATCCCGAAAGCTTTGCAATGATTAGTATGCTGATGAGACACATATGGATCAGCGGCTTCTGGATTCCAACTCACCGCATCATTGACGGAACCATCGCCGAGGTGTGGGAGCAGTGCAATCTGAGCCGCCTCACGTGTCGTCAAATATAGAGCAGTCGCGGGCGTCACCGTCAGGAGCGTCACGCCAATTCCGCGATAGTACGCTCTTATAGGAATGGAAAAAAGAGGGCGGCGAGTAGATGTCTGGTACTGAACAGCGATCGTCTAGATAATTGTCAGCATCTGATTCTTCATGGGAGATCGGGAGTCAACTAACATCTAAAGGATAGCAAAGACACTTTGAGACGATCGAGCCAGTAGCACTTGCCCCAACGTTCCCAAGGAGACTCGTGATGTCCATTCCCTGGGGATGGCGTAGGGAAGAGGTACTGGAATGAAGGGAGAACGACTCATCACGTGTGAAAACTTTTCTTGATGTCTCAATATCACGTGCCTATGATACTCGCTAGCCCCTTTTTGTACCTCGCCACGCTCGTTAAGGATGCTCTGAAGATGATGGAGCAAAACATTTCTGAACTCGAACGTTTCTCTATTTTCACCGTTTGTATATGTTACATTAATTCAAGACCTTATTGCTCAAGCTTGCTCTTGTCTTCTCTCTTGGGTTTTCCGAGCAGAACTATGTGGGAAAGGGGAGACTTCTCTTGGGAAGGTATAGCTTCAGCATGATAGCTGTAAGTCTTGGTCGCCGCATTAATTGACTCATAGTAGGAAAATATAAGTACAATGACACACGCTGACACACAAAGATTGGTTTTTTAATCGACCAACCCGCACTCTTTTCGCTCAACCCCATTTGTCCACGTCGCTCTTACATATCAACCCAACGCCAGAAGCAGAAGCTGCCCGATTAAGGCAACCCAAGTAGCTGAACGTATCCCGTGATTATATTGATCTAATCCGAACACTATCGCAGCTGCACCTTTGTCGTATGACAGTACGCGCATCGGGGCACGCCGCATTCTGGACACGTAGTCGCCATAATATTGATTCTTGAACATCCACACGCACACTATAATCCGGCGTCATTAGAATCGCGATAGAGTAGGCTGTGGTCTTGGGCATTTACTCACACATTGCCACATGTACACGTATCTTCGCTTCGGGCGTTTAGCAGCAGCCCTTGGCGTATTCCGGCATTTCACAGCGTGCGCAAGCCTCGCATCCTTCCTTAGCGACGCACCAGCAGCACAACGTGGCAAGACATGCATCGAGGCAGCCTTGTCCCCCGCCAATGGACAGAGCCGTGTCTAGTTCCGGAGTAGTGACAGAAAGCTTGAACGGATGTGACAGTTTCATTGGCTGATTTCAAGAGATCTTGCAGACCAAAATCTACAGATATACGTCAGTACAATGAAATAGAAGCCCAGAAAAGATACTTTCTGCACTAGTAGTTACCTGAAAACACGTAGTGATTATGTACCAAATAGTTGAGGACTAAGCTATTGCTGAAGTCATGAGTTAATTTAGTTTTAGATGTACCTGGAATGCCAGGACGAGCCAAATTGAAATGATACGTTTTGGCATCATCTGGAGACGCCAGTTTTGCAACGCAAAAGAACAGAGCCCTGGTAAAAGTCTACCAAGTAAAACCCTCCTGTATTCATAATATTTTGGTTCTGGAGTAAGCTCGCAGAGGCAAGTGCTGAGAAGAACGGAGTTCTCTTCATTAATAGACGGCAAGCCGATCGCCTTGGGTGGGGCAGACTGAATAAGCAGTATATAGAAAATGACTTCTACTCTCCGTCAACCTGTATCGTGTAAATCGCTGCAGGCTTCTTTTCTTTGGGGGCGGCAGCTGTGGGAAGAGGATAACACCCTTCACCGGCCTCCTCGACTTCGAGGATATCAAATGGATTGATGGTATTCTCCTCTGCAGCCTCGGTCTGCGTCCTGGCCTCTGGTTCCGCAGCGGAACTCGAGCTATAGAGTGGCCTTAACGTTCGAAGCACATCCTGTAGAACGATTATGAAATACCAGTGTCCACGGTTATCGACGCGAGTGGATTCTTCGGAATTAATCGCGCTCCAATCTGCTGCTTCTTTCCTGCCCGACGCAACTTGCTCTAACACGATAGGGTTATACATCAGTCATAATCTTGCTCTTCTTTGAACTCGTTTCAAACCTTGAATAAAAGAGCTTCAGGTAGGTTGAAAAATGATAGAAGGCAAGTATTCTCACTTTAGTCTCGAATGTTAGAGACCAACAATAGAGCCGTACATAGATGAAAACCCGAAAACAGAATTTTATTCACTGCTTCAAGGCAAAGAAAATCTTGATCAGTAACGCCCTGCCGTATATGTCTGAAACGCCCCTGCGCCGAGTATGAAACGATGCTTTTCGATGTCTGTCTAATTGCCCCAATTATCCTCCCGACAAAATGAACACTTAGCTTGCAACGCGGCTAGACGAGAAGTACCCTTAAAGTATGTTAGTCAACTTCTCGGAGTGGTGCCTAGAGTATTCCTTACGCATTTACGCAACCATCGTTCTCGCAGTTGTTCGTGATCTGGGCCCATCTTCCCCAGACGACCTTGCCACCGGCTGCAAATGAGTTAGCGTACATCCAGAACATACATCCACAACTCACCAGTGACCAAGCCCAACTCGCTAACGTTCACCTCAATAATGGTGCCCTTAGTGAGGACGCCAAGCTGCGTGTACATCGGATTCTGGGGGTTCTTCTTGACGCTGATGATAGGCAATTGAACGGTTACACCGAGTTCCGGATGCTGGATGCTTTTTAGTACAAAGTTATCTTTAGCAGGGCTTTCCAACTAACTGTAACATTTGCCTTCTTGTATCTGAGACCCATGGGTCGAATAAATCTCTCATACTTAACCGGTCGTCTGGTGAAGTCGGGTCCAACGAAAGTCGGCTTGGTGATCATACGCTTCCATCCTGAGTATTCATCAGCATCCGTTCTTGCTCGCCCGAAAAAATTAGATTGAGATACCTTTCTTGGCAGTCTTCTTTCCGGTCTTGACAACCTTGAACATCTCCTCCTCAGCAATACCTCTAACCTTAGGCAGTGGTACAGAAAACTTAGCCGCCTTCTCGTTCCGCTTGTTCTTTACTACACCAGTGTAAGTCGACGCAGCAACGGAATAGTGTCCAACGTACTCGCACTACTCAAAGCCTTCGCATTTGTGGGATTCGATCGGTCCAGCAGGTATTGTGGGAGAGGAGTGCTCGAAGGCTCTGCAGGAGCCGAGGATTTTACGTTCCGCTCTTCGTGGGCCTTGATCTGCTTCTTCATCTGTATCTTCTCATGATGTCTCTTCTTCTGGAAAAGCTTCGCCCGCAGACCAGTCAACTTCTGCGCATCCTCCGAAACTTTCTTGCCCTCTCTCGCCGTCCTTTTGCGCGTCCTCTCCTCGTGGTCTAGCCTGCGTCCATGCAGTTTTCGCCATCTTTCCATGCTATTCTAAGGTCAGATCAGTGGACACGAAGGACTTCAGGTAGTACTTACTACTCATTTTGAGGCATTGTGGGCAACTGTGGTCGAGAAGCGTGTTGGTTGTTCTCAATCGCTGTCGTGCGAAAAGAAATCTTTATCGGATTTCGTTATCGGCTTCCAACCTGAGCGTAAGCTATGTCACGTGATGAGGGGGAGGGCCTCGTTCTATGAAACAAGATCAGATATCAGGAATTTAGTTGTCTTTCACTATTCAATTATTTTAAGTCCAGTCCATTATCACACACGGTCATAGACTGAGAAAGATGTGCTCCAATAGTCTGACATTTGCTGGCGTCCAGGTACCACAGGGATGTGGTACAATATGTCAAGAACATCTTGAAATCCAAATGCACATCCGAAGTTCTTTGAACTCAAAATGAGATCTATTCATAATTAGGACTCAATTTGATTTTCCTGTTAAGTCCCAAAAAATCTTCAAACCTGTACAAAACGAAAAGGAGAGTGGAGAGCTCGTCATTTTTCCATCCCTGTCCTTCATACCACAACACCGGCCCTATGAGCATGCTGCACAGTATATTCAACCTTCTCCTTACTCTCCTTCCCTACTACTTCCCCCACCAACCAAAGTGCAGCGTCTATCCCCGAACTGACACCTCCCGCAGTAATAATCCTCAAACCTTTCTCCTCATCAAGCCCGTTAACCACAAACCTCTCTTCTACCACCGTCGTCTTTCCTCCCTTGCCCTTCACAATCTCTCTCAACCTCCCATAATAATCGGGATGCGTCGTCGCCGTCAAATCTTCCAGCACTCCGGCTTCAGCAAGGAACAAACTCCCCGTACAAACACTCAACAGAAACCTTGTCGTCCCATCATCTTTCTTGGGCAGAGCTGCGAACGCTTTGATCAGGTGGATGGGTTCGGTCTTGCCTTCTAAGACACCGGGAGAGCCGCCTCCGGGGATGACGAGGACGTCGTAGTCTGCGAGAGTGGTGTGGGCCAAGGAGATAGGGATGTCGCGCTGGAAACGCAGGTTTTGGTTTGTGGTTGTGAGTTCAGTGAGGGAGGTGATGGTGTGTGTGAAGGCTGCTGTTGGAGGCGAGGTGGGATAAGCTGCGTGAGAGAGTATCTCGAGGGGTCCCGTGAAGTCGAGCGTGTCGTGGTTCGGGTGTACTGCGTAGAGTACTTTGAGTGGGGTAGGTGTAGACATGGCTTTGAAGGTTGAGGTCGGGGGGAAAACGGATTGGAGGTCTTGAGATTGAGAAAAGGTATATATGAGAAGAAACGAAACGAGCAGAGGAATTTATATCCACTGTAGATATATTTAACAACGGTACGTGAAGGATTGAGGGGTAGGAGAGTCGAAGCATCCTGCAGATATGACAAACCGGAGATGCTAAGCCAATTATCAATTGGCTTCAGCAATCATTGCATACGCTCGGAGAGAATCATCCCGTTATCGGATCTATTGTCGAGTTAGAAGAATTATTGAAAGCCCAAGCGGATGTAGAAGGAATGGGGATGGGAAGTGGAAGGGCGTATGTCGAAAAAACGATTGCGTTATTAGGTGCAATTATCACATTGATAGCGATACCTTGTGGAGCTCGGGTTGTTTTCAGACACACCCTTGCTTGCTTCTTGGCTTTATCTACTTCACCAATTTGTTCAGTGATCCTGCTTGACAATCAAAGAAGTCTTCGACTTTCCCCTTTTCGCTTGTCTTGCCATCTCCTTCTTATGCGCATTCTTCCTCTCTCTGTGAGCGCGAGCAGTATTATGCTCTCTCTTCAATTCTGCCCTTACCGCGTCACGAAATTCCTCCAGCATTGGATATTCTGTAGCTATCTTTTCAAAGGTGGATAGAAGAGCTTTACAAGCGGGTTCTACACCTGAGCCGTTTCTCGCATCAAAGGTGGCGATGAGTAGTAGAGCGCGAAGTGTTAGATTCGCATCATTACCAGCATTGTGAAGCATTTCCGGGTCGAATGGGCTTGAGAAGCTCAAGCATCCGTTCAATCTTGCATCGGTAGTCGAGTTGAAGTGGATGCTGAGCGGCTTTCTGGGTATCTATTATATAAAGCGGTCGTATGTGGATCTGCGCTGCCCTCAGGAATGAGAGATCGCTGGACCCACCGTGGAGAACAAGAATAATGTCTCGTTTCCTGCTTAGCTTCTGGATTTCATCTCGCAGCTCTTCGAGAGTGACATGTCTGGACTTGCCGAAGCAAAATTTCCATGATTTCTTCTTGAAATACTTCTCTGGGCCGACGCAGAGATGATAGGTCTGAAGTAAAGACTCATGACGCGTGTCTGCAGTATCCGACTGCAGATGTCGAGTATCGAGTATAGAGAGTCTAACTTGATATCGTCCGGCACTCTCTTTTGTAAGCTGGTCGGGATGACCTTCAATATCGAGGCTGACGATGAGCAAATCTTTGATCCAGGAACTAGGAAGATTCTGGGCCTGAAGAATTTTGGGCGCTTTCGCAGTAGCTTCGTCCAAAAGCTCTCGCGGCCAGCCAAGGTGAAGTTCGAAGGTGTGACGAAGCAGGAGCAGTTCCTCTCGCAATAGCCCTTTGTGGGCTTTTGACTCGCTGATGATGGTGCTGACGTCCATTTTCAATCAAATTGCAATGAGGAATCTCGAAAAGAGCACAAGAGGTGAAAATACTTTAACTCTGAATGAGAATCATTTGCAGTCCACAAGTAAATCTGATAATGTCACGGGACGAAGCCTATCTTCGAACGAGTGCACCTCGTTTGCCTTGTGTGCCGTGCCTCAAAAAGGAGTCCACACGATTTGAATGAATGGATGAAGTGGATCAAATCTGGATCTCGAGGTGGAGGTTGGTTCGGTCGGTGTCTGAGGAACTGTATGTATAAATCCTCAGTTGACTTGAGATATCGACCAACTGGCAGGACGGTTTATGTAGACGCAAGTGAGGCAAAATGAGTTGCTATTGTTGTGGACAGTCATATTGTGCCTTGATTCTCATCTGTCTCAAGATGCTATCGACTATTACATTATTGACGCTACAGAACCTAGGATATCATAAAATTCACAGGAGAAAGCAATGCCTTCAACCCCGCCGAAGCCCTTCATCCACACCTCACCCAAACCTCTTCCAAAACCAAAGATGCATATGATCATCTCTCATCTCCACCGTCCTAACGGGACGTCCCCCAAGGTACTCAAAGCCCGCCCGCTCATACGTCCTCCTCCCCGCCGGATTAGCCACCAAAACCACACCCTCCACCTTCCTCCCTTCCTTCCCCTCATCCTCTCCCACCCTCCTCTCAACCTCCTTCATCCCCTCCCTAACCAACCAACTCCCCAACCCCCTCCTCTGAAACCCCCCATCCACAACCAGCGACTCGAGCTCCCAAAACCTCTCCTTGTACCCCGGCCCAAAATACTTCTCTTTCAACTCGGCATTCTCCCACTTCAAGTGGAACAACAGCTCTTTATCGGTTGGACTCGTACTCTTGGCGACTTCTCCTCTTAACTCTTTTTGTCGCTCTTCGATGGTCCGGGTATCGGGGGACGAAGGAGGAGTGAAGTAGATGTAGCCGATGATTTTCTCCGGGGAGGTTGGCGGGGAGGGCACGAGTTTGTAGGCGATAGGGTTAGGGTGTGAGAAGCGGGAGAAGATGAGTGGGAGGGTGGCGGTGTTGAAGGATTCTTCGGGGGGTGCGGGGGTTGATGGAGGGAGGGTTGAGAGCATGGTTTGATAGTGTAGGTGGGCTATGTTTGGGGCGTCATTGGGGAAGGAGAGAGGGAGCAGGAGGAAGTCGGACGCAGATGGGCTAGGGGTTGCCATATTTGCAGTATGAGATTTCTGGGTTTGCACAATGAGTGGTGCAGTGAAGAAAGGAGAGGGACGGATTTTATGTTATCAGTGGAGTTGAGGAACTTGGTTGCCTGAATCCATAGGAAAGCTGATTTTGATGATCAGGTTATCATATTGTTATACTTTAACTTGGAGAATTGCGTGTCTCTGGAGTCTCTTTCGGGAATTTATGATTCGATTCGCAGATGTAACTTTATTGTGGAGAGAATTGGATAGAATAGGAAGGTGAAGTTGGAACTTGGTTGGTTGCCTGATGCAAGGCCGCGAGTTCCGGTTGACCTCATCGTATTCTGAACAAATAGAAATTAGACCAGCATGGCAGTAGAATGAGCATCTGCATCTAAGCTCGCCATATTTGAGCACCTCGTGAAACTTGAGGATTTTCAAAGGACTTGAGTTTCTAGGCACGTGATCTGGGATTTAGGGAATATCCTGGTGAGCAAATAATTTAGTTGGAACTGCCTTCCCGCCGTTTTGTGCCACTATTCAGACCAAGCCTCAAAGCCAAGCCTTCTTGTCCTCGTCACTGGGCGATGCATAGTACCCCTTTGTCATAGAGGTACTTCCAAGCCCCGGATAGCCCATTCCAATTTAAAGGTGAAAGAACTAACAAGGGAAAGCATGCAGAGATCCGGAAAACTGAAGGCATAAAGTCGATCAACGATCTTCTCAAGGGGACCCAGACTCTTGACTCCAAGAGTGACGTTGATGCTTCCCCTCTTTTCTCACGAAGTCCAACATAGCCTCTCAACTTTATGCAACCGTATAATCAGTTCATCACAACTTCTGGCAAAATAATGCAAGACACGATCAAAACCAGCATGATCGCAGAACCAAGGCAGTTTGAAACATCGTCAAGGGAAACGTTTTCGATTAGATCAAAATGCGTTGCACGTACCGAAGTGGCTTGCACAGCCCCGATCGTCTACCCCCTTTACTGCATGTGAGCCAGCCAGAGTGCGCCTGAGCCGCGAACCGAGTTTGTTTCACGTCACCACCCGCCAGCTTCCCCACGCGGGCCGGACTTTTTCCTTATCACGCCCTGTCGACGTTTCATGTGGTAGCATTCGTTTTTCATCACGCCGTTCTATGACAGCCATGTGAAAAAGATCGTGATCAGCGTGGCAGCGTGCACGGAGGCAGAATTCAGAAGCGAGCCTGGACCTCGATCGCGGTCTCTCGGCTAGCGGGAAATAGAAATAGACAGTTGGTTCTTTTCAGACCATGGGGATTTTTCGAGCTGGGCTCAGTTGGCACAGCAGAACGTCATATGGATAAAGTCGAGGACAAGCAATCCCGTGGCGAGGCAAGGCGAAGTCTCAAGGAAAGAACCTTTTGTTAGAAGCTTAGAAGCACTGACTCTTGTTCCTGGATCCTCCTAGCTCGCGGGTACCTGGCAGTAACCTGAACCCGTATATGCACGTTGTGCCGTAGATGGGGCTTCTCCAACACAGCTATGTCTTGTTTTGACTGCATCCCCGTCTCGGAGTCGTTCAGGGAATCAGGGAATCAGGGTTGCGATGATCTGCCGCAGAACTTCGTGATGAGGTGGATCATGAATCTAGTCTTGCCCTTTTGGGCGCCGTTTAATTTGGGGGGGTCTCCCCTTCGGGATCGCTCAGACAACCTGAGCAGATGGATCGTAGCGAACCCCCCGATTCTTCTTAGCAGGGTCGCAGCAGCTTTGAAGCTCGAGCCATCAGCAAGGTGAAGATGCGGTTGGACCTGCCGTCGAGTTCTGCCTTTGACAAAAGTTGAAAAGACCTTTACGTTCGGCGTCCGAGTGCGAGACAGTCCGAATATCCGAGTTGTTGGGACCTCTTTTCTCACTGTGACTCTGGTGGAGCACTGCTGCACTGGAGAGCAAGTTCGCATCGGCTAAACGGTCAGTTAAATTGCAAGTTGTCGATGTCACCCTTTCGTGCAGCGTCCTCAATGGCTCAGAATAGCGCGCGTGTCTGACGAAGGTACAAGAATATCGCGAGTAATTCCTTTAAGCGCATCCCCCTCGTGCACCGTTTGGCGATGTTGGTAGTAGAAGCAATGATTGGCTGTGGGTATTTCGGGAGTCTGAAACGCGCAGACTACGCCATCGAGCGGCATGCCGCCAGCCACTCGCTTGGTCCTACGGCTGTCCCACCGCGGCGGCTCAGGAGAGGCGGCGTTCTAAAAACAATCCAAGGCAGCATCGACCCTCCTATTTGGGCCACGAAGGTCAAGACCCATCGTTTCGAGGTCAACCCTTGAACCAGCGACAAGTGACAACTTTTGTCGAGGTCTACTGTAGAGATGCAAGAGTGGAAAAGGAGAGTTTGTTGCCGGTCAAGTTCTCAACGCTCAGACAGGGCCGAATCGAGGAGTTCATCCGGCGCTGCTCAGATCATCTAGGCGCATTCGAGGTACCGCCGTCCCGAAAAAGATCTGGTGGGGAAGCTCAGGCCCTTCCATCGGGCGCTCGATCGGACAATTCCAGGCTTTGCAGGCAACGTGCAAGCAAGTGACAGGCAAGTGACAGGCCTTGGTGCTCCATCCCATGTCCATATCTGGGGCGCTAAGTGGCTAACCCCTCTCCCCTCCCCGTCTGTACCTGCATTAGCCCGCTGCTGCTTGGCGCAGGCCTCCTTTGGTCCTGACGTTTCAAGTTCGCAGACCTCGACCTCGACCTCGACTCGACTCTCGCGCGCCGCATTGCGACTCTGCCAGTCTGCACGCCTCTGGTCAGAGCGAGCCACACCGTGACACCCGGCACCATCGCATCGCACCCCCAGCTTGCCAACCCAACCTCCTTTGCCCTCTCGCCCTCCGAAAACGCGCGCCAACAGCATGGGTCTCCAAGTACGGGGCCCTTTGACCCTGCCTCTAGTCCCAACCAGGCATCCTTATTCCTTGGCCGCATGAAGGGGGTGTCTTGACTGGCTGACATGGGATCGTAGCCAGAGGGCTCCACGAGGGAGGCTGTGAAGGCCGTGGCCCACCAGAGCCAACGATTGCTAAAGATATAATACATCCTGAGATCCTCTTGTGATGCCCTTCCTTCTCCCTCATCCTCTCAAGGTCTTTTCTTCTCTCTATTATTACTTGCTCTCGTCCTCTGAGTGTCAAAGTCATTCGCTTCTTTGATCTCATTCTTTTCTTGTTTCCTCATCAGCACTCATAAACATTCGCTATCTCATATCGATCAAACTATCAGTATTATATTCTCACAGAACCTTCGTTAAACACAACTCGTTTCTGCATCAATATCTTCATCATGAGATCTACTCTCTCCACTGTCGTTGCTCTGGCTTCAAGCCTTCAACTTGCATCTGCTGTATGTAAACACTATCCCATACAAGAGAGCTTGGCTAACTGACACAGACATATAGCTGGAATAATGCCCCGGCCTTCTCGTGCCCGGCCAATACCAACAATCATTGCAACAGTCAACAATCCTCTGGGTTTGACTGGAGCGGTCTCAGTTTTGGTTCTTTCTCAACCTATGGAAGCTTTGATTTCAGTGGGTTCACATGTGCGAGCTCCTTCGGTGGTGGCTCCAAGCGTGATCTCTTGAGTGGACGAGGATTCCAGGTACGTTTGAACTTCTTCTTCCATTAGCCTCTCTAACATAACCCAGAGCACGTGCATTACCGGCACTACCCATTCTGATGCCTCGAGCTGTCCCAGCTTTGGGTGCGGCTCCTCATCCGAGGTTTCCGCCTTCTCAGTCAGTGAGATTGAGATCAGCGTCGAGTTCGACTGTAGTCTTGAATTCCACTACAGCATGCCCGGAGGCACCACCTGCAAGCAGACTTCCTCATGCAGTGCAGGAGGAAGCGTTGTGAAGAACAGCCAGTGCGGAGGTGCAACGAGCGTGACTGTTGTCTACCCGTCCCAAACTTCCGGAAGTGGGACGACAAAGACCAGCTGCAGCATCGGCGTGCACAGCATTGGATTTGATTGCAGCTCTGCTTCAAGCACGCAGTATCACTCCACTGCGACCTCATCACCCACCAAGCCTACCACATCTCCTGTTCAGACTACGAGCTCAACCACGCCAGTCCAAACTTCCTCTTCATCGCCAGTCCAAGTTTCTTCCTCTTCATCGCCCGCTGCCACCACATTCTCGACATACATTGCCCAGACGACTTCGACCAGTGCTCAGGTCACCGTTTCCTCGCCTGCAGGTACCACTTCCTCCACGCTCATTGCAGGTACCACTTCCTCCACGCTCATTGGAGGTACCACTTCTTCAACACTCATTGCCGGGACAACCTCATCCAGTGCCCAAGGAGTTGTTTCGTCGCCGACATCGGCCAGCGTGGTTGAGGTTGTCACCACTGTTGTTGTCGATACCACAACAACTCTGTGCCCTGTCACATTGACCCACACCAATTCAAATGGCATCAGTCTTCAGGTTTCCACATCCACATCAACCCTCTTTTTGACCACAACGAAGACTGTGTGCACCCGATGCGAGGCTCAATCAACCTCATCGCCTGTCGCAACGAGCGCACCTGCTGGCGTTCAATCCAGCTCAGCAGTCTACGTGCCAACAACCGTCATAACATCCAGCGGACCAATCACCACAGCAACTTGCCCAGATGTCCTTCCCCAATGCTTGAACACCTGGCTGTTCATCGAGGGTTGCAGCTCCAACGCCGACACGGCCTGTTTCTGCCCATCGTCTGACTTTGTCAGCAACGTCTTCTCTTGCTTGTCCGCGTATGGAGCTTCGGACACCGAGATTAGCTCTGCCCAAACCTACTTCCAAGGCATCTGCGCACCATACATTCCCTCCAACCCGGCCCTTGTCACCTGCGCATCCAGCGTGACTGCCACTGTGACTCAGTCATATCCAGTCACCACTATCACTGTTTCTCAAATCATAACCGTGCCTTGCACACAGTCTACTGGAGTCTCGGCAGGATACACAATCGCCTCCAGCTTCACGACCACTGTTCTTTCCACTCAAGTGACCGTCCCACAAGTCGTCTTCACGACTGTCGGAACCACGAGCGGTGGAGCAGTTCTCATCACTGGTGCACCAACCATCGGAAACGCTGGTGTAGCCGCCCCGACCGTGGTGCCAACCTACTCCACCTTGGCTGTGACCACCACCTCGAATGGCACCACCAAAGCCACCAGCACACCTACACAAGTCTTCAGCGGCTCCGCCGGCAAGAACAGCATCGCGATCGGCGCAAGCCTCTTCGCCGTGCTCTTCGCCATCCTGATCCTGTAAAAATGAAATACAGAGATCACACTCTCCTATCTCGCCCTAGAAGGCGGGAAGGACACAGCATATGCATTGGGGGCGTTTTTATATTTCTTGATACCAGCTCGCATAGCATTGGGGGAAAACACTTGGTCCCGGTTTGGGACTTTACGGTCAGACGGCCAGCACGAAAAGAGATGAAAGGGGAGCATGGCTTGATGCCATGTGTAATGGGCGGGGGAGCAATTGAAGCAATTGAGTAGCACAGGGTGCTGTAATATAGATGCGAGGCTGCGCGAAGCAATGAAAATAGAAAGATGATTCAACTTCAGAGACTTTCTTCTTAAATATGTGAATAGCAAGTGACAGCTTAAACTTTCAAAACTTCCTCGCTATGGAAAACCGACTGGAAGAGATCTGCGTTGGTCACTGAACCATCAGATCTCTAAGGGACGCAACCCCCTGCTCAGTCACTCGACCTGCACAGACTCTCCCTTCAGTCCACGTACTATACAAAATCCTCCTCTCTTAACCACGTAACCATACACCACCCTCCGCCGCCTATAGCCATCGCGTAGCCCCCTCCCCCTTAATAGTCCCCACCAACTCTTCCGTCGTCCACCCACCATAAAAGTCCCCCGGCTGGGGCTTCACCTCCTCGCCATCAACAAAACAACTCCACGGCCCCACGTAGAAACTCACGTACCCCTTGATCGCCTCATACTCCTTATTCGGGTTTTCGTAGCTCCAGATCCGGTCTTTGATGACCTCAGATGAGGAGGGAAGAGTGAGAGAGTGGTAGGTTGCCCAGCCTTTGTATTCGCAGTAGGTTTGTTTGGTGGTTTTGGTGAGGGGGAGGGAGAGGGATGAGAGGGGGAGGTAGTATGCTTTGAGGAGTGTTAGGGAATGAAGGAATGGAGAAAGAGGGGAAGGGGAGGTACTGGGTGGATGGTAAGTTTCTAGAACCCAGTATGCTTCTTTTGTATCTGCGATTGTATGGCCTTGATATTTTACTTGTAGGTGCCGGTTCGTTCTCTCTAGGAGAGGTGGACGAGGGAAGTTTTGAACATTGAGTTTGGGCTTTGGTGGCATGTCTGGTGATATTCTATTATACAGATGGACAATGAGAAAAAGCGACGAGAGAAGGAAAGTGAGGAGAGAAGAAAAGTGAGGAAACTGAGTTGTTGATTGAGCATGAGACTTGGCGGGGTTTCATCGCGGGGTAGATCTGTATCTTCTCGCTTGGTCTCTAAGTTCACCTTACGGTCGGCGCTAGAGACCGAGTCGGCAACGCCTAGCAACGTCACAGGTCCCGGCTCGAATCACAAGGCTACACTGCCAACTTCTGCATCGCGTTGAAGATCCCACGACCTCGAGATATCGACCCGCTACACCCAGCACATTCAACTCCAGACCCCACAGATTATAGCCATCATGTCGGGCCTTGAGAAAGCGCTGTTCAATCTGAAGGTATGTCTCAGCGCTTATCGCAAGTTGGCAGACTCGCGGCCTGCCCCTCCGACTCTCGCAACTCTACGGCTTTTGACAAATACTGACCTGTACGGGCATAGTTCACAGCAAAGCAACTGAACCGCCAAGCAGCCAAAGCCAGCAAGGACGAGAAGACGGAGAAAGACAAACTCAAGAAGGTACACCTCACCCCACCATCCGGCGGGAATCATGGCTGATGAAGATATGTAAGGCGATCCAACAAGGCCACAACGACATCGCAAAGATCTACGCCCAGAACGCGATCCGCAAGCAGAATGAGCGGCTGAATCTCCTGAGACTGGGAAGCCGGATCGATGCGGTGGCCAGCAGAGTGCAGACGGCTGTCACGATGCGCCAAGTTACAGGCAGTATGATGAACGTGGTAAAGGGAATGGATCAGGCGATGAAAGCTATGGATTTAGAGAAGGTATACAATCCCCTCCCTTCATTTCCCTCTATATATAAGAATCCGCGGTGTTAATGGCTGTGAATGGCTAGATCTCAGCAGTAATGGACCGCTTCGAGACACAATTCGAAGACCTGGACGTTGCGACAGGCTACTACGAAAACGCAACTACGTCAGCGACTGCAGTCGGCACGCCGCAGGAGGATGTCGATAGGCTGATGAACCAGGTTGCTGATGAGGCCGGCGTGGAGTTGAATCAGGAGATGGAGGGCGCGAAGGCGGTTAGTGCGGCGCCGATTAAGACTGGTCCGACGGAGGTCGAAGAGGATGGCTTGGGTGAGAGGTTGAGGGCTTTAAGGTCGTGAGTGCGGTGTGGAGTGGGATAGAGAGGGGAAGAGGATAGCATCGGCGTTTTTGGGTTTCGTTAGGGAGATAGTGAGAATGGCGAATGGCGCGCTTTCATGAATTGATATACTGCGAATCATTGAGATTCTGTTGAACAGTCTACATTGAAGTGAGGTTAAGCAAGATATATGTTTTCCGCAAAGTTGCGCTGCCAAACCGAGAGAGTGCTCTCCCACCTGGACGTGTCAGAACCGTCGAGCATGACAAGCTCCTGCCTCCTTCTATGTTTAAACTGCAGAAATCATGTTGACATATTTAAAGACATGCCAAGCATCCCCAACTTGAACTAGGAAAAATGTTTGACACTATTAAAGACAAGCTAAGCACCCCAAATTTTCTGTGCCCTCCAGAAATGTGCTCGATGTACAAGGTACACTTCAGCGAATAGCAGCACCTAACGCCAGAGAAGGCTGTGCAAGCCACCGAACGTGTTCATGCAGCCTCATACTCAACCTCAATTTTCTCATGGTTCCAAGATGCTCTTGATTTCTCTCTACCATAGCCATGGATCTAGCATCAAGTATCGCGGGCCTCGTAGGCCTAGCTGGTCTCGCGGTCCAGTCTGCGTCTACTTTATATGTCTTTTGCCGTAAGGTCCCACGAGTCGCGGCAGAGGTCGAGGCTGTGATCGATGAGGTTGAGAAGCTTAAGCAGACACTCGAATCCATTCAAGAGATGGTTTCTGATCGAAAAATCCTAAAACCATCGTCAAGGACGTCTGGGGTGATTACCAAGCTGGAGGAAGAACTTACACGTTGTGCGGTGGATGTCGAGGCCTGGAATACCTGTATGGCTGCATTAAAGATAGACGATGGAAAATGGGCCAAGAATGCGCTGAAGACGTTAAAGCTTGCTGCTGATGGAGGAAGGTTCTCGGAGACGAGATTGAAGATATCCTCACATCGGGGCCAATTGACGCTTTTGGTGGACCTTTTGACTGTGTAAGCTATCCTGTCAGACTAATTTCAAAAATGATGCTGACATATGTAGGGATCTCGAAATGTCGACAAACCTGGGTATTCAGACTATCGAGTCTAAAGTGGACAACTTTTCATCGGAACAGGCCAACTCTCACCGACTTTCTGTCAGCCATCTTGAGCAGATTCGGGACGGAGTTCACGCTGCCGCAACTCTACAGACTCAAAGCCTGGCAAACACAAAAGAGATCTCAGAGTCAACAACCAAGATCCATGAAACCCTGCATGATATCTGGCTAGCCCAAACATCTTCTCAGCAAACAACTCATCTCCAACTTGAACGGCTTGATGCTAACATCGCCGCGATGCAACGTTCATTGTTGGGTATGCCTCCTACTAGCAGAACTCGCCCGAAGCCAAGGCGGATTTCTAGGAAGCAGCACCAGGCCAATCGAGGGCAGGCTGGGTTTCACAGAAATGGCTCGGTACCAGGACTACCTTCAGAAATGGTGCACGACACCAATAATCCTCCAACAAACCCAGCTCAGCTTACTCGACTTGTGGATCTTGCAGTCACCGTGCGCCATCGGGCTGGAAAGGCACATTTCGAGGCTCTTGCTGTACCTGATCCAGAGTTCGAAGCCGCTGGCTTCAAGACTAAATTGCAAATGGTGAAATATCTGCAAGATCTGCGACTTATGCTATGGCTTTTGTGTCGAAAGCAACGTAATGATCTGCGAATTGTTATGCCTGGATCGACTGATCAATCGAGGCTCATGCCAGAAGCTGGTCTTGTCTCATCTTGGACAATATGGATGACTTTGAGTATGACTGCTGGTGGTTATGAACCTCAGTTTAATCACTCACACTTGGACCTTTTGCTGTATTTGGTACGATGTGTGCAAGAATCAATGAGGGAAGAGTACTCGGTAGATGGTCTCCGAATAAGTCATAAGACCACAAGTATCATCCACGTTATTACGCTGCGCAGTGCTAGGCGCAGACTTGCACTTCACCTGGTCAAATCGCTTCGTTCCACTACTTGGCAGTCTCTTGGAACCATGTATCAATTTTTTTAGTGCGTATTTACTTAGATTGGGAGAGGGTAGATAGATCCTTGCTCCTAGTTGCTAGACGAATAACTATCTGATAAATAGTCAGGGGCATTCATCTTGCCTAAAATCGTGTTGGCAGACATATAATTTGAACGATGCAGATTTAATTGTGCATACTTTTCGCATCTGCATGGGAAAGCTAGTGAGCACCTGTCTTTCACATGCAATTCTTGTCCTTTCGGAGTGAGATTTGAACATTGTTCAATGTTGAGGTTTGCTTCGAATTCTTGAGTTTATACTGGAACAATCAGGGCAATGGAATAACCAAGGAAGTATTTACAAAATACAAGTCAGATCATGGCTCCACCACATCGTCAAAAGAAAGAGCCTTCTAGTGCTGGGCATTAAATCAGTCTGATACTCTGGACCGAGTCCACAGCATTCGTGTCAAGACTTCTGTTTTATCCTTCGTTAAGTAGAAATTTGCTATTCCTATTTGTCACCAGCCTGATTGTCTATAGGGTTGGTATTACAAGGAAGCAAACCAGTGGTGCCTACTCAGCATAATTGTTGCTGAGCTGAAGAGGAGCACAGAATGGTGACCCGTGTGGGTCACATCCTTGGTGAAGGGAAAGATTAGAAGGGTGGCCGCCGGGAGTTCCTGCTTCGACCACACATCCGTGCTCCCATAGAGGCATTTCAACGCGGTAGGGAATGAATTCATATTGCGAGTAACGGGAAGGCGACACAATCGAGACCTGAAGGAATTTGCTTCTTCGTCACATCCTCTGATCAAATCTGGGGTGAAGTCGAAAGTCCGTTGTCAAACTTGAGAGCAAACTTGAGCACCAATGTGCCCGAGAACCCGATACTTGCTACAAGTGCTATGTACCGGGGCCCTAAGATCTTTTCAGGTCTAGAGATAGTTGCGGAACAGGATGATTTAAACTATAGAATATATTTTAACACCGTATACAACTGGACTTGCTGGTTGCCACTGTATCAACAATCTCATTGCAATGGCAAGAATTCTCGAGTGATGCTTGTGCTTATTTCTATCTTAAGCGTGGGTCTCGCATGCTTCCTTTGAAAGCAATCCACCACCCGGATCGCCCAAAAGTCGACCTAGACAGAGCCTTGGTTTCGCTAGAGATATGTTTGTACCGTTATCGTAGAACAAAAAGACGCCTATTCGTAAGGCGCTATCTAGAGTATGAAGGTACTAAGAATCAACCCCATACGCGACCCCTCTATTCGACCCACGACATCCCCCTGCCCAGCATCCCAAGCATTGTCTTCGCCCCTTTGAAAGACTATTAACTCTGCTTTCTCATCCTCCTATCTAAGCCAAATGACTGATTGCATTTCAACGTCTTTCTAGCATCCCTCAAAATAACGATCGGAAAGTTTCGGAGCTTTCTTCATGAGATACCTGAGTACAATGAGCGGGGTACTTGTACTCACCGTTATCTTGGTAATACTCCAACCACCACCACGTCACTATCCTGTGCTCTCTTCCCCTTCGACGTATAGCCACCAGATGCCACATGATAAGAAGCAAACATTCTAGAGTTCTGCCCGTGCAGATACGAATCTCCAGTTCATGCCTCGGATCATATCTTCGCCATGAGGTGTGGCCGCATGGCTTTTCCCCATTGTTGTATGGATATCACCCGACACCTTCGATGCGTTCTCTGAATGTCCCATCAAAATTCGGATCTTAGCAGTACGCATGTGTCGGATAAGAGGGGCGTCTGTCTTTTGCCTCATATTCTCGGAGGTATAACTTCAGTCAGGTGAGCGAAAGCTTACCAACAGCGTTCGCCTTGCAAACCAGACAGAAGTCGGGACATAAATACCAACTTGGCACCCCAACTGTTTATTTCTGCAGCCAAGCTCAAACTGACACCTTTTCATCATCATTTCAAACCTCTAACGCGCACAAGCAATCTTTACTCTCTCATCCAAAGGAGCCTCCCAGCTCCACAACGGGTCAGACCATCAAGATGCACTTCTCAGTCATGTCCCTTCTAACCCTCCTCTCTATACCGCTCTTCCCTTTCCCAGCAGCAGCAGTTCCAATGGATACCGCACCGGCGCCAGGTGATGGCTGCTACTATTGCGGGCTTTGGGGTAATGAACCTGCTATTGTATGACTCTCCTGCACATGTTGTTTGAACAGTCTCACTAACTTCCTACGTATAGCGAAACTGTGTTGACGGTTTATTGGTTATGATTTGCAACAAATCATGCTATATCGACCAGAATTGCATTCCGTTCACTCTTTCGTAAATGCTCGCAAAGTCGAGTCGAGGGTCAGCCGGGACAAGGAGATCCCGCAACAACGCAATTGGCGGTACTGATAAAGTTTTGGGTGGTGGTTGGCTTGATTCGGAGTTGTGGATGGGATCTTTGCCTCGATGTTGGAACTGCGATGCTTTGCGGAATTTGGACTATAGCAGCCTCAACCCTTCCTTACTTTAGAAGATGGTACTATTTGTTGGCCGAATTCATGGCCATTTCAGTCGTGTTCCAAACCCAATCGGTAGTGCAATGTCCGATCTCATTGTTTGAAAGGAAGGAAATGCGGAAGCTAGCAGAAACGATGTGATCCACTAGGATCTTAGCCATCACATGGCAATTGTGATGGCTTTTGAATCTCGATCTGGAATGTCCATAGAGTCGCTGTGTGCATATTACCAGTAAAGAGTCAGCGCCCAATTTTGCGTGTTCAGTTTGCCATCCTCACTGTCAAAGTGATATCTATGCCTGAACGCCAGCCCATTACCATCCCCTCGTTTTTCCAAGCCGTCATCAATCATCACTTGCGTTCTAATTACCGGCCAATCCATCCTATCCCAGTTTTCCGTACATGGTCGCTCAATTAATCTTGCAATAATTCGCTGGAAAACTCCCTCTTACGCCCCTGAGCTCGCCTTCCCACCAATCATCAACACTATCTGTCTTCTTCACCACCTTAATCTGATCGCCCTCTTTGAAACTTAGATCACCTTGGTTTTGGCCTTCAAAGGAGTATAGTGCCATGGCGTAAACGCCGGAGTTTTGGGAACCGATTCTTTTCGGTGGCGGAGGAGGGGGTTTCTTCTTGCCTGCGACACCGCGCTGGAAGTAATCCCCACTGGGCCCTGCGGGGGAGTGGGCTACGTAGGAGGACTGAGGTGTAAGTTGTGACGAGTAGTCTGGCGAGAGGAAGGCTGGACTAGGTTCTGGAGACGGAGAGGGGGATGGTGCCCTGGGTTGTTCGACAACTGTCAATGAATTTGAAGACGGGATCCGCATAACTCGAGCTTCGGGGTGGGGTGAGATAGGGTGGTTGGTGTTGTTTGAAGATGCGCGGCGGTTAGCAATACCATTTCGGACACCCAGGCCAGTTATCGACTTGCGCCCATCATCTCCTAATGACATGGGCTGATGGACGGCCTTCCCGCGAGCAATCATGTTTATACTTTCAACTTGTTGCTGAACAGACTTGAAGTCTTGGCTCCACATAGAGATGACATCCTCCATTGGCGGAGGAGGCGAGGGGAACCCAGTTTCTTCGCAATAGTTGTGCAATATGGTATAGTATTGAGCCAGGAGGGTATTTTGGATCATTATTTGGACCGCGAGTAAATGAGGAAGGATGGAGAACGCGGATGCAATGATAGGAGGCAGGGTTTCCCGGAGGTGCTCATCGGCGACTTTGAAATCCTGTTTCAAGCATCAGCACATGGAGAATAATGATGGACTGAGAGACCAACATCAGCAGCCTTTGCTAAATCCTCTTCTGCCCTTGCCAATGCAGCATTATCTCGGTCTGATCGTTTTAACTTCTTCGATAAGCTGTTGACTTTATCAATATAGCGTTCCCAGTCCAATCTCTTGTTCTCCCGTTTCTTGATCGTTTTGCGTATGGGTTGCAAATACTCCTTCGCATCCGTTGCTGGCCTGATCACGCGAGAGTCCATCATCCCAACTTCGTCCAGCAAATCCGTCTTCAGGTCTGCGTAAGCTGATCTCAACTTGGACGTCCGCTCAAGCTGCTCTGGCGTACTCATGACTGGCGGTTGTCCGTATCCATCGCTTGAGCCAACTATCGGTTGGTAAAGCTCTTCGAATATTGTAGTCGCCGTCAATTGAATGCTTAGAATGGATACCCAAGCGTCTCGCCAGCCTCTCGATGCCTCGATTAACTGCATGTTTTGTCAGTGAAGTTCCATGAACTCTTCCGACCTAGGGGAAAGGATGAGCGCATACTTTTGTGAGCATCTTGTCAGCATCCTCATATTCGTTGAGGAGCATGGCAACATTGGCCTGGTCACCCCCCCTCCTCTTCAACTTGCCAAACTGGCGGTGCACTGTATTCATGTTGAGAGATGACGTCTGATCTGGGCGATGGTGGTAGTGACTGAATAATGCCAATGTGCCTGGCAAAGGCGCGCTGTCGTGTCTCGAAAGGACAAATTAGGCAGAGGAAGACAGATGGACAGAAGGAAAGGAGGAGAGCTCGGGATGGTTGGTTGTCAATTGGCACAGCCGCACCGTAACTCAAATGACGATGACGCTCGAAACCGGCGGGTGTTGTGCTGCGGTCTCGTTGCGGCGCAAGGAACGGGTTTTGGGTGATTCACCATGGATCGAGCTTTCGCCTTCTCGCTGAAACGACGAAACAGGGTTCACAGTCGCCTCTGCGGGGTTGGGGTTGGGGCTGTTTTGTGTTCTGAGAGGCTACCTGCGCCTAAAATAACATTGCGATCAACGCACACCGGCTTTGTAAGAAAATGGTACAAGTATTGCAGTACGAACAACGAGTGGATAAGCGCCTCGATGAGTGCGAGAGGATCTTGGGGGAGCTTTCCACTGAGCAGAGACAGGGGGAGCAGAACGATTGGCTGTAAAGTGGCACACGTGACCCCGTATCTTTTCGAGAAGGGAAGGCGCGTCGCGTCACTCCAGTTGCGGGTTCCTACAAGTACTTCGTACTGACTCCTATCTACTACAACGACCTCTACGCCTTCTGCTCCTTGTCACCGATCTGGGCCATGAGTCCCCCGCAAAGCTCCACATACCATGGCCCCATCCTCCTTAGCAGGCGGCACGTCCATGGACATTCCCCACACGCAGAATACCGCGCCAGTTCTAGAGTTCCGATGCCTGTACACGCAGGATCTGCGCCGCAAGCAGAAACGCTGGCAGGATGGCAGACTCAAGTTCCACACCTTCAATAAACGGGTAATGGTCTACGATGAGCGGTCGAATTACATAGGAGATACCCATTGGCGGGAGGATACGACGTTTGGCGAAGGCGAAGAGCTGGAGCTTGAACGCGGTGGCACACTGGTCGAGGTTGGTGAGTGTGTTGGAAAGAGAGATCAGGATCTTTCTGAGTTGGTGGATAAAAGACTGAAGGAGAGAGAAGAGAGGGCTGCCGCAAAATTTGCTGCTTCGTCTCCATCTCGGCCTCATCCTTCACTTGTTCGCACCTCTCAAGCCACACCGGGTCCTCTGCAGCATAAACCGCTCAACGCGCTGCTCACAAATACCGGGCATTATGGTAGGGCCGTAGTACCAACTACCTCCCCTTTCGAAGAGAAGCAACGTCTCATGATTGGGAACCAGGATGGGGCAGAGAGTGGAAGACCAGCCAAGAGGCGGAAACCAAACGAAAATGCTCCAAGCAAGAGTGGCTATGCTCAAAATTTGATGGGCGCCACACTGTCTCTGACTTCTTCGAGGCCGTCGAGCACTGCATCCATACGCTACGAGCCAGTGAGAGCAAAAGCAGGTATCAGGGAACCTGCAGCCCCCACGATTGATCTCACGAGTGATAATGATGAAGACGAGTTCAGAGGTATTGGAACAACCGGGGTCGATGTCAGAGAGCAGCGAGTCTCCAACGAGCGTAGAGGCAAACGCCAAAGCAAACCCAAAAGATCTCCGGCAAGGAATGGATACGCTAGCAATCTTACTGGAGCCTCCTTGACACTCTCCCGTCCAGATAAGATGTCAGCAAGACAAAGAAACGACGTTCTTCCTGTTCCTGTATCAACTAGATCGGCCGAGCAGGAAAGTAACGGCCCCTCTTTGGAGACAGAGGAAGACGGCTTTATTGATATCGAGCATCTAGCAAAGAAGCTACCTGCAGTGCAGAAACCTGCGAAGGAATCTGCTAGAAAAATCGTCAAGTTCCTGAAGAGGACCTCCTATTCAGAGCTTGGGTCGTCGTCACCCGCGTTAGCTGACGATCCTATTCCAGTGACGGAATTATCCTACAATTCGAACAGGAAGCAAACAAAGCCTAGAAAGAGAATACCAATGGTGGAGGACAGGTCCTCGTCGCCCACGATGGCCGGGTTGCCGACACCGAAAACTACCAAAAACTTGCAGAAGGCTACAGTTCAGAAGGCTCCTCCTGTGTTGCCAGCACCGAAATCCGCGAGAAGTTTACAGAAGCTTCCGCTTCAGAACCACTCTGCCGCAGTACCGACACCCGAACCGCCTGCGTCACTTCTGCGAATTAAAGCGAGACCTCCTAGAAAGATGATGATGCTTATGGATCGCCCCAGCTCACGCACATCTGATATCATCGAGCCATCGACTACAAGCCGACCTAAGCCAACGGCCCATCAGAATTTTGGCCTAGACTCAAGCGAAGTCGTACCTTCGCAGGCAACGCTGCACTTAGATGCCTTTTGTCACAGGCAGGGTGAGATTATGCAGGCACGTCTGAATGGTAAATGCACGGCTTTGGATCTGGAGGACATCTTGTCTTCCCCCGAGGATAGAGGTATTGATCATCAAACAATCGATCTTCTCTTATCGCGCAAAACCCTGCCCGTTGAAACTAAACCAGCTATCGAGCAAAACCTGACCACCCCAAAGAGAAGGGATCCGAACCCAGGCAAGCAAATTGAGCTTTCACCCTCTGAAATGGAGGATAGCGTGGAGAATATATCGATCTCGAAGTCCAAGGATATCTCGAACCTCGTCTCCGGTAGCGCTATTGACGGCTCAGAAATCGTTGAAGTGGCTTGTCCAAAGGAGCAGGATCGTTCGCTTGAACTGGATGCTAAAGGCGAAAGAAGGAACTCAACTTCCCATGGTCCTGCTCTACAAAATGAAGGTGTAGCTATCTCCCCAATAGTCACTACGAAAAGCCCACTTGTTACAGTTGCGACGAAAGGAGAAGAGGAACGGATTTTGACCAAAGTATCTCAATCTTCGCCATCTACGTCTAAATTTCCTGAGCACGTCAGCAGTGTTATTCAAGCAGCCACGGATCGCTTTCGGGCGATGATCAAATCTTCGGCAGGCTCAGAAATTCAATTGGGAGTTCCAATTGCTTCCCGGCCCGAGAAAACAATCGAGGCTGAGCTGACTCTGTCGGTGCCTTTGCTTTACCAGAAACAGCAAACATTGTCTAGCGCCGTCGCCGTGAAACCCTCTCCAGAATCTTCCCTAATTAGAGATGTCTCGAGCATCGAAACCGAGCAGTTAGCCATAGAGCCAGAATCAACCGAAGCCTTGAGAGATACATTCCAAAAGGCTGCAGGCTCTGTCGCAAACCGGACCCAAGAGGCCCCGAAGACGAGGCTGGCTAATCCAGCAACACGAGGGAAATCCCTTCAAAGCATTGCAGCCAATACGGTTGATTCGCTGGCACCAGCATTCAGCCTCATGCCTCCGCCTCCACCACAACAACGGTCCAGGCCTCAGAAAAATATCGAGAGGAATATTGCTGTAGAAGAGAGGCCTCCCCCTGGTGGATATGAGGGGGACAGGACAGCTGCTGGGCCTTGGAGTCGAGAGTCCTACGATTTGTTCGGATCATGGGTGCCGCCTGGAGGCTTCGTTAAGGTCGGGCAGGCAAATAGTGACTAGTCGATCACAATCAAAAATGCTTTCGGCTTTTTTGGTGCTGTTGGGTCTTTTGTTTGCTCCGCGTGAGGCTGCTCCCATTATGGCGCAGTTCGGTTGAAGTTCCAGCGCCCTTGCCGACTTTTTTGCGGGGCAGGGCTGTCACTGAAAAGGACGTCGCCCTGAACGGTGAACCACAAGCCTGCAGATGGGCGACACTTGACAAAATTACCATTATTACTGGGGCTCAAGGCTCAAGGGCCAAGGCTCAGTCGAGCGGAACAATATCTGTGGGGGATGTGATCTTGTGTGATCGTAGACCAGCATCAAATCGCCCATAGAACGGCGTGAGGCCTCCTGAAATGGAATGGTGATCCACAACTACAGCGGCTTATTCTTTCGCCCTTCAAATAGGCTTCAGCCCGAATGCTGGCTGCCTCTTTTGCCTTTTGCCTCGTGCTTGATCAGGGCGATTTTAATCTAGCCCCTAATTGACCTCTCATTTTAGGTTACTCCTGCACACCCGACGTGTCCACCTGAAAGGTAAGAACGTGAGGCTCATGGCGAAATGTGAGGATGCCACCGTTTCCTGGAGGCCTCAAATGGCAGACATGCATGCCCTCCAGATCTCCCTCAACAGAATGCACACACGCATAGAAGTGCTTGAAGGACTCTGAAACACGCTTTCCGGAGTTTTTCAGAAGGCTCGTAGATTACTCGGAACTTCGCCACGTATCTCAACGCCTTCGATCTTGTGTAATTGCCACCGAGGCAGTCGTCGCCCCCAAAAAGTGCAGTTCATGATGCCCCTCCAGACTCCAGAGCTCCTTCGCGCCCCGGCCACTGTCTGGGTGAGATTGGCGTCACTAGCGAGCAATCTCTTCACATTGCCCTCCACCGCCTCTTCAGCTCCGTCTTTCTCTTCCGGATTAAAGTGCAATTGCACGAGTCCCACGTTATTGTGATGCGGCATGGCCACGAGTAATTGAAGCCAATTCATGGACTTCCAGCAGCCTCGTGCCATTCGTGCCAGTTCGTGCTAGTTGGTTCACCGAATCCCTTGCACTGGAGTGGCCCTCGCCCAAACGTCAGGCTGGGCGCCCGCCCTTACCAAGAGGCCTACTCTGCCTCTGACGAAGCCTGAGCTTGCTTCAATAAATAAGGCTGGCCCTTCTCCCCCTTTCGGAGTTGAGTGTGACTTTTTCTCTCCATCTATTTCTTATATCTTTGAGCGTCTGGTCGATTACTTGAAGCCTGTGCACTTCCCATCTACGCGCCCGGCGCATTACTCTCTTTGTGGGTGTCTGTCACATCGCGCTTACTAGGAAGCCTTCGCCGTTCAACGGTGTATACACGATCGATCTTCAACTGGGCGGGAACGGGAGCAAGAACAAGAGCAAGAACAAGAGCACATACGAGCGATGCCTCCTCTTATGTTGGATATGGCTCCGCCGCAATCGCCTCCTCATAACTCTCTCTCGATCCGGACAGCGAAAAAGGGCAGGCAATCTATCCAGCAAGCGCCGTCTTCCTCCTCATCGCAACAACCTTATCCCGAATACCCCATAAAGATACCTCCAGAGAAGCAGTCGAAAGCTGTAGAGCTTTACAACAGTTTCATACTAGCAGAATTATTGGCGCAGAATGACACGGTGACCCATAACGATGGTTATCTTCTTCCCACTGGGCAATCCACCGCCCGCTCCGTCACGTCCCAAGCTTCTTCAAAGCGACGTGGAGCACCTTCTACCTCGGCGTCAACCTTTGACGCGATGACTGACTACGGCTCCGTTGTCTCGTTTAATCAAAGTCCCACATCCGCCACAGAGTTAACGTCTTTCGATGGGAAGAAGGTCAGGACGCGCAAGAGGAAGCGATTGACTCCGAAAGCCAGGGCGAAGGCTGCATTGGTACGATATCTTGGATCCTGCCAGCCTTGCCGAAGTAGACGTGTTCCTGTGAGTAACGCATCCCTCCTGAGTATTGGTTTGAAGCTTTGATCTGACTGTGATCAGTGTCCTTTAGATCATCATGACATCCAATTCCTCGAAATGCTTCGCCTATCGATGCCGAAAGAAGAGCCTCGCCCCGAACCGCAACCTTCACCCCTCTCAGCTGCCTCGAGCTCCTCGCAGAGAACAGCGCGGTCTGTGACAAAGCAAGAACCTGCCTCCAGTACTGCCGTTTCTGATGACTTCCTCGGCATAGGCGCACAGCTGCCGGATCTCCCAGATATGGACTTCGACACACAATTGGATATGGATATCCTCTCGGCAGGGCAAGGGGAAAACTATGACAATACTCAGGCAGAGAGGCCCCCACCTGCCACATTGGATTTCCTTGCCCCCGATCTACCCATTGTCAATCCCAACCCATACGCTACCTTTCTCCATGGTGCTCTTTTCTCTCTCGGTTGCCTTAGGGGCAATCTATTTCATTGCCAGCATCTTCAAATCTGCCCACAGCGTTTCAACACCGCAGAAGAGTTGCAGCAGCATTTTGCATCAGCTCATTTCGAATTTACTCGAATTGATCCTGCACATCGTTATATCTGTAGCATATGCAATCGAACGAGCCTCTTCCCAAATGATGCTTGTACGTGCCAAACACCGGATCCAGAGACCGTTGAGCTCTGGATCTGCGGGCATTTCATCAAAAGACCATGGTTTCAACGTGATAATTCTGACGGGACAGACTTTCAGGGGTATCAGCCAGGGTCAAATTTCTTTGACTCGCCTTCGTTTGGAGGACCGAATGCTGGTGGTCCATGGGACCCAAATATGAATAACAGGGGAAACTTTGGTAATGTTAATCAAGGCCCATTCAACTATCAAGGAGGATACGGAAGGACCGGAAATCAATCGTTCGGATGGGACAATTCCAACGGATCCGGATCGGGCAGCAACCAGTATCAGAGGAACTTTCTTGGAACTCGGCAAAGGGCATTTGATGGCCAATACACTTTTCAGATCTGGTGTTCGAAAGCACAACAAAAGAGTTGGGCCATGAAGCCACTGCTCTTAACCCTTCTTCTCCTATTTACTGTCATCTTCGGCCTCAGTCATGATTGGATGATCGCCAAAACACGAACGGCATTTCCTGGTGCTAGCATTCATCCTTACCTCCCAGCCGCGGGATTCATTATTCTCATAACGTCCATTGTACTGCCCCTCGCGACAATACACCTAAAGGCCCGACGAGCTCGATGCGTGAGTACCACCATTGTCCTGGACCATCTCATCCAGAAGCACGCTGACGACTTTCAAAGAGATCTCGATGTCCTCTGCAAGCTTTTACACACTCTTCTCTGCCGCTTACAAACCGACCGATCGGACCTGAATATTCTTTGCGTGGTGTCGTTTGCTTATGACACGAAAGGGAGAGACGAGCTCACGTTAATGCCTTCAATGAAGCATGAGTTGCAACGTCAGCCATGACTTATGATCGACGGCCCACATTCTTTACGACAGATACGACACATAGATAATGGGTATATTATCCATATAGCATTTACATCCAGAGCGGGAGTTGAAGGTCTGGTTCACGGCACAGCATGTAGATATACCCCTTCACCTTTCAGCATAGTCACGTGTGTGATACAAACTCCCCTCTAGCAGAAACGAGGGGGATTTCTTTGTACACGGCGAATTTAGAAGTTCTGCTCTCTCCTGCAGCGACCAGATGCAGAAGGAACGTTACGCTCGAATAGAAAGATATTTGGATCCAATGAGTGCTTGAGTGCATGAGCGAGAATGACTCAGAACCTGTGAAGCCACGGCAGATCAGCCGTGTGGCTGAGTGATGTGAAAAAGCTCCCGCTCCCGCTCCAACATGCAAATCCACTTTTGACGGGAAATATATAAACCACGGTCTGCTCGCTCTGGGGGCCTCCCCCGAGTTTCTGAGGAGGGAGGAGTCATGGGAGGCGTCGATTGATCAATCACAGCGGTCAATGCAAGCGCATGTCTGCGAACTCGAGGTGGGGTTTGACGTGGGGACTGAGAAGGAGTCATTTTCTGCCAGTCTAAACCCAATGCGCTTCGCCGGACTGCAGGGCACATCCGCAACGCTGAACCAGTGAGAGCGAGCCATGGTGCCCCCCAAATCCGCGTCGTAAAATTCGCCGGCCGCTGATTCGGTCGCTGCATGCTCAGCCTTCTTCCTCTTCTGGCTCGCCGTCCCCGCTAGTCCCCTCCAAGTCTGCCTTGCAAGAACCGCAGCTGTCGCAGGCTGTGACCTTAAGAACTGCCCGTCATCTTGTCTCGAGGCCTTCCTTTCCTCCTTTCTTACAATAATCGTAAGCTTCTCCCTCATTGCACCAACGTCGCCGGTCGAATACTCGACGACCTTGAGTCATCCGGTTGAGAATCATCAGTCCTCGTACCCTACCCGTACACACCCTCTTTGATACTACGACTAACCGCCAACCGCAATCGCAATGGCTTCCACTAACCCGTACACCTCCTTCACCATCTCCCAGGTAAGCCACTCTTTTTTTCGCATTGGAATGTACCAGAGCTCGGAGAACATCAAGTAGCTATGCAAGCTTGAGTGTTCACGCTGCCTCTGGAACAATCGCTTTCTTCCCGTCCGATTGTCTCCACACTGTACGTACATTGAACAACGAGAACTAACTCGAGATCCAGCCCTTCCTGGGAGCTCCCCTCCAATTCGAGCCAGCTCTGAACTCCCGCGAGTTCCAAGAGCTGATCGATGCCTACGTGACCGGTTCCTCATCCCGCTCCGACAAGATCTCGCAGGTTACTCTTGACTTCTACAAGAATGCCACCGTCGACCTCAACACCGGTGCTCTCGTCCGAACATACAACGTCTTCCCCTCTCCATGGACTGGCTACACTACCTTTGCGCAAAGCCCAACGCAGTCCCTCTCCTCTGGCTGCTCCCCAATCTACACACCCTCTCCTGGCTCCTCTGCTACCTTCGGCGATTCCTCTTATGGCTCTATGAGCATGACCCCTCCTGCTCCTACCCAAGGTGCTCGAGCGCGCGTCACGAAGAAGGCGAAGAAGGATACTCCAAAGGCCGCTGAAGCTAGGTGAGTCTCATTGTTCACCCGACTCTAGTCCATTCTAAAATATAACAATACTAACTCAATTCTAGACTTCCTGGTTTCTCGATCATGACTAAGGACGGAATCGATGTTACGAACTCTGCTGGTCGGGGAACGAAGACCAAGGAGCAGCGCGAGCACGCTCATTTGATGAGAATCATGAAGGCTTGCGACGCTTGCAAGAAGAAGAAGATTAGAGTAAGTGCCCTCAGCAATTGTACTCCCTTTTTGAGTACAATGTTAATCTTGTCCGCAGTGCGATCCTTCTCATCGGAGATCTCACGAGATGTCACGGACAGCATCCACCTCTACTCAACAGACTTCTTCCTCTGGTCCTTCAGCCTCTACACCTTCATTGTCTCGCGCAACCACCCAAGCAAGCAGCGTGCCCTCGTTCAGTCCTTCGAATCCTATCGATGATTTCGTACTCTTCCCTGAAGACGACTCCTGGAACGCCGATATGGACCTAGGACAATTCAACTTTGATATTAACGTTGACCTGGGCGATCAATCTATGAATTCGGGCAGCTTGTTTGACTTCTCGTTCGACCAACAACCAGTGGCTCAATCAAATACCTTCGGCTACACGCCAGTCATGAATGACCAGTACGGACTGGGACAATGGGCGGAGCCTCAAGGCTTCCAACCAACCCCGAACCTGGGACAACTTGACGCCAATTGGCAATCTGGCTGGCTACAAGCTGAATCACTGATTTCGCCGACGACTCTTAACCCATTACTATCCGACGGTGTTGATTGGTCTCTACTTGAGTCGACAATGATTGGCTCATCCCCTGACTCTACTGGTATTGCCACGAACAATGAGCTCTCTGAAGCATCTGCTTCTGACCAACCCCGCCGTAGTCGCAAGAGACGTGCTGCTGAGACTCTCGAACAAAGCGCTGATGTCAGTCGGAACAATCTGGATATCGGTATTCTTGATCCATCCGATCAGCAGAATTCTGAGCGGCTACAATACCAAGCTGTTTCGAACTCGTCAGCTGGATCTAGCAGTACTTTTGGGGACATTTCACAACTACAAAATGCCGCTCAGCTTGTATCGAAGTCTCTTCGGAGAATCAAGCGAGCTCCTGCGAAGTACATCGCCTTGGGCGAAGAACTGCAACAACTGGAAGGCACGCTTGCAAGACTGCAACAGCAAGCTGAGACGAATCTACCAGCTTCTGATATGGTGACTATCCGCTCTTTGAGCGCACAGCTCCAGGTCCTACTGCCGTCGGTTGATCAAGCAGTTGGCAATGGAAGACGCAACAAGCTGAGTCAGAGCTTGCGTCCACACCACGCTCGAGAACTCGAAGTAGCTGCACGACGCCTCTCACGATCGCTTTGTGCGACAATCAACAGCGTAGAGGCTCATGATAGTACCAACACGTCGACGGACAATTATCCTGTGTTGAATTCTGGCCGCAATTTGCAGCTTCAAGTCTCTCCATCCGTCTCTCGTGTTGCGAGACAGACTCCGGATTCTAGTTTGAGCGCACAGGCCAGTGATAGTACGAACCGTGTCCGGAACATTGAGCTCTCTCTTGGCTCAGAGATGGTGGCACCACAAGTGGCTCAGCGCGGCAATGTCAACATTGACTGTGTCGCTCCTGCTCTCCTGGCGGCAAGCGGTCTCGTACGCCAACCCGTACTTCCGGAACCGATGCCGAGTGACTTTTCCGCCCTAGGCGAGGAACGTTCGAGGCCAATCGAGAGAAGGTTGCAATCACAGCAATCACGTATTGACATTTTGGAATCCGCAGTGTCACGAACTTCGACCGTCGATGACGGCCTTCGCAGAACTGCTACTTCTGAAGTGATTCGTTCGAGTACGAATGACCTCCATGAGGCGCAGAGAAGTGGTGGCCTCACCACCTCTCAACCCAGTCGTTCGATTATCGCGGCTCCATTCTTTTCTGCTGACAGTACTCTTCGTCAAGAAGAGCTTGAAAACAGACCTAGTGTCACTAGCACCATTGCTGGCGCAAGCGATGCTACAAGGACGCAACATCTGTCACTATCCCACAACAGCGTCAACGCTGAAGCGACCGAAATCGGGCAGCAATCTTCTACTGTACTCCAGACAACAGCACCCCCGAGTGTCGGGAAGACACAACAAAATCTTGCCGGAGCTCTTGCAATCCTCGGATCTATAGCACTTGCTTCAAGCGTACGGCGTCCCCCTTGCCTAGCCTGCATCCCTCTCCGTTTCAAGTTCTAACTGTTCTCTAGATCACCTCAGGATTGAGCCTGTCGGCCCATCTACCATACCTCATCCCCCTCCTAGCCCTCTCCCTCCTACTCCCGGAACAACACCGCACCACACCCCTCACCACTGCCCTCTTCGCAGGCGCCTTCCTCCTCACCTCAAGCTTTACCTTTCCCGGTATCCAAGATTTCAGAAGCACCTGCACCGCATGGATCGGAAACGATCCGTTCTCTGCAACGGCGAAACTGGCTCTGGTTGCCACGCTCATCTCTTCCGATCTCCTCTCCTCGCTTAACCTCCCGGTCATGGCCGTAGCGGCCATGAACTTCCTCGGAGGAGGAATCCCAGATACTTGTTCTTCTGGGACCGCTGTAAGGGTAGGTGCTGCCCAATTTCTCCCTCATACTTCATCAGTTATTGTAGAGCATAGGCTAACCCGATGATTAGGTTTCACGAGGACAGACTTCAGAAGATGCACGTGAATACGGAAAAGGAAACTATGCTTCGTGGTTGGGAATGATAGACATGCTGAGCCCAGTGGTGGCTATGTGACGTTGCGACGAATGATCTGTTGATATAGGAATTGGGTGTGTGATAGGTGACGGGTATGATTGATGATGTATCCGACCGAGATGTTCTCGTTGATAGATAATGACATCTTTCATCGGCCCTGGAAATAAGACGTGCCCACTGATGTTGCTGTGAATTTATGACCAAGAGAAGTAAGATCTTGTCGGTATGTTACGGAAAGAAGCATTTCTTCGCGTGAGTTCCTCCCGCCCATGATTGTTCTCGCGGGAAGCAAGAGTCTATATAAACGGCTTCACATCTTGAGTACTTAAGAGCGAAAGCATTGATTACTCTGATCAAGGATACATAAAACTACAGCTCCTCCATGATGTTCCATATAATTTTCCAATTTCCGAAGTCCCCTCACATGCCCATATATATATTCCATCTCATCTCAACCCGCATTAAAACAAAGACCTCGCTTGTACATCAAAGATCTCATTCCTCCACCCCTGACTCGCATTATCGTCCACCACCTCGCCCGCCCTCGCCGCCTCCTCATCCCACAACTTGACCACACTACCCGGCGCATACACACCCGCAAAGATATTCCCCCTCTCATCAGCCGCACCCCTAACCCCAACATTCGTATACAAATCCGGATCATCCGCAGGCGTCAACCGCGTCAACACCGCTTTAAAAAACGTCGTAAGATCCTTCGGGTCCGAGATGCGCGTAGCTCTCAACCTCTCACGCGCAAACAATAGCTCGCGATTCGCCGCGTGGAAGAAATCCCCAATAGCAGTGGAAAGCTGTCTCTCCAGCACCTTGCGCAGAATCGGGCGAAGGAGCGGTTTGAAGAGCCATGCCAAGCATGCGAACTTGCTCTTCCGCAGCGTGTAGCTCAGGTGGTGGATCTTGACTCGCACGTTCTGCAGCGTTAGGATCTTCTCGAGACGCTCTTTGCCAACTTCGACGTCCAGCTCCACGTCGATGCCGCGGTCGTCGAGCTCGAAGGAGGCGATGCCTTCGTCGGCGAGGCGGAGCAGCCCTTTGTGTGCGCGGAGCCAGAAGCCCACTTCGTCGGCGCGGACGGAGAGGCCTTGGATTTTGATTGTTACCATGGATTTCATGGTGCTCACGGTCCAGAAACGGGCTTTGCGGATGGAGAGGTCGTTGTAGGTCTCGATTTTGAGGCAGAAGGGGAGGAAGGAGGTGTTGTTTATCGTGCGTCCGGGCTCGAGGATTAGATTCTCGAGGAGGAGGTCGATTTCAGGGACCGAGATCTCGAGACGGGGGATTGGGAGGAATTGGATTGCTTGGATGAAGAGGGGGATGAAGACCGTGTAGGTATCGGTCAGAAGTTCGGGGTTTGTAGCTTGCCTAGCTGGTGAGAGGAGGGTCCAGAGCCTCAAAGATGTTTGCAACAGCTTTGAGACGTCTTGGTCGTTCATGACTGAGTCGAAGGTCCTCCTGGTTTGCTGAAGTAGAGAGTCAATATCCTTTCGCAATGGCGAATCGGTTCCCACTTCCTTCGACTTTCCCTTCAGCTCTTCCATCTTGTTATTAGCCGAATCGAAGAAATCGGGATCGGTGAGCATCTTTTGGATAGATGCTGCTAACTCCTCCATGAGCTCTTCAAACTCTGGGTCTTTCTGGGCGTGCTCCATGACCTTGTTAAAGCGCTTCTCCAGCTCTTGCCAGGCTTTCTTGTCGCCAAATGAGCTGAGAAGTGACCATCCATTCTTGATAGCTCGATCAAGCTCATCATTGGTGTCAACATCTTCCTGAACTGTGCTGATGGTCTTATCGAGGGCTCTGGAATAGATTTTGGCGTATCTCTTAATTAGTAGACCAATGGTAGAAACAGAGTCAGTATAATCATTCCTCTGTCTCAACTTCAGAACGGCTGCTTTCAGTCGGTGCACCAAGGTCTCTTGTTGTTGCCCTGAAAGGTTCTCTCTCAAACTGTCGCGAGCTTCCTCTCCAGCTTTCTTGACCCCATCTGCAACAACATCTGTAACCTCAAGGGCCTCTGATTCCAGTTCTGCTGCTGTAGGCGCAGTTCCATTTTCTTGGCCCGGTTTTTTCAATGCCTCGCTATCTGCGAACGAGGGCTCAATCTGATTTGCAGCATTTTCAGCGACATCTGAGATGGTGTTTGCAGTATCTGCGAATACTTTTCGTCCAATCGTGTTGAGATCAGAGAGGAATATTCTGAAATCGGAATTGGTGAGGAGCAGGCTGCCAACGGTCTTGATGCTTTCATAGGCTGTGAAGGTTAGCAAGAACTAAGGCTTGTTTCAAACCTTGAACATACCAGCTGAAGCATCTGCTTTTGTTTTGGTTGACCTCGCTGTCTGAATTAAGTCGTTGGTGTCTACAGATATCTTGGCATGTATCAAAAACCAGATGAAGTCTTGAATTTGGTCCCCATCGTTCTTGTTCCTTAATAAGTCAATAAATTCCTGTAGCCATTGTTTCGAATATTTCATGAGCTTTCGTCCACTTTCACTGAGTCCTGGCGTTTCTGGATTCAGGACATCGGATGCCAGGAGAGTCCTTAAATTGACGATCGTCTGTTCCGTTGATGGCATGAATCCCTTGGAAAGTGCTCTTAACATTTGATATGTATGTAGCTTCTGATGTGCCATCCGTTGAAGTGAAGTATCATCCTCATATTGAGGGAGCAGGGGTTGGCGGTCTCCATTTGGTTTGGACTTCTTCCTTGATCCGAAGCAGGAGGACATCTTGAAAAGGTGTTGGAAGGGGGATCTTCTCAGAAATTTGAGAGTCAGATGAAGTTGTGTAGGATCGTGAGTGAAGGCAACAAGATATGGGATTCTCCAAATCTAATGACATGTGCTCCCATGAACAACCTAGAGCTCCAAGATCATCAAGATGCACTTAGCGTGCAACGACGACCCTGTACCCCGCACTGCTTCGTAGGCTCCCAAACCAATTGCGCATTTGGATCGAGCTCTAGACGCTCGTAGTCTCGAGTAGGCTGCAGTAGTTATGTGATGCATTTTGTGCTAGAAACCTTGGTTATTAGCATCCTGTGCTCAGGGAGCTTTCCTCAAGAAGCACTACGTCACAGGGGACCGGCTCGGATCAACTATTATACTAGCGGCAAGCTTATCGATAAGACATTGACGCTCTGTGGAGCTCATCAACTCAGCCTCATTGATTTTGTTAACGTTCCACCACAAACAAGACCAGTCGCCCCTCCATCTACGTCCTTATTCCCCAATGGATCAACGAAAGGAAGAAGTGTCGCGACGACCTTTATATGGCAAGTTGAATTCCTTCCCTCTGTTCAGGACCAGGAGCTAACTTGCGCAGTGTATGACCTTCCCGCGGACATCTTAACCACTTTGACACGCAAAGACGACACTGGAGGAGAGGCTCAAGAGGATATCACGCCCACTTCTAGCACATACAAGCTAGTCGTAGAGTCAAGAACAGAAAGCTCTGTTGGATCCAAATCATGCTCCCTCTGCGGGGTAACGTTTCATACTGTGGAAGATCAGAGGGGTCACATTAGGTCAGACTTGCATGGCTATAACCTGAAGCAGAGGCTCAGAGGGGCAAAACCAGTGTCAGAAGGAGATTTCGAGAAGCTAGTCGGAGGTATAGTTCTATGCACGCCGTTTTCAAGATTTTCTAACACATAATCAGATCTGGATGAGAGTCTCTCTGGCTCTGACTCATCGGATTCCGAAGACGACGATGAAGGCGATACTCGAAAAGAGACCACTCTAAGCGCATTATTAAAGAAGCAGGCAGCTCTCTCCTCTGTCGACGGTGAGGATACGGACACTTTTGCGTCGAAGAAACGAAAACGCGGATCAGGGAAACCGCCCTTGTTTTGGTTTACGACCCCAACACTGCCTTCAAACACATATCTCGGCATATATCGTTCAATATTTACGAACACAGAGCAAGAGAATGAAGCAAAAGTCCTTGATATTATCAAGAATAAGCAATTAGCCCCGAAGCCGCAAGCGAAGGTTCCAGTCGACTCGAATAATGGAGTACCGCTCCCGGAAGCGTACAAAGGGCCGCATATGTTCCTATGCATGATTGGTGGTGGGCATTTTGCAGCTATGGTTGTCTCCTTGACACCGAAGCAGACGAAATCGGCCCAGACAGGCCCCCTCACTCGTGAAGCAACAGTCCTCGCCCATAAGACCTTCCATCGATACACAACTCGTCGAAAGCAAGGTGGTGCACAATCTGCGAACGATGCAGCAAAGGGAGCAGCCCATTCTGCAGGATCTAGCCTAAGACGGTATAACGAGCAGGCTCTCACTGATGAGGTCCGCCTACTTCTCCAGGACTGGAAAGGATTGATTGATACTTCGGAATTATTATTTATACGAGCCACGGGAAGTACAAACAGAAGAACACTATTTGGTCCTTATGATGGCCAAGTTTTAAGGCAAAACGATCCAAGGATTCGAGGGTTTCCATTTAGTACCAGGCGTGCAACACAGAACGAGCTCATGCGGTCCTTCGTCGAGCTTACAAGAGTCAAGGTCCTGGAAGTAGATGAGGCCGCTATTGCTGCGGCAAAATTAACTGCTGAGGAGGCAGCGAAACAAGCGACTGCTGCCAAGGCATCGAAACAGTCTGCTCCCACTGCACGTAAACGATCAGAAGAGGAAGAGACTGCCTTGCTGCACACGTCACAAATACAGGCTCTGATTCGGCGATCTAAGGTTCCAGCTCTACTTTCATATATCAAAAGCAATGACCTTCCGCCAGACTTTCAGTTTCAGCCTCAAGATTCCCAGCAAAACTTCCACGCTCCGACGCCTCTTCATCTAGCCTCCAGTCAAAACTCCGCACCTCTGATATCCGGTCTTCTCATCAAAGGTGGTGCAAATCCAACGATTTCAAACAGCGACAGCAAGACAGCCTTCGACCTTGCTGGGGATCGTTCAACACGAGATGCATTCCGAGTCGCGAGATCAGAGTTAGGAGAAAGCAAATGGGACTGGGAAGCAGCACACGTCCCGGCAGCTCTCTCACGCGCCGAAGCTGAGCAAAGAGATGCCCGCGAGAAGAAGGAAGAAGCGAAGAAGGAAGAGGATAGGAGGAAAGCAGAAGCAGCAAGACTAGCCGCTGAAGGTCCAAAAGTCGTTGATGGACCGCTCGGGAAAGCTGCAGGTAGAGGGAGAGCCTTGGCTTTAGGGCAGGTGCACAAGACTGCTCAGGAAAAGCGAGAGGAGGAGGCGAGGGGCATGACGCCCGAGATGCGGATGAGGCTCGATAGGGAGCGGAGAGCTAGAGCTGCTGAAGCTAGGATGAGAGGTATGCAGGGTGGTACGTAGAGGCCGATCCAAATGTGAACTCTCAACACAAGACTTCTAATCTACGCCCAATCATGTCCATTCTCTGTTGGCTCTTAAGTGCCACATCTATCAATCGCCAAAACCCTCTCCATCGGCCTTACCGAAAGTCTGCATATCGTTTCCTCGAAAAGTTGCATTTCTTCCCGCATCAGTCTTTACCCGCCCAAGTACCAAAGTATATCAGGGCTGAGTCTTTCTCCGCGCGGGGTTACCCCAGATTATCTAGGCCCACCTAAACACCAGCCTCGACGCCACTTTCTCACGACGTGCAACCACCACAGATTCACAATGCCATCAGATCCCGAGCTATCTTCCGCCAAATCCCATGTCAAAACTCATGTAGGTTCTGATCTCTCTATATCTCTCTTGCACCCCCCTTTTCCTCTCCTAGTTACCCTCTCCTTCAATCCTCATCAATAGTCCCAAGCGGGACATCCTCTCCCACAAAATGGCTAGAAACACAACCCTCTACCTCTCCGCCCTGACCGCAGGCCTCACAGCCGCATTATTTGGCTACTCCGTCGGCTTTATCGGCGGCATCATCGTGCTACCCTCCTTCCTCTCCCACTTCTCCCTTTCACATCTCCCTCCCTCCGCCTTAGCTTCCACACAAGCACAAATCATCACATCATGGCTTCTCGGGGCACTGTTTGGTGTTCCGCTTGGAATGCCTTTCTGCTCGCGATATGGACGGAAAGGGTGTTTATTCATGGCGGGAGGGCTGTATGTGCTTGGTGCAGGGATGCAACTATTAGATATTGGGATAGAAGGGTTTGAAGTAGGCAGAGCGTTGAACGGACTTGGTGTTGGGGTTGGGACATTGGGCGGGCCTATGTAGTAAGTTCCGCTCCCCTATCTTGTTATTTGTGAGATTAGAAATGCTGATGGAGACGAAACAGTATCTCCGAAGTCTCGCCCCCTTCAAAACGAGGCATGCTCATGTCCTCCTACCAAACAATCCTGCAACTATCCGCTCTAGCAGGTTTCTGGGGCGCCTTCCTATCGCATTCGTCATTCCCCTCGTCCTCCGCCGTACAATGGCAACTGCCTACCGCTATCCAACTCATTCCCGGCTTGCTCTTACTCTTCGGGACATGCTTCATTCCTGAAACGCCAAGTTTCTTGGCAAGTAAAGGAAGGGATGAGGAAGCGGAGAGGAGTTTGGTGAGGTTGAGAGGTGCAAAGGGGGAAGAGTGGTTGGTTGAGGGCGAGATGCAGGAGATCAGGGATGCGGCGTGCATTGCTAGTTTGCTTGAAGATAAGAAAGCTCCGTTCTTCAAGGAGATATTGAAGCCAGGTATCCGGAGGAGATTGGTTGTAGGAGTTGGATTGATGATTGCCCAAAATATGGTGGGGCTAAATGCTTTGAATTATTGTAAGTTTGTGTTGTCTAGATGAGATCTTTGGTTGGAGAACTGATGGGACTACCAGATGCACCAGTGATCTTCATGTCCGCAGGCTTCACCTCAGTCTCCGCCTCCTTGTTCCTGACTGGAGTTTTCGGCGTGGTCAAGCTCCTCTCAGCAATCGCATTCATGTTCGTCTTCGTCAAGATTCGTGGCAACAGATTTTGGCTCCTGCTCGGCTCATCGCTGTGCGGAATCTGTATGCTCGTCCTAGCATACTTTGTTGCTAAAATCCCATCGGTTGGCCAACAAGGCGAGGCAAAGCTTACGCTCGGTGGCGTGGTTTCTGTGTTGACGGTCTATATCTTTGCTTTCTCGTTTTCTGTCTCTCTTGGTCCAATATCGTGGAATGTGTGTAGTGAGGTCTGTCAGCCCATTCTCCCCCGACTTCAGCAAGCTGACGGAAAGGCAGATCTTCCCGTTACATATAAATTCCAAATGCTGTGCGATTACCACTTGCACACAATGGCTGTTTCAGGTGCGTTCTCCTCAACCTCAAACCTCTTCCCGAATTCGACTAGCAAGGAAGAAACCAATCACTAACGAGAAAGCAGATCGTGATAGCATACATAACACCGCACCTTCTTACCACGATCGGATGGGGAACCTACCTCCTCTACGCTCTCTGCTGCCTCCTAACAATCCTCTTCGTCTACTTCTCTGTCCCCGAGACACGCAATGTCCCACTTGGGAGAGAAATGGACGCTCTATTTGATGACGAAAAAGACATGGACGAAGAAGAGGAAATGGAAGAAGAAACCGAGACCACATTGCTCTTGAAGCATGGACAGAGAGAACGAAGAGGAAGTTTGGGTGTTTATACTTAACTCTCCGTCAAGCCATATTTTGCATTTTCTTTATGCCGTTCCTGAATGTCAAGCATAATACCCCATAACAATATACAACTGGATCACGCTGCCGATCAAGAATGCCCAACTGCCCCAAAAGTCTGCCAGCGTACCGACATACGTCGCAGTCTCAGTCCCTAACACTGGTAATGCTCCTGCCATCGTGAAGCCTAAACTTCCAATTGCGTTCCAGAAACCGACTTGCCAATCCCCTTTTGCTGGTTGTGGCATCCACCATGCCTCCTGCGCGTATAGCATTTGAAGGACAGAGGCAATTATGAAGAGAAGCCCTCCTAAAGTGGCTGGCAGGAGGTTAAGAGCTGGGATCAAAGAAGGCGAAGAAGTAAGGACTCCAGGCAGAGATGTGAGTGTTGCGAGAGAGAAAACTATAGTGCCTAAGAATTGAACCCAACCCGCATGGAAGGACAAGGAGTGTGTGTATGTTGTGCGGAGTTGGTGCATCGTGGGAAGGTAGATGAAGGCCGAATCTCCAATCAGGGGTTCTAGAGAACTTGTTTGGACTTCTTTGCTATCATCGTCCGCTTGTGGTGTTGAGGTAGACACTCTTAGTCGCTGTACTTGCACGCTTCGCTCGCCTTGGAAGGAATGGCTGTCGCTTTTTGGTTCCTGTTCAGGTTCCGGTTCTTGGGGGGAAGCTTCGTTGTCCAGTTTCGTTCGTATTTCTGTGTTCTCGATGGCCTCAATATCTAGACCATCCGTCACTGCCATCTCCTTTTCGCCAAAGTTCAGCCCTTCTAAAAATCCAGCATAACCACCGATCAAGAAAATAAGCGTTCCTAGGACACTAGACGCTGGCGTTGCGTAGGGAGTTTCGGTTAGGAAATTCGTTTCTGGGTCAATCAACGCAAGCAGCAGGAAGAAGCCATTGACAACAAATGCAGTTGAACCAATCGTGAAGCTAAATGCCACTATCCAACTGATATCTTGAATAGGGAACAGAGTCCACATTCGTTTTAGGCGCACGAAGAAGCCAGAGCCCCGTTGTACTGAGGATCGAGTAGGGTAGAAGCGACTTTTGGGTGTAAGTGTTGCGGATATCGTGGATTGTTGGTCATCTTGTTGATTCTTCAATTGTTCTTCGAATGGGAAGTTTGGCCATTCTGGTAAACTTGATGCCCCTATTCGTCCTAGGGACTCGTCGAATGATGACCGGGTTGCACTGGGATCGTGCTCATTCATTTCCAATTCCGTATATTTATGTCGTTTCTTCCAAGAACGGAAGCTCAACATTTTGGAGAACATGGTACCTGCCATCTTGTATATGGCCTTTTGGTACCTGAGCCTTGGTCGTAGATGTTGACAACAGTAACTGAGCGACCACTAAGGCTGCTAGACCTTATCGTATTTCCGTAGAGTTCCGCATGAGTGATGCTGCTCATTGACCGAGGTTTGAGTTGTACAGGGCTGAGGCTCCGGAAGTGGGAATTCGCCAGAGGAGGCCTCGTGAATCAATGGCAGAATGTCCAGGAGATGGTCAAACAGGCTTGCTCTGGAGAGCACAAGATGCGAATTTGTGAATAATCGAGGCGTGACTAGGAAACCCAGTGACGGCCAATTGTTGTAAGGCGGTCTTCTGAAGGCTTTCCTTATATTATACAGTCGAACAGGTCGTAAAATTATTACTAGGCGTTGGCGTGTACCTTCCCTCAATCAGTAGGATTGTTCCCAGTGGAGGTGGGTTCTCGCCTCCAGCGTGTCTGCGATGTAAATGTGGACAGCTTCAGCTGAAGAGGGCCATTCCAACCATGCAATGCCTGATCTCCGGAATATGTTCCTGGAATATAAATTCATGCGAACAAGCGAAATTGAGATGTAGGTGGCCGATGGGAAATTTAGGTACAAGGCTGGCGAATGTGACACAAGACCAGATGTCGTCAAAACAGGGGTCAGCCTTGTGGCTTGGAGAGGCGATAACGGTGAAACAGAAATTGCCCCATTTGGAATGGTTTGTTTCAGATGCTGTGATGCCGACAATTATCCGCAAGTTGTGATGGTTTGTGGAACGCGTCTTCTCGAAGGATGGAAAATTGTAAGGGGGTGTGGCGTTGGGACCGAATCGCAGTTGCCCCTTTTCGAAGCTGTTGCACGTGATCAATCTTATATGTCGCTCCTCCTCTTCAAGTGTCAAGGCTCTTCAAAGCAGTTCTGACCAGTCAGTCAGTCAGCCAATTCAGAAGTTTAAGTAGATAGCAAGCATGCATAACGCACCTTCTTCCTCAGCTATTCTCCGATTTTGAGAACGGAATGACAGAAATGTCGCCATATTCAAACTCGAAGTTCGGAATTTGGCCCATCGCTTGGCATTGTTCTTCATTCCAAATGGCCTGAAGTTCAAGCCGACTGCCGTAATGGTTCCAATACCATCTGAATGTCTCGAGGTCAATTCCGCAGATAGCCTATCTGCTTCCGCTTTGGAGAAGTGGTTCCCCCCTCCATCCTTGGTACTATATATTGCAGTGTCTTGTGCCACTGAGTCAATTTGATCATTTGATGATAGCTAGGAAACCGATCTCGATCGGCAGCGGCAACTACATTGGCGGCTTTCTGAATATATTTTGATAATTCGGCGTGAACCTTCGTCAAGATGGGAGAAAACACCTTGAACCACACACTGTGGAACCCAGATGTGGAAGTCCAGTCTCTGCGGGGCTCTCTTAGCTCCACTTCAAAGCTAGAATACCTTGAAACGATCTGAGGCAAATGACCTTTGTGAAAGACTGCCGGGAAGAAGCGTGTGATACTTGCTGGAATCTGGCTCTCCTCGGTCAGTCGCATATCTCGTCCGCAAGGCGTGGATTTCGCTCGTAGTTAGATTGCCACCGATAATCCAACACAGAATCGTGGTTTCGAACAGTGAATAGCCTGGCAGCGTCGAAGCCTTATAGATCGCAATAAGCCAGTTTTCGTTCGTTCTCACGGGTACGTCTAAGTCTTCTCTTTCCCTTCCCCACTAAAACACTATCACTAACAATCAACGCAGACCAACCATTATTACGGTTGTATATCCCCCCATAGGATTTCCAGAATCTCAACTGGACTTCAAATTGAGTTCCCCGGCGCGGGATACGAGCCGTTGCGTTAGGATAAACCCGACAAATTCCGCCAAAAAACGATCGGAAGAATACCCACCGAGGGTGTTTGTAGCTCGAACCCCTTCTTCTCTTTCCCCGACTGCGAAGAAGGGCTTCGTGTGAGTTTTGCCATTTTGAACCTTGATATGTCTTATGTGCTTACTTACCAGGTTGTACAGAAGGTTTTGAAGTCATTTTCCGGTTGGAGATATATGTTGGGGGCGGGCTCTGTATGGAGTGCGGCCTTGATGGACGATTGCTTTCAACAAAGGAGATTGACAAAGGGTTAGCTGAAAGACGACGAAGTCAGTAAATATGAAGTCGAACGCAAATTCCATTTTTGAAACTCGATGAAGCAGCAGTAAGGTTACACGACGCCAGAGGCTAAAGCAAGAGACATCACGCACTCGCATAGCCCTCCATTGAAAATAGATCTGGAACCGACAGTCACTGATTGCAGCCATCAAACTTTCGGAAAGCCAAATCTTGTTCTCAGATTTACTGTCCATGTCCCACAGTCTATAGCAACGAGATGCTCAGGCCTTTCTTGCAGTATCCCTATCTGCTAAGCGAAACTCGGCTCCCCTTTTGGAGGTCGTTGCACGTGGTAAATATTGTCCACTGCTCCTCTCTTTCCTGATATCATTCGAACTACTTCGTCCGGGCTTCTGGCAAGGTAGTCCAAATGAATGGCAAGTACCCAGGATGTTCCTTCTTCCTCAACCGTATATCTCATCGTTGCAAAACTCAACAACCAGTGCTCAGTCTCGCGAGAAAGGGAATTCAACATATTCGGGAGCAGGGCCTTGTTTCGTCCGACCTGGTGCCACAAAGTCCCGCGTGTTCAGCCCAGTTGCCGTGATACTCCCAATACCGTCCGGATAGTTCAGCTTCAACTCAGCAAATATGCTTTCTGCTTGACCCTCAGTGAGGTGAGCTGCAATATTGACTTTGGGAGCGAAAGACCGCACTCCATTAATTTTGTATGGGAGGCTATGGGTACTGAGCATTTGGTCGCTGATATCGTGGAAATATCGCAATAAACTAGCATGAAGCTCTTCCAAAGTAGGCGAAAACACATCGTAGCCAACAGAAAAGGTACCATTTTTTGATATTTGCGGCCTGAAGGGTTCCTTCAACTCCAGCTCAAAATTCGAATGTAGAGGAGCCAACTGTCTCAATACATCTTCACAACGATGGCGGTGGACTCCAGGGATCTTTGAGAGCAGGCGTATTCGATCACTACGGTGCGGTGGATATGTCAAGTTCCAATATTTCGACCGCAGTGCATAGAGCGCATTCATGGATATATGATCCATTGTCAACCCGATGCCAAACCTTGGGCCGAGAGGTTTGAAAGATTCAGCACGCTTAGCTGCTTTGACACGTCGAATCGAAAGTTCCGCGACACGTCGGATCATATTGCAGGCTTGATGAGGACGTGGGTGGTGAATTGAGACGCAAAAACGTGACGCGACTGGAGACAGGAAGCGGGAAAGAATCAGAGCTGACTAAGGTAATTATTACTCCCTGGTGCTCCTATCGCTCCAGAACAAGACCACCTCAAAAGACAGACCTCCTTGAACGATGGTGCTCTGTTCAAATTGCTCCCATTTTCTTCTTCACGATTTTTACTTGTCTGTTTGATGTTGGTTGTAAAAGTGTCTTGGCGTTGACAAATTTTACACTCAAGAGCACTATGCCAGATTGCCCAGCTCTCCTTCCCCAATGAATTTTGACTAAACGCCCTGGCAATAATACGACAGTCTAAAATCAATATCTATAAGCTCGCTCGCTCGCAAAACCATAATCATACCCACTCGTCACCCACTCAAAACTTCTCCCCATTCACATTCCCATCCCCCTGACCAGCATCCCCTTTCACCCCACCCCCAAACCTCCTTCTCGTCCTCCTCAACCTCGCACCCCACCTCTTCTTCCACTTATGCCCACTCCTCTTCATCCTCCGTCTCGGATAATTAACCGGACTCTCACCACCCACAAATATCGCCGCATCGTACAGAAACGCTCCAAATATCGCACCACTGATTGTTGCAGCCCACGGACCATAGATAAAATAACCATTCCTGAAAATCTCGCCGCCGTAGCCGACAGCCAGGCAAGCGAGTCGAGGGCCAAGATCCCGAGCTGGATTCATGGCTGCGCCCGTGTTGTACCCAAAGGCCATGGAGAGCACGGTGATGATGAGGCCCAGCACGAAAGCGTTCATTCCTGCTCCGGGAGGAGCGTTGGTATCGTCTCCCAAGGCGAGGACGGCAACAGCAAGAATTGAAGTTGCGGTAAACTCTGTGAAGAACGCGGTTCCAGCATCGATCCACTCGTATCTTGGATACGTGATGAAGCTCCCTATCGTCCTGCTATTCGCCAGATCTGAGCTACCGAATTCAATGATGTCTTTCTGGTAGAGACCGAATGCTATCAGACCGGCGAGGAAGGCGCCGAGGATTTGGGCGAAGATATAGATGGGCACTTTTCGTAAGGGGAAACCGCGATAGATGTACAGCATTATAGAGATGGCAGGGTTGAGGTGTGCACCAGAAATTCCACCGGCAATATAAATCCCTACCATGGTTGCAAGACCCCATGCCCAGTCTGTGGTTGCTTCGTTGCCTGCTTTGCTGTTGGAGGTTGTTACTACGAGGTCAGCGCAGAATCCTAGTGTAAGTTGAACTGTGACCTGATGATTATGTTAGTATAAATTAGAAGAAGCTTGTTAGAAGAACTCACAGCTAGAAGTTCTGCAAGCGGTTCCCTGAATCGCAATCTGATGACAGACCAATGTGTATGGAGATTATGGATCTCATCAGTTTCTGGATCATACGCTTTCAGGGGAATCTCCTCTCCAATCCAATCACCATCCAAATCACCATCATGCTCCTTCTCCGTCACTATAGATGCAGCATCATCGGGGTACCAATGCTGCCCCTGCTGTGCACCACCCATTGGCCCCGACTGCTCCTGCACTGGAGGAAGATGATCACTCAACCTCTTGCCCAACCCCAAATCCTCCTCCTCTTCCTCAATCACCTCAGACTGGGGGCTCATCGGCCCCGCAATACTCGACGCCTGCCTCCCAATCGGCGAGGTAGCTGACAACGGGGCCCCATTATACGTCTGAAGCAGCCGGTTCTCGCGCTGCTGTCTTGCAGATTGCAACTGCGATGAGATTCTGCCTAAGCGGAGGGTGGGCTCGACTCTACCTTGCTCGAGATCCACGTTTTCTGGATCCTGCTTCTGGGCTTCTGGAATTTGTAGCTTGAGCTCACTTTTAGAGGGCACCATACCAGGTCTGATCACGCGGGGAAGTGGTTTGGCTAGACCCCATACCGGTCTTGTGTTCACGGGCTGGTCATAAGCTGGGTTCAGATCAGCGTATCCTGGATCGACATATGGTTGATTCGCTGCCAATGTATCGATTTGTTGAGGCCCAGCCAAAGTGAAGGTCGCAGACTGTGCATCCATATCCCTCCCAGTTGTTTGTACCTGTGGCTGAGCAAGGAGCACTGTCGGACGTCGAGTAAGCGTGCTCCCTCGAGCACGATTCGGACTGTTAGCCCAGGTACTCGTTCTGGGCCTCATCCCAGGGGTGATAAACGAAGGACGTTCCGAATTTGTGCTCCCTCTCGGCCTACTTGCAGCAGGCGAAGCCTGGCGACTCTCTGGGATTGGACCAAGACTTCCTTCTCCATAATCCCGACTGTCTGTGGATGGTTTCCTCCCAAATATCTGCGACCGAGGTGATAGGGCTGAAGCATCGTAATTTCGAGGTTTCGAGGAAATCGTCCGCCCTCTTCGTCGCGTCCCTGGTTCAACATCGTCCCCTTGCGATCCCTGTCTTCGAATTGGCAAGGTTCCAGCTCGTTGCAGCGAAGGACCAGCTGGAGATTCTCTTTCCGCTCGTCGTACGGGCGCAGGAGTCGACCCCCTTTCTTCTTGCAGCGGGCTCACGCTGGGACGGCTTGGTGAAGGTGTTGCTTCTGCACCCGTGTTCACTCCATTGCCTCCCTCCACACTGCTTCCCGCCGCAGGTTGTTCGTCTGCCATGGTCAATTGCTCAACATAAGTAGGAAAATACACATCAAGAACGACAGTGGATGAGCTTGAGCTGCTCAATGGGCTCTAAGAAGGAGATTGCAAATTAAAACTCCAGATATCGATGGAGAGACGAGGGGAAAATATGGACGAGCTGGGGATCCACAGATAGGGGCCGAAGAAAAAGGGTGGCTCAAGACAAAAATACTCGGCCTCGACCACCAGCTTACGATACAGGACGTCTGTCCGACACGCCTCGCCGGCAACCACATGGGGACGGCTTAGCATCGAAGCTCCCCACTGGGCCTCGAGTCAGGAACTCAGGAACCACTTGGGGCCCGATCGACAGGGAAACGAAAAGCTTGACCTTGTCGCTGCATCATAATTACAACAGACACAGATTTGCCGCGAGGGCTTTCCGCTTTTTGTGCTTGAAGGAGTATAGAAGATGAATGGAAGTGGGCTCGGTGGAGACGAAAGTGTTTTAAGATAGGTGCGGCTAACACTAGCAGCGCTCGTCCACCCGATATATCCGCGAGAGGACGGGAGCTCCCCTCTATCACGTGCTCGTAGTCCCTGTACCTCGTACCATCAACGTCATGCTTGCTATCATACAAGTCGCTCTATTTTTATCCCGGATGAGATCTCCATTCAGGAGGTGGCAACAGAGTAACTCACAAATTCGTCAACAATGAACCATAAATGCTTTCAATAAGCGCCTAGACTCCTACACCCTTCCACCAAGTCCGGGATATCATCAGCCGTCTTGCTCACAGCTCCCCATCGAATCAGGCCCGTCTCATCCGTTGCCCAACTGCCTCCAACCTGCCACCGATTCCCACTCGGATCTACCTCTCTCCCCCACAGTCCTTCCTCCTTCCCTAACTTCCTCGCCGCGATTTGCGTCCACGGATTCAGTAAGTGGTATGTAGTGCTAACGCCTAACCCCCAGCTCGCATACACCTCCCTCTCCTCATCCACAATAACGGTAACTGCCCACTTCCCTCCAATTTGAGAAAGCCATTTGTCAGTGGCTTTTTAGGAGCTGTGTGAAACGGCTATGAAATTGAGGCGTGGGAATTTGTTTGCCAGTCGACGGAGCTCGAGGAAGGTTTTCTCTGCAACTACAAGTCATTAGTTGGCTTCCTTCCTTTCTGCCATTCAGAATTCAAGCAAACATACAAGGACATCCACAATGCCTCAGAAACACCACAATACTTGGTCTCCCATCCAGGACTGGTAATCGCAGCTTATTTGTGTCCGGCGCCTTCGTCCCAAGCCCAGGAACAGGAGCAATCTCAATTGGCGGCGGCGGAGGTGTCGCCCATGATTTCAGCGCGTTCGGGACGGTCAAGTTTGCGAATGGGTTAGAGACATTTGCAAATGGCGATGTGGCATTAGGGTCTTTCGAGCCCTCGAACTCGGGCATAGAGAGGGCATTGGAAGGGATGCCCGCTCTGCGCAGAGCTATCTTCGTGGTAAGTTTGGTGAACATTGACATTGTTGAGGGTGAGATGGGGTGAGGAGAAAAGCAAAGGGTGGGAGGTGGAAAGAGAGTCTTACTTTTTGAGAGCTGGTGGTTGAACAGTGAGCTTGAGCCGTGCTTGAAACAGAGGGGGTGTCGCGGAAAGCGCGAGGCTGGGACTTTTGGGACCGTGCTTTCAGGGGTCGTCACGTGGTTGTTGGATCATTGCCCAGTGTCTCAGGCTTGCAAAGAGATTGAAGTAACGGATGTGATAATTTGCCTAATTCCCTTGCGTTGCACAGCATAAGTCTTCTCGGTGTTGTGCTATTCGTTGGATCGTTGTTGGGGTTTCTCCTGTTTCAGGGGTAATTGCTTCGCTTAATCTAGCAACAACAGACATTGACAACATCTATTTCACCGCCAAGAACACATAAATGCCCATCGAGGCAAAAGTCAAAATCATGAACTATTCCCAGTCTAATTAGGCTCCCGTACCTTATCTTCTTTCTCAAGGGTTTGCCACTCGTCATGAACCCGCAACCTTTTGCTTCCCCTCGAAAGCCATCATCAAATGCACTCCCACGATCCATCTCTAATGCAGCAAAGCACATTTCTCAACTGATTGGTATATCACCAGCTCCAAGAGGATCCCTACTGATTCGCATCCCTCCTTTCAGAGCTTGAGCAAAGGTCGAGGTTCCGAAATTTAGACCCAGACCACGAAATACCAGAGGCAGAGCTTCCGAGATAAGCCAAGTAGAGTTCAATGCCTCAATACTCCACGCTAGATATGGGACTATACTGAAGTTGGAGCAGGTGTATTTTGTGCAGATGCCAGATAGAGATGCACCTGTTTTCGACGTAGGAAAGCGAGCAAACGAGCGCGCGCAGATTAAGACTCCGGAAAGCAAGATTGCGACTTGATCGCTTTAGAATGTATGACAAGTAACTGGCGATATCTAGAGATATCGAGAGATTGCTGTGGCAGTGAATCTCATTGAGAGCAAGCGGGGCAGAGGACGTACGAGCTGGTATAATAATGGAGCATGTTCTGATCAATAATCCGAGATGAATGACTTTGCCCCAGCCGACCAAGCGGCCTTGATATGAAGTAGCATTCCTGGGGATTGCGCATCTCTTCAAGAGCCGGTGAACGGGAAATTGATGAAACTTGGCTGGATATCCAAGCCTCTCCTCTTCAAATCCCTGAATCTTGGTACCCCGAACATCAAGTTGATCCCAATAACCTTTGCGCTTCCCAGATCATTTGGAAAGTGAAGTTGCTGGATGGTACGACATTAGGCCGTACTGGGTGACACCTGGCGGAACACCAGTCATATTTCGGCGCGATGCCGCAGCTTCATCTAGCACCACTCGAAGTCTTTTACGTACCTCAGCACGAAGAGTCATCAATTCATGAGAAGCTAGTTTCATTTTGATGAGATGTCGACCAGATTTGTCTTGTCGCAGAGACGGAGACTTAACCTCGATCCAAAATGGCTAACGAAGAGACGCAAAACTTTCAGTCGGCGCTCGCAGTATCCCAAGCGATATCCTAAGATACCGTAGAACAGCCGGGTACATGTCCAGGTTGGCAGCTCAACGCCTGGAGGCGAGTATTTTTTTTCGCAACGGAATTACCACCTCCACGTCGACCGACGAGCTATCAAGCATCAGGCCAATGCTGAATCGATGATTGAATCAAGGATCATGACGGACGACACTTTGTATCAGGTTCGTGGTTGCCGAAGTTATGATTTTGTGGGCTGTTGTTATTAGATGCGGGGTCGAGTTTAAGATCGCGATCTGTGAGAAGAATTTGTAGGGTGCGCGTCTTGTGTAACCAATTGACTAAGCAGAATGGAGACATCGATATATCACATTCTTAAAACGGCCATATCCCGCATTCAGGTATCGTCCATGTATGATCAGATGTATTGGCTCCATGGACGACCCGAACGGAGAGCCAACGTGGCGTTCGCAAAGACCTAGGAAGTTATGAAAGCTGAATAGTCATCAGGGAAGAGATCCTCCCTGGATCCTCGCAATTCTTGGAGCTGGCTGCTTGTCAGCGTTGCAGAACATCCTTCCCATATCGACAGATGCTATCGCATATCAGCGGACCCCTCAGAGTACTGAGACGTTCAGACCCTCACTTCCATCACCCACCAGCCTCAGCTTCCCCAGAGGCGCTCACAGAGAAAGGAATCTCTCACACCTTCGTCAGACCAAACTCTCCTTTCTCCGAAAACCCATCTCAAAACATCCTCAACGCCGTAGCCCTGAAGTTCAACCCATGCGGGAACTTCTCTCTCACCTCATGCAAAATTCCGTCAAGTAGCTCGTCCTCCTCGTTCGTTCTAACGCAAATGCTCACCCAAGGATCAAAGTCACTTTCCTTCCAATGATACCCCTCTTTCGTCCCCTCCCCGCCAGATCTGAGCCCGGGGCCTTCAGCCGCATGCGCCTCATCCAAAGTCTGTCTCAGCACGTCCTTGACCCTCTCCCTCAGCGCCACAAGCACTTCAGACGCAACAACCGGTTACGCAAGCGCAACTTGTGTCGCTCCCGCAAAGCCATGTTTCTTTACCAACTCACTGATACTTAGCTCGAAGTGCGAGTATCGCCGTGCAAGCTGGATGAGTGCCTGCTCGCAGCGACGGCTGTGCGTATCCTTGGTGCCGGATAGGAGCCTCACGTGAGAAAGCGGTTTCGGTGGTGAGGCCCCAGGCGAGAGGAATTCCTGGCGCAGAGCACGGATTTGCTCGACTGAGGATGGGGATAGTGAGGCCGACTTTGAAGCGGCCTACTTTTGTGTCGGGGTGAGGCAGCACGAGGGGCCGATCTCGTGGGTGTATGATAAAGACGAGTCGGAAGTAATTGCGCTCGGTAGATGGGTCTGCGTTCTCTCTATCCAGTTCTTCGAAAGTTTGCGATGCAGCATTCTGAGCGCATAGTCCCCTCCCCTGACGGGAAGTTTTCGACTCGTACTGAGCGAGAAACCGCACGTTCAAAGTTTGAACCTTGCTGAATCTCGAAAAGGGGATCTTCCGAATCACTTTCTGAGCTTATTATTTCATCTCTCGTGCAGCTATAGCGGAAAAGAAAAGAGTGTGAGTTTGGTCAAGTGAGTGTCAAGAGAGTGAACGAGGGATGAAGTCGCGGGCCGAGAAGTGTAGATGTGCTTACTAATCACTTCAAGACGGTGCAACGGGTGGTTCGAACATCGTGGAGCAACTACAGACCATCGTGAAGAGCACCAATGATGATCTGCATAGGCAGAATGATTGTTTATCTATATGCATTCAGTAGAAATGTCCCAAGGCTATAGCAGGGAGTTTTGGATGAAATATGTCCAGTCGATAAAATTCTCACCTCTCTCAAAATCCTCACATGACATCCTCCATCACTTAAATCCTTCCTCTCATTCAATCCACTTACTCACAACCCAAACGCATTGGACCAAACGTAGACACCGTTACCCATCCATTATTACCAACGTATAGTTACGCTCCCCTACAACCCCTAATTACACAACATCTCACGGACCTTCGCACCCCCAAACGAGAGAACAAACGCAGCCCAACCAGCCCAACCCATCCGGACCCAAACCAAAGCCCCCTAACGCTTAATGCCAAAGGAAAAGAAAAAAAACACGCCTGCCAGATATGCTACCCTTCCCTGACCTGTTCGCAATCTTGACCTGATGAACTTTTTGATTCCCCTCTGTCCACCTATTGCTATGACGAGCTCGACCTCCATTCTTATCACACAACCGCCTGCACCTGCACACCTCCAAACCCAACCCCGACAAAAGGAGAGCGATTGAACGAGCCCGACCGACGACTGACGTAGAAAGAGCAGAGGATATCCCGGATGGTGATGAAACACTCCCTCACTCCACCAATGCAACGAACAAAAAAGACAACCTTCCACAAAACAAACGACAACACCGAACGATGTACCTAACCCAAAGGAAAACCATCAACCAGACCAAGTAGAATGAGGAGTCGATCCACCGGTGAGGTCCATACGCCGACCCCCGTATCCCATCAATCAGCAATATATGCAGTTGCCTAACACCATATTTGATTTCCCGCCAGTTTTTGTACCTTCCCTTTCCGTTCCATACTTTGACTCCTTAGCCCCAAACAGAAGCCTGTACACCGAGAGAGTTCTTGCCCCATACTCCGCTCTTGGATCCCCATCCAAGTCCGACATCTTGCTGAGCCTGCGCATTTGGGTTCGATGCTGCCGACGTAGCTCGGTTGTCCTTCTCGCCCTGGTTTTCCTCGTTGTTGTTCGCGGCGAAGCCGTAGCTAAGTGGCGAGGGAAGAGGAGTGGTGGATCGCTTGTTCAGCGCTGGGTTGGGTGCTTGCGTGCTGGGACGAGTGCCGATGGGTGCAACGCCAGAGCTCGTTGGCGCCTTTCCTTGACGAGGAGGAGATCCACCTGGCGAGGAAGTTGACGTCCGGCTTGATTGCTGAGCAGCTGACTCGAAGAGGCTGAAGCTGCTAGTTGGGTTGGAGGAGGGCGACGACGTGCTGTTGGCACGGGATCGTTGCTGTCCTGGAGCCTGACCAGCTGCTGACTGTTGCTCAGATGAGACTTGTTGGTTTGTGTTCTCGCCTTGGCTGCTCTGCGCATTAAAGTGGTCGAAGGCCAGGGGTGAGTGGCCTCGAATGCCGGTCGCGGACTGGGATCCAGAACCCTGGGTTCCAGGGCGTGGAGTCCCGTTGTCATCAAACCCACTGTTCTCAGGGTACGCGGCGCCTTCACCATAGAGGGCATTTCGTTGACGGGCAATCAGCTCACGGCGCTCTTCTTCGCTCATTCCGCTACCGGGGCTAATGGTACGATCTTGTTTACCTCCAAATGTTGAAATTTCAGCTACAACGCCTTATTCTAGTCAGTAAGTGTTGATATAATGTGGTGAGAAAGCGAGTCCACGAGATCCTTGCATTCACACACAGCACAAAGGGCAGGAGAGAGAAGAGTATGAACAGGATTTTTGATATGTGAACCGCTGGGTACAAGGTATCGAAGCTTGGAAATTGTGTTATACAGAAGAGGGTGGCCTACTTCGATTGTACTGCTGTTCTTGATGGTAGTTGCGCAGCTCTCTCTCACGTTGGGCTGCCATCCTTCTCTTTGCTTGCATAACTTGTTCTGCTTCATTAGCACCACGCGATGGTTGGTGTCGCTGGCTGGCATAAAAATTCTGCAGGTTTGATCCAGAGAAGGAGCGCGCATCGCCGAATTCGCTGACCGAGTGGTGTCGGGGAGGACCGCCGGCCATTCGGGGATCTAATTTCAATGAGCCTCGACACACTTGGTGTTCATGATTGAACGTACCGAACTGTTCAGAGAACGATCTTGGAGGACCGCCGCCAGCCAGGGGCATCGATTCTCGACGGCCGGGCATGTTGAACATCTTTCCACTCTTGACGAGGTTGTCGATCGCACGGTCGACCTCTGGATAATAATATCAGCTCCATGCTTAGCTCTCCTGTTCACATCGTATCGATGGGACATGCGACCACATCTCTTTCCCCCAAAATGTGAACATGCAAATCGCGGGAAAAATTCCCCAGACAAAAATTCCCCCTCAACTCCTGATCTAATATGTATTATCACGTACCCTCTATTTGTGTGCTGAAAGCGGTCGAGTCCTCGCGCGGAACGGCTGAGCTGGCACCTGCAGCATACGTCAATTGATACATCCCAACTCTTTCCCTCGGTCATGCCAACGTACCAGAACGAGCCGGCGGTGTCTGCTGCTCCCATGAGGGCTGCCCGGCGGCTGGCCATTGTTGATTATCGTAATAAGACATATTTTCGGATCAAGGATGGTTCGAAAACTGGAGCCTGCAGTACTGATTCGAGGTGATGTAAGGAACGTATAGGACAAGAAGGTCGCAAAAGGGACTCTAGAAAGCAGCCATGTATTAGTTAAGGTTCGAGAGTTGTTGCACCGGGTGCAAGAAATGTTTTTTGGGGGATGCGCGCGAAAGGACGTAGCCGAGGAGAAAATCTCGTGACGGCGAAAGCGGCATAGTTGGGAGATTTGTCTCAGTGCCAGGACAGGACTCACCAAACAAAAATCCAGAGAACAGAGTGGCGTGAGAGAAAGGAACGGCCCTCGACTGCACGACAACGACTGGGCGTCTGGTTGCCGGAGTGTGATCAATGGATCGGTGGTAGGAATATGGGGGAGTGAGCGGGAAGAGAAGGGAAAAAAGAAGAGGAGATCGTGGATGAGGACGTGCAAGCGCAAGTGCAAGTGAGAATGGAGTGGAGTGGAGGAAGGTAGCCGGACCGTCGTAGCACGTTGACGGAGGTGGTAGATTGGACAGGGTACGGGAGGCGACTGGGGGATTCGCAGCCAGTGGAGGAAGTGGGAGCAAGAAAATTGGCCGGAGGAGGGAGTCGAGGCGGCCGTGAGGAGCACTAGGAGGAGTCTGACTTGACTGTCTGAGGAGCGGAAGCAGTGAAGCACCCACTGAGCACAGTGCCCACCCAGTCACCCAGGCCACCCTGAGCCACTACTACCCAGGCGAGATGAGCCTGCAGCACGTTGGGGGGCAGCCTGGCAGGCCTGGGAACGGATCGAGCCAAGGCCGTGGCAGAGCGCGACGGCGCTGTGGGCCTGTGGCAGACGAGAACACACTTCACAGGCGAGGAGGATGGGAGCGAGGAACATGTGCTGCGCAGGCCTGCACGCTTCACAACTGGTGGGTGAGCGTTGGGAACAGGATGGCAGGATGGATGGCATGGAGAAAGCGAGCACGGCGCCCAACTGGGTGGGCCCAACCCGAACAGAATTGCAGAAATGCAGAATAGGCTGCTCTCAAGCGAGACCACTTCCGTCAGAGACTTCTCTAGCTCGACCTTCCATGCCCTTGTTTCATTTCCTTTTGCTCTCATTCCACGCACAGCAGCACATCCAACACCAAATCATCGCTCCTGCTGCTTCAAGACCTCGAGTCAAATCTCCCCGACATCTGGCTATGCACATCCACGCGGACAACCGGCCAGATATGAGCGTTGCCGCCACCCTGCCGGCCGCAGTCCCAGTTCGCAGTGTGACAACGCATGTACATGTTCCACAGTCAGGAACATCACTGGCAACCGCGATGCAGCCTCCCACGACAGCCATGTAACTATGTAAGGCTGATAAATCTCCACCGTCAGCGAATCAGGCGCAGGTACTGCGGACGTTGATACAGCCTGGTCTGAAATAACGGCCCTCGCTATGAAGCCTATTCTCAGCCTCCACGTGCGCATGCTGGTCTGCCCGGGCCCTGGGTTCAGCCATGAGCAGGCTGGAGATGCGGAAGCGGAAGAGAAGGGAAAGAAGGGAGATGGAAGGCTTTCATATCCGGCTGCTGGAGAGGACGTTGCCGATGGCATTTTACCAGCGCACCCCCGTCCCGCCGACCATTCTGCTTCATGATCCATCATCGGCCCTACTGGCCTTTAAATAACCACGACACACCATCAAAACCTTCAAAAGCTAGCCCCCTCTTTCCAAGGTGTGCGTGCTGCTGGTTTGCAGCACGACCGATACTGTCGCCGTTCGTCGTGTGCAACAGCATGCACCCCACCCTCTTGTCCCCCTCAAGGTGTTTGCGGCAGGCACATCGGAGACCCGCCAGCATGCATCGACGATTCCAGCAAATCTCCCTCGTGCAGATTTGCTCGCTGGAGACGCACGCTGAAATTCGCGCGCAAGATGCGGCTTCTAGCCTCTAGTGCCCCTGCCCTTGGGAAAAGCCTTTCCCAGCTTTTTACTGACACTTTTGGCCGAGGGTTATAATGCACGGGTGAAGAACGACCGAAAAAGTTCTGTCGGAGAATTGCAGATCATATGGTTCTGTGCTGGGAATCCTCCAGACGTCTGACCTCCCGGGTCCGTGAAGTTCTATCAAAAAAACCAATCTCAAGAATGTCTCGCACCTTCACCCCCCTCAAACCCCGTTGCACTTGACGGAGATGATCGAAGATCATTTGGAAAAATTCTCTCGATCAATTTGATCAATCCGCTGCTAATTCTAAAATGTCAACCCACCGTTATCGCGCTTGCACTGGACAGGGTTTGCATGGACCAGCGCTGCCGCAACGAACGTCAAGCTCGCTGAGAGCCGGAAACGTCTTTCAGACCTGCCAGAAACATCAAGCGTCCGTGATGATGGAACATCTTGTGATATTTGTTTCTTCCCCCCCTTTTCCACCACCCGGTCTAAATAGCGCAATCGGAGCCTAAGAATCGTATTGCTCGCACTCGGAGTATTTGTAAGTCACTTTCTCACTGGCACCAGCTCCGGCGCCAAACAGGCACATCACACGATATGTAACAGAAACGCCCACAATCTTCAGCACCCGGTGTGATATCTCGAAAAAGAAAAACGGCGCAAGAGAAGGAAGTGGAAACTGGTTACCAAGTGTGGCCCTCCATGTCACCATGACATGCATGGCGTTGTGCTTCTCTGCATAGCAGTGCATATCCTTTCGCGCTTGTGTATTTGCACACCCCACCCTCTTCTCCGATACGCCAGTCCAGAGATAGAGGCAAAAAAGGATGACATGTAGCTTTCCCATGCCAGAAGAAGATGTGGCCGGAGCAAGCGATTCGATTACGGTATCATCAGTCACTACTGGATCGGTGGCTGACCCCATGAGGTCCTCCAGCTCGGGCTTCCACCAGTCCTCTCAGCAAGCTCTCTCGAACAAGGAAAATCCAAACTGCCGAACCCGACGCACGACCAAAATACCACTCGCACCCAGCCCCACCAGATCAAGAATCTGAATATTCAAAGAGATCGCAGAAACGAGGAAATGCAAACCTACACACAGGGATCGCATCGCGGATCCGGAAAAACCTTCGGCGATGCCGCTCGCTTCCTTGTGGTGGGGTAAATACAGTACCCCTCCTTCCATTCTCTGACATGCATGAGGAAAACGCTGCTGTGTCATGCATTACTCTTCCCAGCCGCGTTTCCGTTTCGCGTTGTCAAGGTCGAAAGCTCGTGCGGAACAGGAGAGTTCTACCACAGGGTGATGTCAGACGGTCTAGTCTGGTGGTCTGCTTCCTGAAATAGATGTGCGAGAGAGAGAGCGGTGGTGGGCTGTATGCATGTGAATGGAGATGCGGGGTGGAGAGATGCAGCGTTGTACAGCGTATAACGGTCGAGGATTTGCTTGGCTCGCTGACGGAGGAACGGCAAGCGCGTCTTTCTACAATGACCCAAGTTCTCCTTATTGATCCCTTCTTCATCACTTGTATTTCAATCTTTGCTTGCTCTCCCCATGTTGTCAGTCCATACTGAAAGTTTCTTAGTCCGTGGGAAATATGATTTGCATTCTCCTGCTCTTCCAGCCTGTGTCATAAGTTCTCAGCAACTGTTTTTTTATCATCGAAGAACGTTTATCACACTGTGATAACTTCTTTGTTACTCATAATTCGCTTTTAAGCCATTGGCCCGATGGGCTTACGATTCTCTCCACCAATCCCGAGAATTCCTCAGCTCACTCCATACTTATAATTTTGTCGGCCATCGAACAGCAACATTTAAAGTTTCGTTCCAGAAATAAACTTAATGAGTTAGTCTTTTCTCCTTCCGCTACCTATCACCGCACTTTAATGATAAATCCTCAATTCTTTTTGTTCTTCACAGCCACTACGCCACTCCCACCTAACTCTTCCCAACAAGAGTCCCATTTCTCTATACTCAGAGCTACAGAGCTTCCCCGTTGTGGCGCTTCCATTCCCAGCATCATTTTTTCGATCCGTTCCTCACTTTGAAGGTAATTTTGTAGGTTAGTTGGTCCAGGAGCAATCCTTGAACGATTCTCAGTGGTGAGAACGTGTGTGCTTGAGCCATTCCTTCTAGCAAACGTCTTGTCAGCTCAGGAACTCTACCAAATTTCGATCACTTACTTGTCCTCTGATGGCCCAGTTATCTGTCTCTTTGTATCTTGATCCATCGTTTGCTGGTCTCTGAAGTCTTCTCAGAACAGGTCAAGCCTTGAAGAGGCTGAAACAAAAGTCATCAACTCACATACCAATACGTGGAAGTACGATGAATAGGGGCTTTTGCGACCGAGGTCTTCAGCAGACGATTTTTTTCAGTGCTGCAAGAGGAAATGTTATCGGATAGGCAAAACAGTTGCGATTATTCAGAATTGCAATGAAGCATTAGAGTACAACCGAGTTTTGGTTATGAAGCAGCGCATACCGCGCTACATTGTACTTCTTATAGCCAGAACATGAATGGGTATACTTTTCATCTGGTATTTGCAAATTTGGTTTTATGCCCATGTAGTGCAGAAAATAAATTCTACGTTTGTGAAGCCCAAAAAGCAAGTATCACAAAGTTTGAGATGCGAGGTTCGAGGTAAAGTCATGGAGGGACTCTCCGGAATCTATCTAAGAAACAAAGACGAAGTTATCCAGACCATATCTCTCAATCCTTTCCACTAACAAATTCCAGGTTCTTTTCTTCTGCAAGGCCACACACATCACGTGTGTCCCCGGATGCCTGCCAAGATATCAGCTACTGTACCAGCCCCAATTCCGCACAGACCAATGATGATTCGTGAGGATCCTTGAATTTCTGCACTTCCAGGGGGGAAGGGATCAGTCTCGACGTCAAAATAAATGCTGAACTCAACAACTCGATGGTTCGAACACCCCAATCTACCTCGAAGTGGATCCAGGGTGCCTGGAGACTTAGAAAAGTAATCTAGACATCAGCGACAGCGATGACCTCGACAATTGGGTCACGATCAATCCAGTATCAATCTATCTTCAGTAGCTCTGAGTCTTATGCATCGACAAACACAGAGTGGACTCTTGACCCAACAATCAAGCTCGGGGATGGAGACAATGACATTAGAATAAATGGGCGAGAGAAGCCCCTCAGACCGAGAGGTCGCCCTTCGAATGGGTGGACATCTCGAAGCTTGCGGAAATTGATTAGGTTATACCTCCTGACCGATCTAGATCTGGACAGTATAATAGATCGTCTCCGGAACGAGGATTTTCAACCATGGTAAATTCAATTGGCCTATTTGATCCACACTGGGTGTCTAGGCCGTAGCTAATCGTCCTGCAGCAAGCGCAGCGTACAAGAGAAGCTTACTCTGCTTCTACAGCCCCAGCCTAACAAGATTCGGCCGAAGGGAGACACGAAAATACTACAAACATTGCTTCGAGAATGTAGGGCTCTGCATAAGACTCGATCTCTACGAAGAAGACGGTATCGTTCACTTCCTGAGTGGGTCTTTCAAGATCCGACATCACAGTCCGAACCCTTCGAAAATATACATTGGGGCAAGACATCCCAAGTTCAATACCTGACTCGTGGAACTTGGCGGATACCCCTGATGATTTCGACTTCGAAAGTCATCTCCCTGATTTGGGGTTTGATTCAAATTTTGGACCAACTAGTGATTGCTCGTTGCCAGAATTCGGATTTGTCCCATCAACAGCTAATTCGGTTGTCTCTATGGCCGATGCATGTACTGGTATTCATGACAACGATGTGCTTCAAGCCAATTCACCCACTGCACTATACATCTGCCCTACATCAGCTGGAAGGAAGATACCTCAAGTCAATTCTACCTACATGCGAGACAATCCCGACCCAGAGTGGTTGTCCGATCTTGATGCACCAAATCTCAGAGAGTTTGAAGTACCACCAACTCAGTTAGACAGTCTCTATTCTTCAAGCCAAGCCGCAAATCCTTCTCTTCAACACTCGCTCCCGACACGGGATTGCTTTTCAGTCACAGAAGATGTTAGCCAATCCAAACATACATGCTCGAGCTCCATCAGCACTTTGATGAGTAAAATGTCTCTTAGCCAACCATCAATTTCTTATGATGCGAGTAATTCTCTGAGGTTTGATATTTCGTCTGGGATAGAACCACTTGATGTCACGGCTTCGATAATACTGCCAGGAATACTGCCTGAGTACTGCTGGCAGCATATCAACCAGAACCAATTGCTCCGCTGTAATCAGTGGGACGACCCACAGAATTATAGAACGCAGTGCTATTTGAGAAGCATACCGACATGTCGAACTCTTGATACGAGCGTTTTTTCAAGGATCATTCAACGCACTGTACGGAAGGAAGACTTGCACGAAGTGGATGCGTTCGGGAACTCTGTCATACACATCTCAGCCACCATGTGCGCACCGCCAAGCTATTTGATTGCACTTATCAAATTGGGAGCAAACATACACGTCGTCAACAATGCTGGAGAAACCTTTATGCATTTGCTCAAACCAGAAGTTCTCACTCATTGTGATGACCTCTGTTACTTGTTTGAACTTCTAAGGATACAAGGATTCAACTTCCGCCAGCTTGATCATCTTGGGCAAAGCCCTTTCCATATCCTTTTAAGGCCGTGGATAAATCAAGATACGCTTCGCAAAATCATCACTCAGATGGATGGTCTTCCTATCCACAGACACATCTCGACCGCCCGTGATTGCTTTGGGTATACAGTCGTAGAACAGCTGAATCTTTGTGGGACCGACCTCGGAATTAACGTTGACCATGCTATTCTCTCTCTCTCCTGTGAGACCGACAATTCCATATCTAAATCAAAAGGCCTTCAAACCCGACTAGCAGAGAGCAGTACGAAGAAGCATCATAGCCTTGACGAAGAGTCCTCTCGCAACTACGAGAATCACCCACACCTTACGACTGTCAATGACCTCTTCTTGTATGAACAGCATGTTGATTACTGGAGGAATATTCTTACCGCCAAGGACTCGCCTTGGTATGAGGACTCAAATGGAAGGAATGGTCTGCACTGCCTAGCAGCAGCATCTCTCGTTACGCCAGAGAAACCGCTGCCAGCAACTCTTCTCAGCCAATTGGAATCGCTGAAAGACATGGGCGAGGGCGATAAAACTAGCGACCGCATATCTTTCATTAAGTCCCTCATAAACGTAGGCGTCGACCCAAACAACCATGATAACGATGGCAACACGCCTTTCATGGCGTTCATAACCCATCACGATTCCACCGAAACGGACGATTGTACCACTAGAATATTGAGTTGTTTACTCGAAGCCGGAAGTGACATCCATCGTCGCAACCGGCATGGAGAGACGGCTTTGCATCTCTCAGTGAAACTAGGACGACGAGCTGCCACTAAATACCTGCTGGCTTCTGGGGCTAACATCCTTGCTCGAACGAGGAGCGGCTTGGGCATCCTTGAGCTTGGGCATAAGCACTCTTTAAACTGTAAGCAGGACGAGAACTTGTTCGCCCAAATCATGCTGTGTATGTCTCTTGTAGCTACTTGCGGGGCCGTGTCCGAACCTTCCATTATTGATGAGTGGGGAACTCCTGGATTGAGAGACGTTGCCAACAAACTGTTGAGCCAAGAGGCTTCAAGCTGGTAAAGAAGTTTATCGGCATTAAAGTCAGACGACGACGTTGGGGTAACAGACCAGGGAGCTCGAGCAAGTGATAGCGGATCCTATCTTCATTATGTCCCACAAATCTTTTTCTGAGGCTTGTTTTATATCCTGGGGGCTGGGTAAGGCGTTTTGGTGCAGACACTTGTGATGACAGACACAGATTTCAATTTCCGTTTTAGTCTAACTTTGCAATGCTCGACATTTATAGACAAAATGTAAGACAATTTTTGAAGCTGCTTCTCGAAACCTCTGCCATGATTCAAAAATACAACAGCAACCAAGCGTTCATATTTGAGATTATGTGATGAGCTATATGAAACTAGAACGGCGCCTTGAGCAATGTTAATGATATCAAACTATCACCAAGTAAAGAAGATCACATTGATGCCTTTCCTTCACTATCTTCATGCATATAAGTGATGTTAAGATTTTCAATCGTGGAGAGACAGGATAATTGCCTTGCTCTCCTCGCCCTCTCAAACCCTCCTCCCTACACTTGTGATTGAATCTCGAGAGCGCTCCTCCTGCATGGGTGTACAGAGAATCGGCGGTATAGTCGGCAAACAAAATTATTGCTGGAGAGCTTGATCGCGACGAGGAGGTAGAAACAATGTGTAAGGCATACAGAGCGGCCTAGGATAAAATGGAATTAAAATAATGAGCGGTTAGGAAAGGCTAGTGTTGCAAGACGAGTGAGGGTTGTGGTCGCACTCGCTCGCTTACCCGGCAACGAAGTAAGAAAACAACCGCAACGTCCAAACAAATTACAAAAGGGAAATCCTGGAGCACCCAGAAACTTGGTTTGCGCTCAGTTTGCTATGGCAGAGAATATTTTAACTTTTCTAAGCCGGAGTAAGCCGCGAACCAATATTACAGTTGAAGTGAAAGTGGAAGTGGAAGGCACTTCTGGTATCTTAGCTGTCGAGGCTGCTTAGGCGAGTACACGCAAGGTTCCCGAAGTAGAAACTAGAACCCCGATTTTTGCAAAGTCACTCTCTTTGTTAAAGCAACGTCCTGGCTTGTTTTGATGGGCATTTTCATTCTCTCGTTCCTTGATCACACCCACCGTCATATCTACAACCCAAAGCAAAGGGTATAACCGCAAAACGCCGGATTTTCCCCACACATATATACCACCTCCCACTCTTGCACGTCTACAATCTTGCCTTTCCCTATACCAATCTACTAGTGACTTCACTACGAGCACTTCTCTCCCATCTCCTCTTCTTCAAAAACAACAGGCAGACCTCTCTTTTCGCACAAACTGACCCGCTCCACCGAAGCCACAGTTCTAAACTCTTGCCTAACCTCTCTCAACCACAGCGCCTTAGCATATTCTCTCACCATCAGAGCCCCCACAAACTGCAGCAACGTCGCAGCAATAACACCAGCTGCCATCGCCAACTCGGCCAAGCTGACCATCTTGTAACAGCTCTCCTCGGACCAGCTCTCACCCAGGCCCCAGGAAAACGGGCTTTCTGTTTGCGGTGGAGGTAAGGAGAGCGTGGGCAGTGATTGCGCGGATTGCGGGTGGTAGGTGAAGGAAGGCGGTGTGCAGATTGTGGCGGAGAGATCTTGGAGGAGGGTGACGAGGAGGAAGCGGGGGATGGCGCAGAGGATGGTGTCGAAGATTAGGTAGTTGGAGAAGAGGGCTATGCTGAGGGCATGTTGCTGTGGGATTGGGTTAGTATGATTTTTTCTAGATGCGAGTGGAAAGGTGGGGCCGTACTCTCAGGGCACCGATAAATCCAAATACGCTTAACACATTTGCGAAGTGTAGATACCAGCTGAAGTTGCTGGCGAGGTGGTATGTATCATCTGGTAGTTGGGCGAATAGTATTGAGGAGACGACGTTGCTTGTGAGTGTTGCAATTGCTACCACCAAGGTGATCGCCCTGTTCATGTACTGTATCAGCTTGCCGGTCCGACCAACACAAATGTAGCTCAAAAAGTTGAAGTGCTGACGAACCTTGACCGTGAAAGTCCCATGCTGCGATTGTGAGGGCTTGGAGCAGTGAGGGGCGGTGCGGAGGTGGCAGTCTCGAAGCTATATAGATATGCTCGGAGCTGGAGTTAAGGTATCCGAGTCTTCCGGCTTGGTATATAATGATCGCGTGCAGCGAGACCGAGATAACTCCTCCCCAAAAATTGCGAAGTCAAGGTCAGACCTAAATGCAAACGGATCACTTAATCCTGCATGTGAGGTCAACCACACACTTCGACTTCGACGAACATTGGAGGAGGGGCCGGAGGGTTTATGAAGAACATGGGGTTTGTTGATTTGTAAATCTGATTGAGCGCCTGATGACGTTCGGGATGCGAGGAGTCAGACACGGCTAGGGTTCGGAACGATGCTAGCTATGTAAGCAGAATTGCATCCGAGCAAGCCGGGCACAGTGCACGAGGCTACGCCAAGACCTCAGTCCTCAGTGGTGTCTTTGCTGTTTTGGGCTTCGTTTGGCTGGGCCAGAAATGGCCATTGGAGGACGCGCTCTGGACTTCCTGCGATGGGGCAGGCCATTGGTGCAGATGGGCGAGTGTGCAGATCTTGCCTCAAGTGCCGGTGAGGCTGAACGCGGGATTGGCCCGGACACAATCCTCAAGATCTTCTGCATGCCGGCCCGCTGGGTCGAGGCCTTTGCTTTCATCGTGTAACATGAGGATGACGATATCCAAGCTCGAAGCATTTTTACAGTCTGAGTTCCTCCATTTTTGGCGTTCTATTTAATGACCGGACTTGTCAAGTGGTCACTCTTCTAAGATCTGAGATCAAGGATACCTGGTAGATCGAGGATAGCGAGGAGAGCGAGGATAGATCTTTCTCGAAACCCGATTCTCCTGCAACAATATCTCCCAAGCCCATCAGCGTGCCGTATTTTCTGTGCAACATGCGTTACTTCTCCCACTACTTGTCCTCCGCAGAACAAGCTTGAAGAACCTCTGCAACGGGGCCAGTCAGTGGCAAGAGCGCCTCCATCTGAACAGGATGGCCCTGGCACATCCACCGTACTTCGCTTGGCAGATCACCCCCTAAACGCCGAAGCCTCCAATTCCAGGGAAACGGGTGTTTGCTGAGTTGGCCCCGGGGGCCCATGCCAACAATCAAAGAGCAGCCAAAGTGGAATGCTTCCATCAAGCGGGTGTGGCGTGAACGGGGTCGAATTAGCGACCGCGGCTGTCCTTTCAACCTGACCTTCCCCAGGCCACAGGCCAGGCAGGCCTCATCCCCAGATTTGCAGCAACCCACCTGGTGCATTAGGTGGCCCTAATCTCTCACACAGTCACGCCGTGCGGCCTTTATTATTACCTTCTAGGATATTATTCATGCCACAAAGAGAATGATCTCGCATTCAGGAGCCCGCTCTCGAAACCCGCGGCCCGGGTTATCCAACCTTGACCCGCGTGGACAAGAACACGGCCACTCGGGGTACGGCCCAGGAAATCAGCTCGCCTTCGCACAAAGTGCTGCCAGATCTCGGCATGCCTAATCCAGTTGGCGATCCTGTATAAGGGAATTAATGTCTTCATATAATTGTCACCCGTCCCCAAATCACGGGTGCTTGCCTAAGCTCGAAATTGTTTCGTCTCAGACTTCGAATTGACGTGGAATTAAGGATCGAGAAGAGGAGACACTGTCGGCCTGGGGGAGGGATTAAATATAGAATTGTTCTGCCGTTGTATGTGTCCTGATGGATCTCGCATCATCCCGGCTGGCACGAAGGTAGCTGGAGGTAAACCTCATGTCAGACCAAATGTATGCGCAGAAGAGTGGTGGCCAGCTGTGCTCTCTTTCTAGAACGAGGATTACTGTATGAGGGTGTGGGCGGAGCTGAGGGTGAAGAAGTGCATGCGTGCTGGCCGAGTCGTTCCTTGCTGGCCCCGATGCGGACTGTGACTGGGCTGGCGGTTATTCTCGTCACAAAGGACTGCTCACCACGCGTGCATTCTTTGGGCAGCATGCCCTCCTTGTCGAGGTGGAAGGTCGTTTGGGCGGCCAGGGACAAAGAATTCGTGTTACTGCTGATGAGTGCTGACGGGTAAAGTCCCAATCCAGAGTGCAGACGTTGTGGACAAACGTGTGACGTGCTCGAGGGCGGCGTTTGTCGATGGATGTGGAAGTGCGGTCCCCGCTCCTCTCCTTGACGCAGATGTGAAAGTGTTGCACAGCAAAGTGTACAGTATTCTATTGTAGTTGAACGTCAGAACGCTGCAGCGTCGAGTTCCTAGTCCGCATTGCAGGCTTGGAGATTCACTGTCGCGTCGCCCCTTGCTCGCTCGCTCCTGCCAGTGACAGTGCCTACAGCATCGGACATTGGAGTGCTACTGCCGAAAGGGACGCTAACCTCCTCCCTATTCTTCACGTCTTCGTATTGGCAGATGCTGCCAGTCGTACATTTTCGACAAAGCAAATCCACCTCCACCCAACCTGCTCCCTTCTGCTCTGCGCTATCCAATCTCGTCGCCTCTCCATGTGCAGATCTCCGTGCTCAGTAACGAGTCTGTAGATATACACTCCCTCTTTGCACCCGTCTCTCCAGTCGCCCTCCGTCTCCACCCCTCGCCAGTGCCAGACACGCCCGCTTGATTCAAAGGGGGAGCCAGTCGATTCACCACGCCCTCCGGCACCTTACGGATTGCGAACGGCCTCCAGCACCTCAGATTCACTCGTTTCAATAGTGGCGGATAGCTTTCCAGTCTCGCGTTGCCTCTGGCAGCCGTCGATCCTACGTTTCTGCTCAACGAAACACGCCCCCTTCTCCAAATTGCTCTGACCGACAATCACGACTTTGAGTAGTCGTGAGTTGATGGAGGGCCAGTCTTCGGCTGGTAATTCTCAGTATCAATATCAGTCGGCTCAGTGGTCGCGACTCGTTCAGCGCAATACACTTGCAGACGCTGTCCCCAATATACCGCCGAGTCTTGCTGGATCACCTCAAATTCCTGCACCGCTGGACCTTCTCCCCATTTTACTGCCACAGCACTCGTCCTACCACCAAGCACAACTTGCTCAGTACAATAGGCTCATTACGTCCGGCCGGGGAACGCGACTTCAAACCCCTCCCCTCCCTCCGCTCCTCTCTGCGCAGCATATCCAGGCTGTGCCTGGCTCACGATCAACCTCTGGTGGTGGCAACACGGCAAGGAATAATAAAGCGTCAGCTCGGGGCGGTCATGGGAATAAAGAGTCGCGAAAATCTAGCACAGGCGAGCGAGCGCTCATAACAGAGAAGGAAAAGGGTGTGACGATGCCTTCCAAGAAGTTGGAGTCGTCGAACCAGCTACCGAGTCGACCCCATGCACAACACCAAAACTCCACCACTACTCAACAATCAAGCTCAGTGCCCTCTACTCCACACCAGCATGCCCGGAAGTTCTCATTCGAGTCGCGGGAGCCCTCACCGAATGCCACGAATAACCACTCTCCCCGCTCTGCCTACTCTGAATCCAATATCACACTACCCTCTTCGAGACCGCTGCATATACCTCGGGGAGGTTGCCGCTATGAGACTGCCATGGCCCACACAAGAAGGCGAATGCCGTACAGTTTGGGAGGTGACAAGTTGGAAAAGTTAAACTCTAAAGATATTAAAAGCAAGCTTTCGGAGGACGAAGAAAGAAAATTGTCGACGGACATGCGCGAGCTTTACGATCGATTATTACCGACTCTAGAAAGTGAATCAAGGAGGGAGAAACTTGTCCAGAAGCTTGAAAAGCTTTTTAACGATGAGTGGCCTGGGCACAACATACGGGTTCATGTGTTTGGATCCTCTGGCAATCTCCTTTGCACAGATGAATCAGACGGTCAGTTGATAGCAAGGCTAAGAACAAAAGCTAGCGCTAACGGACGTACAGTTGACATCTGCATAACTACAGACTGGAAGGAAATGGAGGGCGTCTGTATTATTGCAGACCTATTGGCGAAAAGTGAGCAGCTTCACAGCAACCCAAGTGTTGGACTAACATCGTTTCAGACGGGATGGAGAAAGTGATATGCGTCTCAACTGCAAAAGTTCCAATCGTGAAGATTTGGGATCCAGAGCTCAATCTTGCTTGCGATATGAACGTCAACAATACTCTTGCTTTAGAGAACACGCGTATGATTAAGACATACGTTCAGATCGATCCTCGAGTACGGCCTTTAGCTATGATCATCAAACATTGGACGAAGAGAAGGATAGTGAATGATGCAGGTTTGTGCCCGTATATGGCTTCGGGTTTTCGCCGCTAACAGTCAGTAGCTTTTGGTGGGACTCTAAGCTCCTATACTTGGATATGCATGATTATCAACTTCTTGCAAAGCCGCCCTCCTCCTGTCCTTCCAGCTCTTCATCAACGACCGCATATGAAACTTCCAGCCAAGGATGGAACCGAAAGCCCGTTCGCAGACGACATAGATGCGCTGAAAAACTTCGGGAAGAAAAATAAAGAAACCCTCGGCGAACTTCTGTTCCAATTTTTTCGATTCTATGGGCATGAGTTTGATTATGATAAATTGGTTGTTTCGGTCCGAAGTGGGAAACAGGTCTCGAAGGTCGATAAGAAATGGCACGCAACCAACAACAACAGACTCTGTGTTGAGGAGCCTTTTAACGTGGGCAGGAATCTAGGGAACACTGCAGATGATATCTCTTTCCGAGGTCTGCATTTGGAGCTTAGGCGAGCCTTTGAATTGGTGTCACAAGCCAAACTTGAAGAGTGCTGCGAGCAATGGTCGTTTCCCAAGGAAGAGGAGAGAGTGTTCGAGAAACCGCCACAGAGACCGAAACCAGTTCTAAGAAGTATTTCTCAATCAAATAGAGGGCGAGGTGGCACACACCGTGGAGGTCGGCACAACAACAGTAACCGCAACGGTAACAGCAATCGCAGAGCTTCGAGTGGTGCATTCGATCACAGCACATCATACGTACCCGGTGTGCCTCAAAACATGTCACCACAAGAGGCCTGGCTCCAACGGCAGGCTCAGGCGCAGCTACACAATGATCTTTACGCAACATACTCTGTTCTACAAGCTCAAGAGAACAGCCTTCGACTTCAACTGTATACTCAGTCACTCCAGGCGCAACAGAACCAAGCTTATGCCCAGGCCCAAAGTCAGGGTAGTGGCGGCCCGATCAAGCAGCAAGCCACGGATCGGAACCGAACCAGCTCCTTCGACCAGCCTCCGCTCACAGCGCCTCTTCGTTCAGACATGTACTTCTATCCCTTGCACTATCAGGGACAACCGGTTTATGGATACCAAACGCCAAGCACGAATCCTTCCTCCCCTTCTCTGAGTAACGCTGTTCCTGAGTTGAGACGAAGCATGCACAGATCAAGCATCACCAACGGCTCAGGTAATGGAGGTGGCCCGCCCAACAGCTCGTTACGATCACATTCTCAACCCGCTGCCAGATCAGTGCCATCACCGCTCGCGTTCCAGGGAGGTGGCATGGTGAATCAGGGACTTGGGATCTACCAAACAATACGGCAGGCTCATGGGGTCCCAATTCCAAACTTCATTGCAGATGAGAACCTAGAATCGGGCTTTGAGTCCGGCCCTGGTTCTGTCGTGACTACTCCGCCCGAAGATACAACGCCAAAGGAATATGTTGGATACTATGTGAACGACCATGCGCCAAGTCCCATGAGAAGACAGCCGGCCATGTCAATGACAATTCCATCAATCCCGGCTTTCGGTGATATTGGACAGACTAGACGTCGTTTATCAACAGATCAGCTACCCCAGTCTATTCTAGACAGGCTGAAGCGGCCTTCTAGATCTCCTTCGCCTCTGGGGCATGACCGATCGTATTCTACCGGCGCGCACTCTGCACCTCTCACGGCAGTTCCTTCTCAGCAAGGAATTTCGAGCTCCAATCTTCGTGCATTGAACAGTCAAGCACCATTGGTGGCAAATGGTTCCAATCCTGCACCTGTTTCAATTCCAAATTGGCAAGCTTCTGTCAGTCAAAGTTCACCGACAGACGACCGGGAAAGCGACATAGCAGTGGGGTCTATGGACTCGACTTCACAGGAGAGCGAGCTGTCTTGCGAGCACGCCTCTTCGGGTCAACAGACCCCAAGGGATCCTCGAATGGAAGGCCGAAAGGAGACACCAATGGTAGCGAATGGGTCAACCTCGGTGACGAGCGACTCTACGATGAATACATCGTCTACCTCAAACGGGGTTCCTCCACAGCCAACTTTTGTTCCAAATGGGATCCCAAACGGGTTGCTACCGACGGAGCAACTGAACGGAACGCTCCGGCTCTCTCCAAATACTCGAAACCGTTTAGCAAGGCAGGCTCAAAATGGTGGAATGTCTCCCTTGGATATCAGTATCGGTCAGAATGAGCACCTCCGAGAAGATCTGCCCCATTTATCTCCTGTGTACGAGACTCGAACCCCTTCGCCGACAGCAAACCGAAAATTTGAGCCTGGAATGGACCGAAAAGCCAATGGTCTCACCCCGAAGTCCACTGAAGAGAGACAGGAGGGTTTTGGGGCAGCGCAGAAATCAGGACCCGTTGCCGGTAACGAGGTCAAGCAGTCTCCGACAAATTCGAAATCTAACGGACACACGAGAGCAGCTAAGAGCGAGAGTGCTGCGATTGGTAGCTGGCAGATGATCCCCAAGGGCAAAAAGAAGGGTGCTGGTACAGATGCGAAGAGCAACGCGAATGGACAGCCCTTCAGCGAAAAACTTCCAACCAACGACTCTGAACGCAAGGGCGGGTAAACTACAGATTCGCAGCCATGGCAACAGCGTATGCTTTGAGACTCGGCAAGGGATAACCAAAGCTGTGTCGGGACCGGTGAAGGAGCGCAGCGTTCGAATTTCAAGTACAAAATACCCGGTTCACCAATTACTTCTCCGATGGAAAATCACCAGTGTCCATTCAACCAGATCCGACGGCTTTGCATCTACATGGCGTTCATTTGATGTGCTTCCTTGGCATATTCATCTAGTGTGTTTGATCAGGACGAAACGGGAAATGGCGAAATGGTATAGACACGGTGTGTCTATGATTGCATAGATTTCCTTCATCTGAATGCTTTGATGACCAGCGCTCTCGTCAATCGCGAGAGGTTGGAGAGCTCTGAAAAGTCTCTTCCAAGCAGATGAATATGTTTGTTTGTTTTTACATGCATTTGCAAGCGCTCTGGTTGTGGGCTGGTTTTCTGATTTCATTGCTCTCTTGTTTTTCGCAGGCAATGCTCGTTCGGTTGGCTGGCTGGTCTTGATATATATTGCATTCACGGGGATTCTACTGGCGTACACACTTTTTCCATTACTGCATACACACAGTGTGCTTGCTGAGCTTGAGCGATGCTTAGCACTGAACGTGGCGCGGATAAGACGAGATGAGATAAGACGAGATGAGAAAAGTCGTGGGTGTGTGAGTACGGATGGCGCGACATCCTTGTGTATGTTTATAGAATCGATGAGCATAGGATTGGTTCATTGAATGAGGATGAGCGATACCAAGACGACAGGGATAGCTGTCTCAAAATAAAGCAGCGGAAGATAAAAAATGGAAATATTTAAAAATGATACCCAATTTCTGTTGTCTTGAGAGTCTATCTCTGTGACTTCTAGCATGGCTAGCGAATGGACTTCAAGCTGGTCCCAGTGCCTGCAAGTCTGCTTGCACTGCACAGGACCAACTGTTTCGTCTATTTTAAGACTATTCCAACAACCAGACTCGAACCAGCGTTCGATTGTCTTCGTTTCAAGAATCACATTCACACAAAACCTAAGCGCGCGGCAAAACAACCACCCCAAAATTAAAAATCTCCCCACCTCCATTCTTTCTCTCATTTTATTTCCTCTCCTCTCCTCCCCATCCACTGCTCTCGCCCAAAATGCGCAAAACCCTCCGCCTCTCCCTAGCAGCCACCCACCTCGCCCTCTGCAGCCACACGCTATTCCTCTCCCTCCTCCCCCCACTCCCCACCACCCTCCAAACCCGCATCTCGCTCCTCTCACCCTGGCTCCTCGCCCTCGGCATCCCTCTGCTCATCCTTGTCTCGCGGCCCAGAGTAAGAGTTCCTGGGCAGTTTGACGGCATGCTGGCTTGGGCTGCTGGGGCGCTGTTTGTTTCTGTTTGGAGGGATTGTGGTTCCAATCTCAATCTCAATTTTAGAGGGATGTGGGGAGAATGGGGGAGTGAAGGGATGGGAGTTTGTGGCAATTCTGTGGGTGCGGAGACGGTGTTTTTGGGAGTGAGTTTGGGGATGATTTGGAAGCGGTATTGGTGAAAGGGGAAGGAATAGGGGGCTCGGTTGCGGGTGAAGTTCGGGGTGGAAGCGAGGAGGGATGACGTAGGTGTGATTGAGCTACAACATCGTCTCTTTCCACGACATCTCATCCCCAATCTTCAATCGCGATCTCGGCTTCAATTGGGACTTTGGAAAGGAAACGAGGAAAAAAATGTCACCATCCAGGGGTACCCCAGAGATCGATCTAAGCTCCAGCTCCGAAGCAGCCACAGAGCAACGGGCCAACATCCGCTCCTCCTCCGCCCTGCAACCCGCAAAGCGCAACCTGCACTTCCTGTTCGCGCCAAACTCACCCAATTCGCCCCGTCCAGCACACCTTCGCACTCGGGCTCTGCTCCGCTCTTTGCGGTACATTGGGATCTTCATTTTCTGGCGCGTGGTGCGGTATGCGAAGTATGCTCTTGTAGGGAGTGTTGTTGCTGCGGTGGGTGCTACGGCTTTTGGAGGTGTTGTGAGTGGTGTTGGGTGGGTGTTGGCGCCGACGGGGATTCTTGGGACGGTGGCGGTTGGGACCGCGTGGGCGGTGGGTAGGTGGGGGTTCAGGAAGATGGGGGTAGGAGAGAGTGTCGAGGAGGGGGCAGTGAGGGAGAGAAGTGTTGCTGGGGAGGGTGTCAAGGTTGATGGGCAGTGGAGGGATGTGCAGGGCCCGAGAGCAACGCCTTGGTGATTCAGTTGAAAAGGAGGGGGAAGAACCTGGGTTCTGATTTGAATTGTTTATTGGAGCGTGTCGTCTTGCTCGATGTATACAAGGATAGAAGCATATTGAGAGCTTCGCTGCGTAGAGCCAAAGATTCGGATCATCTCAAACAATCCAGATCTTGTGGGAAATCTTCAGTTCTGCGACGATCTCTCACATGGGAGCGAAGTGGAAGAAATAGTCGCCGAGGCCATTTCGAGTTCGAAGTCGAACGGAAGAGATAAAGGGTTTATCCAAGTTGAACTCGTTGCCTCTTTTTCGGAAAACGGCGAAATGAATCACGTGGCGCCTTCACCGTTGTAGTTCCAATTCGTTGAGCAGTGTTCCCATTCTAGTCAACGATTAACAGATGACGGAGGAGATCTCTCTCACGTTGACTGTCATATAGCAAGAAGCAGTCCTAGAGTTCAGTGGTTAGCTGTTGGTGAAGGTGGTTGTTGTCTGACGGCTGCTCGTCTGAACAGGCTGTTCCAAGGATTGAGTTTCGCGGAAACAGCCCTTGATGTATAGTGTCTAGGTGACATTTACATAAATAGACCAAATCATTGCTGAAGTGATGCTGAAATCGAAATTGGAATACCCAGGTGTCTAGAACGAGATAGTTGGGTAACTCCTCTATTGGTCTTGTTTTAGGATCAAGACCGGGTAGATCTTCGACCGGGATGAGTTTGCCGTCGATATCTTCTACCCAGGCTCTGTGAATTCTGTACGACCGAAAAGCGTCAGCTTCGAAAAAAGGCGTAGATGATGCTGAGCCCAGTCACGCTCGGACGTAGCGGTGAGCAGACGGCACAATGAACATGTGATACTAATGTCTTTGACGCGATCACGAGAGAGGATCAGTATGCCATTATCTGGCAGATTGGAGTACGTCTTATTGATTATAGCTTGAAAGTCGACGTTCCTGCATAGATGACAGAGCCCCACGACCTTGGAAGGGAACAGCAGTGATGCAGGGCTTAACGATATAATTTAATGGTTTCCCTTTGGCTCTTCTTCAGCAGATGTAGACAGTTTCCTCTTATGTCCACCTTGTCCAATTTTGGATTCTGGTGGAACTGCTTGCGCGTTCCTGTTGAGATCTATGTCCATGTGTTCTTCTCATGAAATCCATAAAGTATTAGATACGACCTCGGCTCGACGAAGGGTCTAACATAAACCTCAAATATCGCTGTTGTTGAAGAAGTAAGTTGGATGAAAAGGTCTGGCGTTATTCTAAAGAAAAGCCTCTTTCTTGAGGCTGGGCTTTTCGTGCGAGGCTGTGCTGCAGCCAGCAGTCAGCAAATCATGCAAGCAGTAGCCTAACCTCGTCGGGCACAAACGGGAAAGCAACTCAATGACAGTGACTGATAAGAACAAACAAGACTTCGGAGCCCCTACTCGATGATAAGTGAGTCTTTTCTTCCGTGGCATTTGGCAAGAGTCCGCAGATCAAAACACAGCTGATAAAATCTCAAGACTTGCACTAGAGTAAAGCTCACACACCTCGCATTCTTTTAGTCCCTGCAGGCCACTCGGGATGCTGAGACATAACGCAGAAGACGGTGAACGAAAGAGGAAGTGAGGCGGGTGAAGAAGGCTGAGGCAACCTGAAAGTCTCGCTTCAAGACCCCGCCCAACGGACGCGCTCGCGACTTCTGCGCGTCATCTACAAATACTCCCCGATTCCCATGGGCATTGGAGCTCCTTGAGCTTGCCATCCATAATTACTCCGAATCCCCTTTCCCAAACTCTCCTAAAATGGCTTCGACCGACGCAAAGATCTTGAAGACTGAACCTCTGGTCCGTTTGCTCCCCAAATTCAGCCCCGCAGGCTGCAGCCCTGTCCCCTCTGCTGCTTTCACAACCAGAGCTAATTAAGCTCTCCTTTGCAGACTGGCGAAAATGCGAAGTGGACAAGGCTCATATTGTACGAAGCTCCTGCCAAGCCCCTTCACATCACAATCCAGAAGCAGGATGCTGACATTCAGACCCCAGAACAACCTACCAAGACCCCCTAGGCAAGGAGCGAACATGGGAGCACGCCGAGCGTCCTACACGTCCCAAAGGCTCGGCTATTGACGGCGTAGGAATTGTTGCGATTCTCGAGAAGCCTGGAGGTATAACTCAATTTCAATTGCCTTCGTGGAAGTTGTGGCTGAAATAGGAAACAGGACCAGAAATACTTCTGCAGAAGCAGTTTAGGCCCCCGGTTGAGAAGGTCACGATTGAAGTGCCAGCTGGATTGGTTGATGCGGGAGAGACTGCGGAAGAGGCTGCGGTCAGGGAATTGAAGGAGGAGACGGGGTATATTGGTGTTGTGAGCGAGTCAAGTCCGGTTATGTTCAACGGTAGGCTTAGACTATTTATTCTTGAGATTTAAGGGAAGAGGTAGGCTGACGATGATACTTCACAGACCCTGGATTCTGCAACACCAACCTTCGAATGATTCACGTTACGGTCGATATGTCTAAGCCCGAAAACCAAAACCCGAAGCCGGAGTTAGAGGATAGCGAGTTCATTGAGGTATTCACAATTCCATTATCGGATCTGTATGCCGAATGCAAGAGACTAGAGAAAGAAGGCTTTGCGGTAGATGCTCGAGTTGCTACTTTGGGAGAGGGCATTGAGATTGCCAAGAAATGGAAGTTATAGATTTGAGGATACCCAGCAATAGACTGGCACGAATACCAAAAATTCACGCTGCATTGCATTAATTCTACAACTTTCCACTCCTCTTCAACCCATCATAAAGAGCCCAAGCCGCCAACGCCTTTGCATCTCTCGCTCCCTCTAGCCACAAATCCTCTAACCTAACAAGCTTCAAAGTAATCTTCTCACCTTCCTCCCGCAGTCCCGTGAGCTTCCCAGTCCACTCCGCCAATTGCTTCCTCGGAATCCTCTTCTCATGTAAGAAAATAGGAACAAACTCATCACAACCTCCAGCACTCGGGAACATTGCTCTTGGACAGATCTCCGTCTTCCCTTCCTCCCTCGCCGGGATCGCCAACTCACTCAAATTAATCAGCTCATCAGCAGGAATCTTCAAACCCAGCTCCTCCTCAATCTCCCTCGCCGCCGTGCCATTAAAAGTCCCCTTATCCACCATGCCCGCCGGTAACTCCACGAACTGCAAACCTCCCGCCGCAATCCGAGGTTGCACCGTGAGTAGCACGTACTTCTCCTCCTGGCTGTTCTCAGGCAGGTCATCGGGTTGGAGGACTACGAGCATGCCTACGCTCGCGCCGCGGAGGAAGATGGCGCCGGGTAGGAACTCGCCCTCGGAGTTCGTGACTGTGGCGTGGATCTTCATGAAGCCGATGCGAGGGCCGAAGCGGTCGATGGCTTGGATCTGGATGTGCTTGAGCGAGTAGGGCGATTTGTGGAATTCATGGCTTGGATCGGAGGCCTGGAGTGAGAGGTTGGATTGTAGGGTCTTGATCCAGTTCTGTATTCTTGTTAGCATCTGTTGCCATATCATGGGGATGAGGCTATATTGTTTCGATGCAAGGCTGTGGGGGTAGGTACCTTGAAGGCTGGAAACTCTAGCAGCTGCTCTTTGGTGAGGCCATCGACTAGCTTGATTGATACATCTGTATCTGGGAGCGTGAAGGTAGACATCTTGACTGTCTTCGTGGCGTAAAAGCGAGAGAATATGTTGGATAGAAAGGTCGTTCTACGAAGCATGGGAGAAGGTATCCAGAGCCTTGTTAGGTCGCACCCTTTGTGAATGGGGAGCTACGAGGCTAGGTGGGGTCGGTGAAGATGAGGGAGATAAATCTTATTCAGTGAAAGTCACCGAATAAGATGACTACAGCTCATCTTCTGAAACGAAAAGTGATATCGTCGTGATCATGAGTGAAGGAATGTAAATCACATGGGTCGCCTCGAAGTCGGCTCCCTAAATTTAGCGAGCTTTCAGCCTCGTGATATTCGCTGCAAGGCTTAGACAGAGGTCATTCTCCTTGCCAATGTCCGAAAATCTAAGGCGGTGTTTGATTCTTATTGTATGCGATGCCGAGATTGGAGAATATTGCCGTGTGAGTGTTTGCCCAGGAAATTTGGTAAAACTATAGACAATTCGGCGGCTACGCACTTATTCCGGTGGGAAAGGCTTGGTAACCAAGACTTGCACAGCCACCCTGAACCATAATCTAGTTCTCCTTAGCCCACAACGCAGTTTTCGAAGTATTTCCTGACATGTCATCAGTGTTTAAGGCTTCAAGATGTAACATACTTGGATGCAGTTCTTTGATAGGTTGTGGAAAGGGGCATTTCTGTTGTTCACGAGGAGCACATAAGGAATGAACTGAACACGTCTCGAAATTCAAGCTAAATTCCACATGTTTGGGTTCAGTTATCCATTATCGATTCTCCATTGCATATGCTATCGTCTCCGCAAACTCCATAACATACAAGTTCCTTTAGCAGCCAGCACACTTGTTTGCGTTCACCCCCATCCTGTCCCTAGCCTTCCCAAACTAAGCAACATGAGAATGAGTCGACCCAGGATTCGCAGCCAGGTTCCTATGCAACAATGACATCCACTTTCTCGTGCCAGGTTGATTGTTTCTCATTTCCAAGAAGCTGTTGGCTTCCTCCAACGTGGTTCGAGTTGGCTGGATCGTTGTGGTTTGTTTGACTTTCTCATTTTCGCACTTGATTGCAGTTGGCTCCGTCGATGACTCCGAATTTGACTCTTGCCTTGCTTCCGCTTCGATCTCCAGGTGTATCGTTGAGTGGGAATCTTGACAGCGAAGGGGAAGCTTTGTTGGATCTGACTCGGCCATGTTTGGAGGAAGTGCTTGCAACGTCGCTTGTTCTGGATCTGATGGAATGGATCGAGACTCGATTTAGTCACTGAACTTGTACTGAATTCCTCGAAAGAACGTTTGACGTGTCCAAAATTAGAGACTTTGCATAAATATTCTCGAAGCTTGGCGGCTATCCAAGCATCACTTGGATTGATGATTCACAAACGAAAGAGAGCTTGCATAGTAAATATCTGGATTTGCCAGGAATCCTCAGTTTGACTCCTCCGTGTCCTTTCCCTCTCCACATTCAGCTGGAATACCACACCTTCTTCCCCTTCCCACGAACTCGTCGAAGAATTTGGAACTCATCTTCAGCATTGTCTGATATACTTTGTCCTCTTCCAATTGCTTCTCCTCCATTATCTCCACATTGGTAACCGTATCGTCGGCCTTCTCTATGATTCTCCTTGTCTCCGTCCGGGAAGATCGGTCAGCGAGTGGATGCTCCGAGTGACAGAATCTTTCATGGATCGCTAGCAAGTCTGATGTGATGAATAGAGCGTTGCAGCGATTTTTCATACAGAAGAACCTGTTGTTGTTACCAGAGAAAGGACGAGCAGGCAACAGCGTACCATCTCCCAGTATCCTGCCTGGCATCTCTTAGATGTTTCGAGAAGAGTTTGAAGGTGTTCTGAAAGATCTCTGGGGCCGCTGGCTATCTGTCGTATTTGGAGTTGCCAAGTATGAAAAGGAGAGAAGAGAAAAGTATTTGCAAAGAAGTTGGAATGAAGAGATACTTGAAGACGCCATTGTAACACAAAATTTTGCTCTCTTGAATAACGAGTGTAATCGAAAAAGGTCACCGTATCCTTGAATCAGAAATCAAACAATTCAAGTCATCAGCCAGAGCCTCCTGCATCAACTGCCAGCAGTCCCTTCCCTCACCTCCGTGAAAGTTCATTCACACATCACTCCTCTCCGTAAGGGTACTGCCTTTCAAATCCTCGCCACCTGCTCCTTTTCTAATGTCATCCTATCAGTCACATCTCCCTCAATCTCATCATAATAACCAAGAAATAGAAAGAACAAAACAAACTGCCCAACTTACCCAAAAACTGCCTCCCTCTCTCTCAACACATCGGCTTCCCCATTCACCTTATCCAACTCTCCACCAATACCCCAGACGACAGTCTGCTTCTTACTTGGCATTAGTTTGCCTGCCGCTAACGCTCCGATTACGCCTAGCCCAACCAATGCACTAATTCTCCGTCCTTGCGGTGTGTTCATGGCCTGTTTCTCGAGTTGACCCGCTTGAATTTGTGTGGTAATCGAAGGGATGTACATGAGCTTTTTGATAGCATTCTAGAACGAAGAGGCAAGAAACTGTGGAGCTGACCGATTTTGAGGATGTGGTAGATTAATTTACACTACAGAATGTGGTGAGCGGAATGAGACCACTCCGCTTCATAGACCACCGGATCTAACCGCCTCTTTATTTGTCCACTTGCGAGCATGGTGCGCAGTTTTGTATATCATATGATTCTATATCCATTTGAGACATGCAAATGCCACATCGTCTTGTCATGTGCATTGTGATATGTGATAACACCAAAGACGGCGCAGCCTCGTACATATCCACCCACTTTGCAAGACCCATATGATCTGCAGGACAGAACAACTAGAAAAAAGCACACCAACCAATATACATCGAGGCCAGATATGTCTGGTTCGTCGCTTGCTTAATAAGTTCGTCGACTTGCCCTTCCACTCCAAGGGGCACGCTTTCCCCCGTCAGCAATCCTCTGACTTTCCTCTGAATAGTATCGAGCACGCCTTGGGCTGTCTGCGCGACTACAAAAGCACCCTCCTTCTTTTTCTTCTCTGGCTTCTTCAACAAGTCCAACGTTGGATCATACACAAAGGCTTCCAAAATGGTCATCAAAGTCTCCTCGTGCTGCCGAAGCAATTTCAGGGTAAGTTCAGAAGATTTTCGGAAAGGTCCTTCGTATCCATAAATCCCCATTGCATCAATCATGTTGTGTGTCAAGCGGAAAGGTACTCGTTCAGGTCGGACGAAAGTGAGGCCTTTATCGAAAAGACAATTGAAGTCGACATGGAAAGTCCCGCCGTTGCCTTCTTCGAAAAGAATATTCTCTCCATGGCGGTCTCCTAGACCGAGAATCGTGCCAACCATAGACATGACGGCACAAGATCTGGTGTATCGAAGTCGAGCTGCAAACCAGGTCGAGGGCTCTGGGAATTGCTGCACGAACCACTTATGGAAAATTGGAGGGAACTTGCCAATCACCTTTTCGGTAAAGAAGGGAAGCTTGTCCACCGATTTTGCTGCTTCGTCGCAGAATGTCTCAATCTCCCGATAATTTGGCTGTAGTCCAATTGATCTGTATAATCCCAGAAGAATATCTCGAAGAGTTTTCAGACCATCGACCCACTCTATAATTCCGCATTCTTCGTTCAGGGGCGTGACAGCGTAGGTTTTGATGTACAACTGCCGTCTGCTCGATTCTGCATCTCGCTTCAGAGATCTATTGATCATGCTGTTGAATTCCATAAGACGCTGATCTTTACGAAGATCGTCTTTCGGCTTGCACATGAGGCCGTACGTTTTGCCGTCCGATCCACGTGCAGTAAGCTTCCGTGGCTTTTGGAGAGAGCTCAGCACCATGATCTCATCCAAGAATGATGATATAGTAACCACATCTCTAGAGAATGCTTTGTGGGTTTTGACATTGTCAGTGAGCGTTGGTAAAGTTGCGGTCAACACACTCTCGACAGGCATAGCCATTGAACTCGGCATGCATGCCTTGTGGGAAAACCCGAGATCCTTCGTCAAATTTGCCCACATAGTCCGATTGCCTTGGAACTCGCCAGCATTGCATGCTAAGAGGAGTTGCTCCGCGAGCCTCTCACCGCTCTTGATCATCGCTCTGATGTCGAGCGATCCAGGCTCTTTATTCTTGCTGGCGCGAAGAGCTTGAAGAATGGTTCCACCCCGCGTCCTTCTATCAACCTGAGTGGATGCGCAGACGGCAAGGAGACTCCATAATGCCTGCTGTGGATGTGCTTGCACGACCTTAAAAATAATCTGTTGTAGGTATTTGTAAATATCGTTGTTAGGATGTGCGATCCTGGCGACAATCTGAGGGAGAGCGGTGTAGAATATGTAAGCAGGCATTTTGCTGATATACTTCTGGAATCGCCCGTGCAGATGTTCCAGGTGAGTCTTTCGCAGATCGCTAATCCTCTTGATCAATTCCCTACTGTTTCCGTACTTCGGATCCAGAGGCTGATTGACTTGCGTGCCCAAGTCAAGCCAAAGAGTAAGCAGTCGTGGGAGTGTTTGATACACGTACTTCGTGCCATAAGACAGCGACCTCAGGTAGTTCTCAATAACGAGCTTGGCGGTTTCTCCACAGAGGTATGCTTCAGTGTTCAACTCGGGTGCAAGGGCTTTCTCCGATTCAAGTATCTTGTTATAGTGGCGACCCAAATAGTAGTGACCTTTCTCCCAATTCATGTGCGTCTTTGCCGCTAGTTGATATTGGATTCGCAAAGCATTCGAGTGAGTTTGACCAGCACTATCAAGCCATTTAGCAAGTAGTAGATGCGCCCTCGCCGTGAGGAGATTTTGTTGCTCTCCCGCTTCGGCGCCTGTGAAGCTCGTAGGATTGGCTGTCATATTATGAGCTATGAACGCGTTATTGTCAATAGCTCCTTGGAGAGTTTGTATGGCTTTTCGGTGATGAGCTTCTTTCCATAAGAGTCGTGCGTGTTCGATGGTAGCTGATTTATCGCCCAATTCTGAGGCATGGAGCACAGCATTGAAGGATTGATGAATTGCATTCCCTTTCCTGGCCAGCCGCGCGCTCGTGAGCCATGCTGATGCAACGTCATCTTTAGTAAATTCAAGACTGTGAAGTCAGTAAAACTATACCCTTTTTTAGCTTCTAGACGTACCTTGACAGCTGCATGGCAGCGCGCCTGATACCCAGCAAGTATTGCTTGTCATTCAGGTAAGCTCCTATAACTTCCAATCGCCGGCTTAAGGTGTCAATTATATTCGTCCGCTCAGTAGGGGCATCCTTGGCGGTGCCTGCAATCATTTCTAGTTCTGTGAGAACATGAAACTTGAGCATAGTATCATGACATGCTGCGATCGAAGATGTCGTCGATGTTGATAAAGAGCGTGCAATTTGCTCTCGAAGCGACTGGATGGTTGACGTAAAAAGATCTGTGTCTTTCTTGTGAAGTGCTAAAAGAGAACGGCCAATACTGATGTTGAAGTCCTCGCCAGGAGTTTGTGGAACAAGAGATGTATATTTTTCCAATGCAGCCCATCGACCTGTAGCCCAGGAAGCTTCTGTTGCAAATGGGAGCAGGGTCGAGACTGTCTGTGTTGCAGTGTGCATACCTTCAACATAGTTCAGAAGGACGTCTAATTAAAAGTTAGTGGATTTCAAAAGCCCAACTCTAAGTACTTACCATGTTGTCCAGATTCTTTCAAACATGTTAACAGGTTCAGCTGGGTGTCAACGTTATCAGGATTCTCCGCAAGTTTGATCTCGTACCAACTCTGGGCAGCTGTCCAGCGTCCAGCTTTTCGATGTGCGAGGATTTGTTGATCGATGTCGAGCACATGCAGATGAGCTGAGATCCCTTCGATCCCATCTGGCTCGTCGATTTGGGTGTAAATGTCTTGTAAACGCTGTAGCAGAGCAGTGTTAGTCTTAGCACTGTCATCCTTCTCTCTTACGTGACGGATGTGTTGCTCCCAGTAAAATAGTGCACGCGAGTATGATTTGCACTCTACAGCACGGCGTGATATGACCTCAGGTGGAATTCTTTGTATGAGTGCATTCACTCTATCGATGGCCTTGCTGGAAGGTGATTGATCACGAGATTTGTTGTCCTTTGCCTGTCTCTCTTGGATCCAACGAGCGAGGTAGTCCAGAACGCGAAATACTGCCTATTGGGAATCAGCAAAGAAATGTGGAATCAGATAATAGCGAGAAGCCTACCTCAATGCACAATTTAATATCGTCCGTACGCATTTGAGATTCCGCGGGGGGCTGATACTCCAGGATTGCCAGCAGTTCGTTCTCAAGGTCTTGTCGATTTTGGTCTGTGCCTTCTACCATATTGTTCAGCACTAGGTACGGCAGGAGAAACCCTGGAATTGAGACGTCCTTGACCCTGATCGCACGACGAAGTGGTACGAAAATAAGGGCGCTTAGAGCATGACCAGGCTTTTGCAATAAATCCAACGCCATCGTCCTGATCCAGTAGCTGTATAATTTGGTAGGCGGCACCGTATCGGGTCGAAAGATTGGATATTCGTATTTCACAGGATCAAGATCTCTCAACGAATATTTAGAGCTTAGAAATGGCGTCAAGGTATCCTGCACACTTGTCGGTAACGAGAGCCATTTTATGTAGTGTGGATCGGTAGAGCCTTTCACTCCGTTCTTTATGATCTGCCCACAGATCTCTTTGAAGTTACACTTCTCCAACAGATCCTGCATGACGAAAGCGAGAAATCCTTGCAGGACAGTATCCGTAGCCGAGAGAAATGCAGGAACAAGACATTCTTCCAAGACGAAGAGGACGAAGTCGAGAGTTTCACTGGTTTCAGAGAAGTTGCTGACCATCACCATTTCACGTTGCTCTCGAACGGATTCAACCCGATTCGGATCGAGACAACCAATGAGTCCAATGCACTCAGCAGATACCACGGCAATATCTTGGCGTGATCCATTGAACTTGATGCAGGTATCCAGTATTGCTCGTACAAGCAGACCGACGACAACATCGGGCTGCTCACTGACTGCCGATGCGTGAAGAAAGGATTGATGGAGTTGAAGATAGGCTTTTAGTTCGACTAAAGCTTGCGCCACCACGCCTGAATTTTCATGGCTAACTCGTCGACTGAAAATTTGGAAGGAATTTGCAATATCGGTGGGTGTTCTCATCTTGCTAAGCTGCTTTTCAATTTTAGCTAATTCAGGAAACTGTGCCAAAGATGGCAGATTGACAAGCATGTTGCGCAAGAGTCGACTTCGGTGGTCGAACAGATACTGGAGAGTATCCTCGACACATTTTCGCGCAATTTCGTCAAAAGTGTTCCATCTTTGTATAATTGTAGAAAACGTGCTCTCCAGCATAGTTTCTACATCGTCATCGTCTAGACTGGTGAGGATCGTAGCCCAGGCGGAAAAGGCGGATGTTTGAAGTTGCTTCTGCGCTAAAGCTGATTGCAAGCAGGCGCACATCTGATTAAAGTAAGCAGTGATTCTGCAACCTGGGGCTAAGGAGTCATGCCTGTGGCCGAGCAACTCTTGTATGCGATTTCGCTACCTTCACTAGCTCTTCCATAGCCTTCACAAAACGTTCTTTCTGTTTGATTGAGTGCTCATCTCGAGAATCGTTCACAGCATCGGAAATACGTGTGACGAGGCCTAGGACGTGCATTTCAAGGAATGCCCCAACAGGATTGCCCCTCTTATGATTGCCATCAGCTGATGGAGCACGAGAAGCGAGGAATTGCAGAGCAACTCGAATCTGCCAAAGGTTAGAGAACAACTCTTGCGGGAAGCATGATCGCTTACTCGAGCTTTCTTACTATCATCAGCATCTCCTGCAGCTTTCAGCAAGCAGAGGGCTGTAGATGCAGCTTCAATGCGAATCAATTCTGAAAACTCAATTCCTTTGAACCCCGACGCAGCTCCTTTCAGGGTAGCCAACACATAAGCTTCCATGTCAGGTACGCTTTGAACCAGCAGAAGCGCCAAAATGGGACACCAATTTATGGGGTCTAAGCACATCCTTGACGGCTCGGGGGCGCTCCGAGCTTCAGCGATTCTCTTGATTACCACAGCCTGTTGGGTCAAGACTAGCCATGGAAGGGTATGAGACTGAGTCAGAACAAGGAAATCTGAAACGGAGATTTCCAGCAAATCAGCCATTAGCTGAGTAGTCTGAGGCTTAACGAGAAGGTCTTTGACAACTTCGATAGCAACAACATCCCAACAGGGGCTGAACAGACGCTCAACGGTAACGTCTCTTGCTTTAGCGAGCCTAAGAATCTATTGAAGTTAGTACGTAAATCTCAAGTCTCGCTCGGCGACTGACTTCATTGAATGCAGCCCCAGAAACAAGTGGGTTTCTATGGCCCAAGTAAGCGACCAGACCCAGAAGTATAAAATTGAGCTCCTCGTCCTCGGCAGTTCTGATACCATCAGTGGGTCTTCAGCATGTGTATCATCGATGTAGACTCACCGCCCCAGCTGGCCCCAAGCAAGAATGCAGGTTTCATGCAAGTGATTAGTCTGTTCCTCGGAAAACGAACGCAAAAAAAAGAACGCAGTGACTCTATTCTTCTTTGTCAGAGGATCAGATGGCGAGCCACGTAAGAATCCTGGCAGGGTGCGGCTTTGACGAGGTTGGTTAGCATACGAAAACAAGCTGTAGGAAGATCTTACCCAGCAGCAATTCGCAGCTCGCGGATCGAGCTTTTTAACGATCCTAAGCACCATTGACCTAGCGGAGACATCTCCAAATCAAAGAATTCAGGGTTGTCATAGTGCAAAGCAAATTTCTTCAGCATCAACATTGCTAGAACTCGAGGTCGCCTCGAGGCTCCGAAAGCTGTTGACTTAATCAAATTGCTGAAGATGAGGATGGCTTCATTGCTGATCTCTTGACCCATAGGCTCGTCTCGCCCGACAGGTTCTGAATTTGGCGTGGCATCGCAGAGAAGACATCTCGGATTTTGGATTGTGGACCTTGTGCAAGTCGCTGTTAAGTATCCGAAAGCTCCGCAGGGCACGAGGCCAAGAAGTTCGATAGTTTTGCATTGATCTTCCTCGGCCAGAGCAGCAAAATTTGCACTACTTATATTAGATGACGACTGACAGTTTCTGTGCAGATAACCTACTCTGCAGTCTGCACACCTCCTAACATCTTGTAAAGATCATTCGTGATCCGTTCAAAAAGCTGTGGGCCTTCATCCAGCTTGCGGCGTTTGCTCGGTGGACCATTATCAGATTGCCGCTTTTGTGGATTGTCGACGCTAAGATCCAAGTGTTGAAATTCTTTACTGAGACTCTCATTCTCGCATGCTCGCCGCGTGCCAAGATCAATTTTAGAAGGGGCTTCTACTTCGCACGCCACACACAGTGCTACGCAAGGAATCTGTCGTATAATCAGATATGCTTCCACGGATATTGTGCACAGGGTTCTTTACCTTGAAATCGTTGCCCATGTCACCAACAACCCTATCTCCACTGGCGAAAGTCGAGCGAATGGTAGGAATCAAGTGTAACGAGACTGCTCTCCGCACAGAATCATACTTGCGACAGCCCGCTGCCAGATTCATGATGCTGCTGCACAGATCAAGTTGAATCGAGCCCTTTGATAGCTGTGTAGGGTCTTCCAGCAAGTCCGTACACAATAGTGACAGCAAATTATACGCCTTCCGTAACAGAGACGAGGAAAGAGAATCTCGAAGTGCTGTCAGGAGGGCGTGAACGGAACAAAATGGAAGTAGACAGTACTCGGAACATGATGGGTGCAATGAAAGGTTTCCCCGCCATTTCCTGTGTAATTCGTGGATTGCCAAAAAGGAGTCCAGTAGCCAGCCTACATAATCTTGAAATGCCGGCGTTGCATCGTAGGAAGTTGCTGCAGCCATCGACACATCGACCAGTATTGATAACACATTCCTAGCATGATCAAGAGACTCCGTAGCATCACGAATGACATAGGTGCAATCGATTGTGGAGTTCGAGGGAACGTCACTGCCAGCAACAAAGGACGCAAACCGTCTCATATCATCAGAAGGTAGCACGATGTCGACAATATGAGAATGAGAAAGGATGCTGGTATTTTGCAAGCGATCCAAGGTTGCTAATTATGGTCAGTCATGGAGAAGGTACCAGTGGATAAGTTTAAACGTACTCGTGACACATTCTTTGAGATAAGTGAAGATGAACGAAGTGAGGTTCCAGTGTTTTGGAGATCTACCAGCTGCTTGGAATGAGACATAAAAAAAGTCCTTGATTTTCTCTGTCAGATCTTCACAGCGCCGCCGACCGAGAAGCATAAGAACTCGAGGAAACAGCCAGGTCCACAGTGGTTCTTGACCGCGACTTTGCAGGGCGACTCCGGTTGGCAACACATAATCTAATACCCCCGGGAGCTCTCTGACAGCTACTGTGAATATGTCTAATGCATCCGAGGCTTGACCGACCAGCTGAGCATGATTCATGAAAGGATCGTCAATGCTCAGCCTTTCCAACACAGCACGTGCGAAGACGTATATCAGCTTGTGTTTATGCTCAAGCTTCAGGGTGACATCATCGGTCTCAGTCATATCATGCTCAAGGACCTCTTCCATAAGCCGCTTGAGATCATCTTGCTCTGCTGGCCGCGATGGTTCACTGGTTGCTGACAAGTTGCTGATCAGCTGGGCGGCCATGGTTGATGGAGGAGCATCGTGGGCCGCTAACGGCCCGTTTGCAAGACCATTGAGCCGAGTTTTGGCGGCTGTGCTGCGAGATATGGGTGCCATTATATGTCTGCCATGGTAGGATGACCGTTTCGTGGTGAGAAGGAAGAGGTCGGAAGGCAGGACGCGTCCGATTTAACACGACGGCACGTGATGGAGCTAAATTTTAAAGTGGGTCTTTAATTGATCGAACGATGTCCGAACCACAGGCTTTCTTCCTTCCTCAACAACATAATCCATCTCACCATGGCAGTATTTCCCAGCAAGAAGTTCCGCTCTACAGCAGAAGCCAATACAATTGCGTCCCGCTACCGCTCCTCACTTGCTCGACACCCATTCCTTCTCTTTGGCCTCCCTTTCATAGTTACAATGGTGGCAGGATCATTCTTCCTTACACCTGCAACAGCGATACGATATGAAAAACACGACAGGAGAGTGCGGAGGCTTAGTAAAGAGGAGGAGCTGGGCATTGGAAAGGCCGGACGACGGGTTGACATGAAAGAGGAGTATTATGTGAGTGGGAGATTTGTGGACGAAATTGGGTTGATGCTGATCTATTGGTGCCTAGAGGCTCGCAGCAAAGGATTTGGACGATTGGGAACAGAAACGTGTTAAGAGACTTCCAGGAGAACATGATGGTGTGATATGATGAGCGATTGGTTCTTGATTGATTCGGAACGGGGAGAACGAATGCCGAATACCACCATGGCAGGCATCATCAAGCCCACGTCATGTCCACGGCGTACCCAGCGTAGCAGGAGGACACACAGCAAGAATTTGACCAGGACATGGAGAAGCTTCGACAAGGCATCGATGTAGAGAGGCGAGCTATGGCCGGGAACTCAACTTCAATCTGTTTCGACATATTGCCAGTCAGAAAGATATGACATCGCATATCATGTGTATTAAAGGGCGTTGACCTATTACATAACTCCTCAGACGGGAAATGAAACCTGACCTTCAGTCGACAGCTATTTGCTGGCATCATTCAGGCCCTTCACCATTTCGTACAGTGCCCAAGCCCCAGGATCTGGCAATCGCTGCTCGTCTCCACCGGCACCAACATAACTCGCTCTGCCAAACTTTGGCTTCAGATCCCGCGTTCCCTCCGCGGCAGTTTCTGCACTCGTTACAGCCTTGCCTAGATCTCTTTCCTTATTCAACGTTGCCGCAAATGGCATTAATACATCCATCACCGTCCGATCACCAATTCTTGCGCCAGTGTGTTGCTTCAAAGACTCAACTGCTTGAGTGAGTGATGGAGCGAATATATCCATAAGCCCTGTGTCAGCGGTGGCTTTCGCTTTGTGAGATCGGAGTGAGGTGGCAAAGGCAGCTAGGAGTATTCCGAAGATGGCACCGAGCGTGCCGCCCATATCATCTACTCCATTGATGATTGCACGCAAAACCGTGAAAACGGATCCAGATTTTGCCGCTCCACTGTCTAGGATTTTGAGGATGGCTGAACCGTGGAGTTAGTGTACATGCTGCTCGAATGCGAAGGAAAACAAACCTTCACTGACTCCCTTGACGGCTTCACCACAGTCTCCATCCCCCATCACCATATCCCACTTCGTCAGATCTGGCTCAGCTGCAATGGCACGCTCACAAGCTAGTCTTATGGTTGCATCCAGAAGTTTCGGATCAACTAGACTCAAACTTTAGCATTTTCCCCTCCCCAGATGTTAACTTACCTTTGATTTCTTCGTTTGGTGAGACCTCGCTCTGTTTCTCTATATCCACAGTTGGTATCTCCTTTAGCGCCCCTTTTGTCGAAGTGTTTGACAGTACGTTTGGCCATGCAGCTGCTTTCGTCTCTGCGCCGAGCAGATTCATTAATTCCGACACCGAAGTGTTGCTTTCTTTCGCGGCACGCGTGAGGTTGCATAACGTTATTGAGAATCCTGGCCCGTTCAATGAGGTTTCAAACACATCAGAATATATCTTTGTTGGTCTGATATCCCACTTTGATTCTGTGAGGGTATCAGGACTCTGTCTCCAAAACTATGGCTTCACAACACTGACCTAGTTGAGCCAAAGTTTCTTGAGTGAGTGCTCCGAGCTCAAGATTTGAGAGACCACCATAATTGTTTATCAGAAGAACGGTATCGTCATTCTTATTAAATTTGACAAATGCTCTTTCTGGGTCATCTTGATCACAGATGAGTGTCAAAAGTTGTGAGATGAGATCTTCGACAGCCGGAAATGGTGATATTTTTTGAGCACCCTGAAAGACTCAGCATGATCATTCTCAACTGGAAAGAAGGTCTTACAGGTTCATTGTGTATACCAGCGCCGATTACACACACATCATCTCCGATCTCATCATGGTTCTGTCTTCCCGGAACATGGCAGTGATCCAACGCAGACCCAATCGAAACCAATTGACCATTTACAGCCTTCCCGATTTCTACACATCTCTCAAAAGTGTACTCCTTCGCCGCCGCAGCACCCAGAATCTTCATAGCTGTGCCCCCATTAAGTGTCTTCTCTCAAGAACTGAAAATAAATCTCACTCACTGATTACATTCCCGGCCAGACCTCTCCGCCCAACCTTCTCACATCTACTTCGACCAATACTAACATCATCCGTCGCTGGCAATACAACGCACTTTCCCGCAAAGCCACCTGACAATGCCCTCTCAGCCGCAAGACCAAAGTGCAGCTTATCTCCTGTGTAATTCGTGATCAACAAGATAGTTCCCTTCTCACTCGGTACCGCTGCGATGGCCGCCAAGACCTGCTTCATGCTCGGGCTAGCAAAGATATCTCCACATGCGACGGCCGAAAGGAGGCCATCTCCAACGTATCCGGACCAGGCTGGCTCATGGCCCGAACCACCTCCAGAGATGAGAGACACGTGGGAGCGGTTGTGGGCATTGTTCAATACTACTCGTTGCTCTTCGATGAGAGAGAGTGAGGGGTTCGTAGCACAGAGGGCTTTCAGGGCCCGAGGGACGAGAGTGTTAACTGCAGTTTCGGGGAAATAGTGTTTGGATGACATGGTTGATCGAGATGACTAATTTTCAGGATAACGGAAACCCAGAACTTAGAAGCATTGAACAATGATTCTCAAGTTCAGTGATATCATGCGAGGTATATGAGTCGCGTGCAAGGTGATCGGGGCAACGGAGCTTCTTAAAAATCGCTCCAAGCTTCGAAATCTGGTCAAGACGGGACGAAAGGAACGAGTGGAAGCAGAAGTTTCGGACAACAGAAAACAAGAAGACGCGTTGATATGGCATTGGTTCATGAAATCTTAAGAATCATTTACCCCTCAACCCCACTCAACCCCCGCAGTCGCACCCGGAAGGCCCAACTCGGCAGCCCGAGCCAAGGCTCAATTCAGCCGGGGTACGAAGGTGGGGCGCACCTGCATCTTTGGCACCCTCCAGCTTTATCCCTCTGCATCCCTCTGCATCCCCATATCAGATTCCTCGTGTCTCTGAACCTTGACCTTGCAACGCGTGGGATCCCGGATGGGACTTCTCGATTGTCTGCAGAACGTTAATGCTGCACGGGTATTCATGACCTCAATGCTCAGCTTATGTCAGCTAATCGACGAGCACCAGGAGCTGGTGGGAGATTGGATGGCCGAAAGTCTCGAAGTCTTGAGTCCATCTGATTTGGCATTAGAAAGTTCAGTCCTCCTGATCCCGTGCAATTCTTCTATTCATGCTGCATTCCAAAACAAAGACTTGAAGCAAGATCTCTGCTTTTGTCCAAAGCTGGCAGAGTGGCACTGCCATTGTCTCCGTTCTGTCCTGTTCTCTGAATTCTATGCACAGTTTGGCAGGGGCTTGAGAAGAGCCACAGTGTAGTCCCAAGATGGTGCAAGTCACAGGGGAAGAAGATATATGGCAACTCACCAAAAGACCAAAGCCATCCCGGCTGACCCTTCTCAATTACAGCGACTGTGTCTTTCTCAATGGCCATGCAGATACTCTTGAAAGGGCCCGTTTGTCAATGCGAATCGGTATGCTTTCTCAAACTGTCTTTTCGTGCTTCTTTCTGGGAGCCATACACTTCCGTATTTCTGAGTGCTTTTGATTGCAAGTGCTATGTGAAGCTGCTCTGTGTCTCATTAATATCGCCTGTTCCCAAGCACACTTGGACATCTAAGGAAGTTATACTGAATTGTAGACATCTAGGCTTGTCTGTTGCGAGAAGAAGTTGAGCATCCTACCCCAAGAGTGTCAAGAAGACATATATCTAGAAGGGAAAATGGGAGAGCCTCTTTTTCTCATGCAGGACCGAGCAGCTAGTGGTTGTTCCTTCTGCATTTTAGCCCTGATCTGAGCAACAAAAGTCTACCTACTTCGAATTTTACATATTGCGTAACTGACACGAAGACCTCAGCATTCATCAAGACATGGATCTCGATCTGTGACGCAGATCTTGTCACAGACCAAGCAATGATCAAAGACACTCTACAAACTTTTAGCTGGCTATGTATCCATTGCGGACATCCCTAGCTATCTCTCCACCGTCGAGCTCGCGTAACTTTACACTGATGCTATCGTCATCTGTATGACGCGAAACCCTGTCCGCTGGCATGAGAGCATGAAGGAAATAATTGAGACCGTATATTTGATGGTATACCTAAATATTCTCTTCATCCCGCTGCCGACCTTGAGGTACGTTGGAGCATGGGTCAAATATCTAGAGAAAAGGTAAGCTTGACCTCTATCACCACATTTACACGTTAGACAGAATAATTGGGCTCACACTTTCGTAATAGGAGTGATTACGTGTACAACGGTGATAAGAAATGGGATAAATCTGACATATCTCGAGATGATCCAGGGAAGAGTAAGCCCCTCTTCTGAATCTCACCTCCATCTCTATTACTCAAGCTTCCTCTCTAAATTCTCACTCTCTTCTTCCTAACACACACTTCCGCAGAACAACTCGGCTGTCACGCAGAATATCTCAAGCGTGTTGTGGCACCATCCCGCCTCCACTTCTTCAACCTGAAAGATAGCTGGGCTCCCCTGTGCAAGATCCTCAATGCTCCGATCCCAGATGCCCGTTCCCGCATAGGAACGACAAGGCTGCGTTTCAAGAGGCATCGTTTAGATTCATCAAACAAGCACTTTGGAGGTGGTTGATGATCTTTGCTTCGTTTGGAATGGTTCTTGCGTTACTGTTCTGGGGGTTGGAGGTCTAACTGAAGCGCGTGCTTGCTCTTTCTATGCCATCTATTAATATCTAACAATTTCGCCCGAGAGGAGAGGGACTTTATTTACTGGTGAGCTGGGGAGATACCAGTCTCAATTTGCTGGCGGGCTCTATCGTGGACGTTGATCTTGGCGAGGGCAAGGGCTACGGAGAAATCTCAGTCAGAAAACTTGGCAACTTTTTGATCGATCTGTTGCATCAGTCAAATGACACCAGCGGTCTATGAGCACAGTCAACCGTTCACGAGTTCTCACGCACTCCAAAAGTCTAAGAGCATGCATTTGGAAATGAAATAGAGTATTTGTGGTTCTTCCTCGGCACCGTGTCCTGCAATTCGAGACAACCTCTTTGGGAAGCTACTGAGACTACGGTATAGAAATGCCGAAAACTCAATTTTCACATTCATATCCCTTTATAATCTTACACTACAACACTCTGACCTGACTTTCAACTGCCAGTCCTATTCATAGGCAGCCTAAGAGCCGACACCTCAACACTTACCGCCTTTCCTGACGGATCAAGTGTAAAGACAAATTCATCCAGCGCCATAGCCCCATACACAATAGCCGTCGGTCCAATCCACGTTCCACAACCTGCCGTAAACCTGCTATCCGTTGCCTGTGTTGCCAGATCCTCGAAAATAGCCTTCAGAACCACTTGCTTGCTTCCATCTGCCGCCGTTACTTCTAAGTCCGTCGGATACAGTCTGGCGCTGAAGTTGGCGCTTATCGCATTTGTTAGGAGGAGGTTAGATATGATCAACATATCCGTTCCATTACTGATCCAGGAGGTGATCCCGATGCCAGGTTTTGAGGCGTCCGCTGTGAGCGTCAATGAGGAATTAAGTGCAGAGCTTGAATAGTTTCCAGCATAGTTCGTTTGTGCTTGCTCTCTGACTGCTTGTTGTGCTGCAGAGAGGATGTAGTCGCCAAGAGTATCCGCTACCACCCAATTGTTTAACGCGAGGTCACCTGCTATGAGTATCGAGAACCCCATGTTGAATTCAGGCAATAGTGCCAGCAGAGAACTGTAGGAGCCGATGCTACCAGCTTTGTTGAATGAGGTGATTAGCTCATATGGTCGGTTTGGATCCATGATTATTCTTCGAATGCCCCAGGGATAGCCAACGGTCTCTCGGAGATCGGAAGTTAATGCCGTCGGCTGGAACCATCGTCGAGTCTGGGCAGAGCTCAGAATTGAGGATTGCAGGATTGACCGACCAAAAGTAGAAAGATCATTGATCGATGCGTACATCATCCCAGCTCTGAGATATTCAGCATTTGCAATATATTACACAATTCAGGAGACTTACGGGGACTCTTCTCCGAGGTTATTCGCCCATCCAGTACTTGAGTAATTTCCAGGTATCACACCAACGGAGTCATTCGGTGTGGTGTAAAATGTATGCACCAAATTTAATGGTTGGAGGATCTTGTCTTCAAGGGATGTCTGAAAGTTCCTTCCTGTGATCGTCTCCAGAGCATAAGCTAATAATTGAAAGGCGACATTGGAATAAGCAGGCGTCTCTCCGGGAGCGAAAGCTGGGTACATATGGGCAAAGCCAGCAAAGAATTCTTAATAAGAAATTTATCAGCCACTTTTTGGTCTTCTCCTAAGCCTCGTATCATGCAAGGAGTGAGAACGAAGGAAATTAGGAAATTTCACCTGTTCGGTTGCAAAGAGGATCAACACCACATGTTGGAACTTCTGCCGCGGGTAATGGAGGAAAGCCAATCTCCACTGATATATTTGGTGGGATTGTTTGTGTCAACTCTCCCATCAGTGAGTCTGAATTCATGTCAGCAAAGCTTCAGCAATCTCCAAGTCGTTCTCACTATCTGATGCAATGCCTGCCATGTGACTTGCCAGCTCTCCAATTGTAATATCTTCCCATGCTACCCTTTTAATTGCATTTGCACTGGTATTCTTCACCAAAGCAGCAAGTTCCGGAATATAGTCCGTGATCGGAGAGTTAAAATGAATATCCCCCGCTTCTGCAAGGAAAGTGTAAACCGTGAAGACCTTGGTCAGGCTTCCAATCCGGTAGACGGAATCTGCATTAACTTGAGTAACTCCTGTGGAATTTAAGGATGCAAGGTTTTGGGCAGTGTGATAATGTTGAAATAGAGGCGTGCTGCCGGTATCGCTTGTTGAAAATATTTGAACAGAATATGAGTTTGTGTAGCCACCCGTCGAGTTATCTGCATCTCTGGCTGCGAATACCGTTGTAAGATTCTGGATAGCTGCTTGGATATATGCACTTGAGGAAAGGTTCTGAGGCTTTGGGAAGATCGGTCCATACAAAGGGCAATTTGTGGCACCGCGAGAAGAGGAGAATAAGTATGTGAGAACAAATCCAATCGGGAGGTACATCGCGAAAGAAACCATCTTCAAAGATCACACAGTTGAAACAGAATGCGGCTGGGAAGACATAGCATATTTATCTAGATATTGCCCGCTGTGGGATAGCCAGAGAACCAGATCGGATTCTCTAGCCATATCCAGATTCCCTTCTATGGTGGTCGGAATAACATAATGAAGATCTGGCTATCCATGCCCATTAATCTCGGCCCCACGCGTCCTTGTCTAGGGATCAACCTCGCTTTGGAATAAACACGGAGTAAAAATAGACCACAGTCCGCATTTTCAATCTGATATTCCATATCTAATATGAAAAGAAGATTGGGCTCAATATCGCTTATCTGGGTTGTATCACCCTGTTACCCCTCGCCGGTTTACCCAAATGGACTCCAGGCTATACGGAAGAAACAACCGAACGAAGCCAACAGGAAAGTTGATTGTGCACAATTTGGGTCGTCCCATTGGGGATTCTGAAAGATCGGAGAGGTCGTTCCATAGGTCTGGGTCGTCGTGGTACTTGCATGCCCTGGTTCGAACGTCGAAAGCTTGCCACTTCTCGCGAGCTGTTGCCCAAGATCCCTGGCTCTCATTTTATGAATCTTATGGTTTCCTCTTCTTGATCTTGTAATATTAAACATCGTACTTATTCCAGACTCAAGTTGGTCCTTTACTTAAAAGCACTTGATCAATCCCAGTTAGCGTTTTTCAGTAGGAAGTCTAAGCGAGGCTTACCGATGTGCAATGTCTCTTCTATAGAACATGCCGTCAAAGTGAACTGCTTGCACCCCTTTATAGGCCAATTTGACAGCAGTCTCAAGAGTCTGTTCGGTTGCTGAGACTGCCATCACTCTTCCACCAGCGGTCACGATCGAGCCGTCCTGCATTGACTTCGTTCCAGCATGGAAGAAATTGATTGAAGAAGATGGCCCTGAGATGAATATCAGTATGAAAGTCGACAAAATCTCTGTTACATACTTGTGCTTGACTTAAAAGGGTCAATTTCAATGATATCACCCTCTGGGTAAGCTCCTGGGTATCCTTTTGCTGAGATAATTACAACAGCACAGAACTTGTCACGCATCTCGACTTTCGTTTCGTGCAAACGTTCTCCAACACAGGCTACCATGATCTCAGCAAGATCACTCTGCAGGAGTGGAAGCAAGGTTTGGGTTTCGGGATCACCAAACCGAGCATTATATTCCAAGGCTTTTGGTCCAGATTTTGTTAGCATGATGCCTGTGAAGAGCATGCCAATAAACGGGATGCCTGTGCATATATTTTAGTACCTACTCCAAATTTGCGATAAGGCAGAATAAAAATATTACCTTCTTTCCGCAACCCTTCAAACGTCGGTCTGAGAATCGTCTCTTTGATCTCACGTATCACTTCAGGAGTGGCGATCTTCGTCGGAGCATAACAACCCATTCCTCCAGTATTCGGTCCAAGATCCCCATCAAAAATGCGCTTATGATCCTGAGCTGGTGACATTGACTTGAACGTCTTGCCATCGCTGAATGTCAGAATACTTAGCTCGTCTCCCTCAAGGAGCTCTTCAATCACAACCTCGTCACCTGCATTGCCAAATTTGTGGTCTAGCATGATTTCTTTCAATCCTTGGAGCGCTTCATCCTTTGTCTCAGGAAGTATGACGCCTTTTCCCGCCGCGAGTCCAGAGACTTTCAAGACCACCTTGTGGGAAATGGATTTGATGTAGGCTTCGGCTGCAGAGAAAGAGCGGAAGTTTCGATACTCCGCTGTGGGGATTTTGTGGCGGGCCATGAAATCTTTCGAAAATGCTTTTGAACCCTCAATCTGGGCTGTTTCTTTTGAGGGTGCGAAACAAGGAATATTGGCTACTTTCGATGAGCTAGTATTCGTGGGGCTGAGACTTTGGTTGAGGCCACTCACCTGCACGAAAATATCCTTCGATGCCATTTACAATTGGTGCATCCGGTCCTGAAGATGTCAGTTGAGTAGCGGAATCGAAGTGACCAATTTGATTTGAGTGAGAGGTAGGGTCGGAGACCTACCCGGGACAACCAAATTTATCTTGAGCTCTTGAGCCAGCTTCACAAGACCATCAAAATCTTCGTCACTAACATGGTCTATATTCGAGACCTTATCAATTCCTCTTGCTGTTCCTCCGTTACCTGGCACAACGAAGATTTCCTCCACTCTCGGTGATTGGCTGAGCTTAAAGGCGAGAGCGCTTTCTCTGCCACCCTTGCCAACTAGGAGAACTTTGAGAGAGGCTTGTCTTTCCATATTGTTTGTTTTAAGAATTGGCTTGAAAAGTTGCTATGAGAGGAAAAATCAAAGGGAAAAAATGATTCTTAAAAGTTTTTGACGCCAGGTAAATTAGCTTCCGGTCTCTGCCCCCAATTCACGATCCATGGTTCAGATATCTACTATCAATTGGTAAGTGCTAGGTCTGAAACATCTTCCGATTTTCACTAATGGTTGGAACACAATAAAACTCTCTTGTTTCATGAAATTGACTTTAGCATGAGTGTCGACTTTTAAGACACATCAACTTTGATGGATGATCTTCAAGGGGCAGCAATACCAAAGTCGCGTCCATACTTCGAATATTTGCACAGTATGCGGCGATAAAGATGACGAATACTTTCATACTTGGAAGCTAGTGGGGCGACGAAGGGGAGGGGAAATCTTGTCGATGGCCTCTGCCGTGAAATGGCTTGATTCTGTTGTGGTGGTTTTGTGGCGTCAAAAAATACGTCTGCACTCCTCTGTTTATAGCGGCTCAACTAAGCATGAACACGGGATTAACATCCCTAGCTCGATATCCTTGATACTTTTGAGACTATCAAGGTCGCTACTTGCGATGAAATAGATGGACGTCTACTTAAATATTTTCCTGCTAGTCTGGAGGAGTTCTTGAAATCCACCGTCAGATATGAGACACTGTCACATTTAAAGCAAACGATCAAAGGCATCAAGAACTATCATGAATAGCCGCTCGAATGTAGGTGGTATGTGGAGTCCGTTGAAAAGAATATTGGTGTCAAGATTGCATGGATTGGAACAGAGCCCGACAGAGACGATAGCATCGCAAGGTGATCCCTATGATAGAGATTTTTTTTTATCTGTGGGAAAGGAAGTAGAAGTTCGAATACTTTCGAAGTTCCTGACTCGGAATAGGAAGGATGATATATAGCCATTAATCTTGAGATCTCAACCCAGTACACAGGCATTGGAACATGTGAAGCGAGCACGACCTTTCAATTCCTAAAAGAAGCGAACCCTTTCATTCGTCTGTCTCGGAACTCGAATTTCCGATGAGAACGTGTTGGTGGCAGGCAGGGGGAATTTGATATTGAAGCCTCGAGATGAAAGAGGTGACCATCCAAGCCCCACATCAACCAATGCCTCGGCTCAACCTCGTCTCCCAAAACACGACATCGTGCTCGACTCACTTCATCCAACGTCCACCATGACGATCAATATCCTCATTGTCGGCGCTGGAGCTGTAGGAGCCTTCTACGCTTCCCGTCTGGCCCTTGTCTCTTCAACACAAGTCTCAGTCATCTGCCGCTCAAACTACAAGGCAGTAAAAGCAAACGGATTCGCCATCACCTCCCCAAAATACGGCTCCTACACTTTCACACCTTATCACACCTTCGCTAACCCGCGACAAGCGATCGACTCGAAGATAAAATGGGATTATATCGTAGTCAGCACGAAAGCGTTGCCGGATGTGAGCGATGATTCCGAGATCTTGGAAGGCCTGGTTGGGGAAGGAACTGCAATCGTGCTGGTGCAAAATGGACTTGGTGTTGAGGAACCATACTTGAAGCGGTTCCCCTCGGCGATCATATTGAGTGCAGTCACCATTGTCAGTGCAGCTCAGACGGAACATGGTGTTATCAAGCATAATCGGTGGACGAGGATTAGTGTTGGCCCATACTTGCCAGGATCTACGAGCTGGGTTGCCATCGAGAGCAACAAGAGGTTCGTGCAGCTGCTGCAAGCTGGAGAGATCAAGGATGCCGAGGATTATTCGCATTCAAAGCTCCAAATGGTTCGCTGGCATAAGATATGCATAAACGGGGCCTTCAATCCATCTGCTGTGCTTTCCAATGGCACAACAAATAATGCCATGTCAATGGACCCAGAGCTTTACATCCATTTGAAGGGAGTGATGGACGAAGTGCTAGAAACAGCGCCAAAGGTATTAGGTACACCTTTACCGAAAGAGTTCGCAACCAGTGAAGCCATCTTGAAAAGCACACAAAAGAACACAAGTGGTAGCAAGCCCAGTATGTTGCTGGACTGGGAGCAAGGAAAGCACATGGAGCTGGAGGTCATACTTGGCAACCCAATCCGAATTGCAAGGGAGAAAGGACTGGAAATGCCGAGGCTGCAAACGTTGTATGCACTCTTGAGAAAAGCTCAGGAGAACCGAGATCGAGCAAAAAGTCAAAGTCATCTTTAATTAGAGGTATACCCGCCAACGAAGAATTCGCTGCATTCACCAACATTTCCTTCAGTCTCACTTCTCTTTCACAATATTCCAGTCACGGCAGTCCAAGAGAAGCATATGCCCTGGTGCATGTGCCATGATGGTTCCCTTCAAATCAGCTTTCATCACCGCTTCTTGAGGGGTTACACCACACCCCCAGAAGACGGGTATCTCATCCTCACTGCCTACATGCTCGCCAAGTGGCCGACCTGCCAAAGTCAATGGCGGGGCACCCCAGTCCGGAGTATCGATATTACTGATGCCCAGCCTCTCCGCAGCATCCCATCCCCAAGCAATCGGTTCCCCATGGGTGGCTATATATGGTTGAGTGATATTCCTCACAGCTTCGATTTCTGTCCTCTTATATGGTCTCATAGACACTACATAGGTGCTCGAAGTGAACACACCTGCCGGGCACAGTGGAATATTCGTCCTGTACATTGGGTTGGTGCGATTCATTATCGAATGTCGCGCTTCTAGCCCAGCTTTAGCAAGAGCCGATTCGAAACTGAATGAGCAACCAATGAGGAATGCTACATGATCTTCTGTCCAATGTTCGACAACATCACTACATTCAACCTTCACCAACTTGCTGTCTCGGTAGACCATATATTTCGGGGCGTCTCGTCGAATGTCAACCTGGGAGACAATTTCCTCCCCAGAAAGCCCAGCAACCCACGACTTGACTTCATCAAATCTGCCAACTGCTGATGACTCTGCCATCAGAGGGCACGGAACCGGATTCCTGGCGCAGAAAATGCGGAAGTCTGCTGCATAGCGAGATGGGAGTATGATGAGATTTGCTTGGAGGTAGGTCGGAGCGAGACCCGAAGTAGTTTCGGTATGTGTGCCATTGCGGCAAGCCTCACGAACAGCTACTCCTGTCACGAGGCTGACAAGTCGATGTGGTGCGTGAGTCTGGGCAGAGGCAACTGTTGTGGTTTCTGAAATCATGGTAGAGCTATATTGTTTCCTCGGTGAATGATTTGTTTGAAACCAAGACAGAAGAAGTTGGAATAAGAACAAAAGAGACATTGTGGAGAATCCCACCTAACCAGCTATTATAGCTCAGCCTCGTGGGGCGAAGCTGGTCGGCTTGCGGACTTGCGCCTCCGATCAGTGGGGATGGATCTACAACTCTCTCCAATGTTTGTTTGGCCAAAGAGCGGAGGGGACTGCTCCTCCCTTGCTACTTCCAGAAGAATGGAAGAGGCGGGTATCTTCAGACAGGAAGGACGAGCCGACAAACATGTTTCTCGAGATGTAGCTTTCCGCGTTTGAATGCAACGGTGCCCCTCCGTCTCCAAAGAAGTGTCCACGTAACCACACACACAACGAAACCGGATTCAACACATCTCAGCTCCAGATTTGAAATGAAAGGACACATCAGGAGATGATACTGAAGCTGCAGCGGCACCGATAAGCTCAAGCTGGGGATGACGCCTCCGGGGATGTGTGCATCCAGGCCTAGGCCCCATGAATGCAGAGGTGGCCGCTGCGAAGAAAGCGCATGCACCAGATGCACGCACAGGCAATTCAAACGGATGCGGAACATATTTGATCAGCGTCGTCTGAACTTTGTCCTATTAATAAATGCCTAGAGATCTAAATCACGGAAGCACTTTATCTGCGGTTGCGATAGCCAGATTACGGCCCCTAATCGGCCCCTTACCAGCTCATGGGTGCTCCTGATTGGGTGCTAGCTTGCTTTAGCTCCCAATTTACCAAATCTCCAAGTCAAACGACTCGAGATCATCGATCTCAGGATTACAGGATAAAAATCTCCTCAAAACCACATCACCCTCCAGCCGCTGCCGCGTATGTACCTATGCCATCAGCGTTCCACACCTTCAAATTGGTCCCGATGGCGCCCACAAACACTCGACAGCCGGCCCCTATCCTTCCTCCTTCAACTCCCTCGAACAGCGCGCGCCCATTGCAGCAGACACCAAACAGCCAACAACACGACACCGCCAACTCCACCCCAGCCACCGAAGCGCGTATGAATCCTCCATCTGTTCCCCGGTCTCTGATGACACCCTCACGCGAGATGCGTGAAAGCTCAGTACTTTCTTCTGCTGGCGGCAGCGCGCGAAAACCGCGCCAGAACCTCGATGAACGCGACCACATCCTCATGGTCAAGCATTGTTATGAGCAACGGGACAATTTCAAAGAGGGCACAAAGGCGCAGTTCTGGTCAGGGGTCAATGCTGCTTTCCAAGCAGACACGGGCAAGATCTTGGCGCAGATGAGCGCGACAGTTGGACGATTAGTAGAGAGCAGACGAAGACAAATAGCAGATTGGGAGAATGGAGTTATTCCACAAAAGCCTGGGGGAGAGCTGAACGACCGGATCGATGAGTGGATCGAGTTTCTACGGACCGAGGACGGAGAAGCAGAGGCGGAGAGAATGCGACAGGTCGAGGCGAGGAGAAAGGTTGAAGAAGCTAGGAAAGAAGCCAGGAGACAGGCAATTGCTGCAGAAACTCAGATGGCTGCTCAAAATCCTCCTCCACAGCAAAGAATATACCCTGGCCCGCAACCTCCCCCACCCCAAGAAATTCAGCAAGGGCAGCCACCACCACCGTCGCAACAGCAACAACACCAGTATCAACATCCCCAGGAAGGAGAAATGGTCGTGTCACAGGGAGAGCAGGATATGAATGGCTATCGACCAAATAAGAGGAGACGTCAGAACGAGAGAGCGCTCACGCGCGAGCTACAACAGCAGATCGAGCAACAGCAATGGGCAGCCCAACAATATGCTTTAGAACATCCCCCAGAGCCTCCAAGGCGAGTGGTGGTCGAGGGACAATTGACGAAGGAAGACTGGCGTGAGATTATGGGCAATGACGCACGACTACGAACGCTAGAGACGAAAGTTGAGAAGATTGAGTTGATCGTTTCGCAGAACAACAAACTTCTGCTACAACTCGTTGCGAATCAGAGCAAAGAGAGAGATAGAAATGTAGAGGAGGAGAGAGTACCGGTGCATCTTGACGCTGAGTTTGAGCGGGATTACCTGTGAGCCAGTCAGCCCTTTAATCCCGTTCGACGTAACTGAGAGTTTCTGAGGTCTGGACGCTATTCGAAGACGCCCTTACCTATTCCTTGATTTCAGCAATATACCCCCAAAAGCTCGCAGCAGGAGCGAGAGTCGTCAGCTTTACAAAACAGCGAGTTTCAAAAAATCGAATTCGGTGTGCGGATGGCATCTTTCCGCCATCTGTGTTCCACGGCATTCTTCTCGTCCCATCTCGAGCCGCCTTACAGATATTAATTTGCTTCCACGCTTCGCTTCATGCTCGTGGTACGTCACCTTTCTCAAGTATAAAACGCCAAACATACGCTTAACGCAACATCCCAGTTCTTACTACGATATTTTCCTCTTCGGATGCTTCAACATCGTGATTATTGGCATTAGGGCGAGATCTGAGATCTAGGTGCATGGCGTTTGAGTGGAGGGACTTTGTAACAATATTGTCTATAACATACAGCAGGCTGCGGCCTCCAGCAATTGAGCATAATTCAAGGCTTCGCGATGTTTCTTGACATTCTCCGCTCCCAGCTCGCTAAGGGATGAAGATGTAAGAAAGAGACGAAGTACAGCAAGTTTTTTCTTCGCCATTTTGGGGATTCAGATCAGAGCTCATCGCAACAAAATGCAAAGGTCATATGGGAGGCTTTTCCACCCGCCTTTAGATCTTCGCCTCCAGACAAGCTGACTTCCCGTGCCTAGACAGTCCCTCATTCGAGCAATTTAGCTAGCACGTCTTGTCTTTTAGGTAAAGGCAAAACCTACTTCTCCAGTTAGTTAACTCATCTGTATCATTTCCCAAATCTCATATTCTTCACATGTCTCTTAGTCTAGTCCTCACAATTGACTTCTTGCTTCTCTGTCTCAGTCGGTATGCTCTAGCTGTATCGTTACACTTTCAAAAAATTCCGATCTGGTTAGATGTAAGGCCACTAATCATCTTTATACCACAACAAACCGAGATAGAGCGAACTCTTGTGGTGCCGCCAGTACATAAGCATTACTGAATGGAATCCAGGAAGGGAAGGTCGAGATTTCCTCTGGGTTTCGGGAAAGGGGTTTCATGCTTTGTGGGAATTGCGGTGGTGAGCAGGCTGGTGGGAATGTAAGGTGATTCCATTGTGTCTTTGCTATGTTTAAAGAAAGATATGCTGGTGATGACCCTCGCAAGAGACACAGAAAAATAAGCAAGAACGCTTGCCCTAGGCGAATGGGAAAGAAGCGTGGCTTTTTTTCTTCTAGACGCTGGGCTATTGTCCAATGGTTTTCTGGGGCATTGAGATCTTGCTTCGAGTGAATTTCCCTTTCCGCAACCTGTTGTTGCATGTCGACAATGGCTCAATGTTCCAGGCTGGCTGGTACAATAAACTTTTGAAATGCAACAGGAAAAAACTGGACAGCAGGAGACTTGAAGATCGCTCATGGAGCGCTCGTATTCGATATTTATCTCATTCGTCACGCCTCCTCAATGATATCTACACACTTCCTTTTCTTTCCCACTCCATCGTATGCGTTGCCCTTCGTGTCCCATCTCCTAGCTCCTCGCTCAAGGAACTCTCGTTTCTTCTGGTAAAAACACACATTACACTAACCCAGAACTCAAGGCAATATCGTATGCTTTTGCCAACGCTCCACCAACGCCCAAAAAAAATCCCACCCTCTAAACGCCAGCCACTCTCGTGGCATGTGTACGCATCTCCCGCCTATAAGTATGCTCAAAGAAAAGAAGCCCCGCAAAACGCAATCCTCGCTAGTTGTTATTCCTCTCGATGTGTAATACTCGCCAAACAAGCTGGATCTCCATTGCAATATGCAAAGAGGAGTTGGAATCACGTAGCAACTGCACTTGCCTCCTCCCTGATTCCCGCCACATTGACCCTGCTACTACTCGCTTGACTAACGCTCCCCAGACTCGCGCGGTTCTTCTTCTTCTTTTTCTCGAGCGCTTTGCTCTTGTTCTCCTTCTCAGCGTCGTGGTTGGTGGTTGATTGTGAGAAGTCCTTCCACTTGCGCCAGCCGTCAAAGTCGATTAGTGCTTGCATGCAGCCCCACTCCATCACCTTCCGCTCGAGCCAGACGAAGTTGACAGGCTGCGATATTGTTAGCCTTATTTTCCACATATTAGGGAAGAAGGGTAAGAATACATACCTTGGTGAGAAAGTCATTGCATCCAGCAGCCAGCGCTTCGTGTCTGTCGGACTGCAGGGAGGAAGCAGTAAGTGCCACGATAATTACGGGGGACTTGAACATAGCCGTGCTGGGCAGTCTATCGTCGCCTTCCACCTCTCCATTCCCTTCCTCGCCCACCTCAGGTGCACTGCTACTGGCGCTGCTGCCAAAGATACCAATGCAATTGACCCTCTCCAGCCTCCGGATTTCCTTCGTGGCTTCCAGGCCGCTCATAATGGGGAGTTGGATGTCCATGAGGACTAAATGGAATCCACCGGCCCGCCATTTGGTTACTGCTTCTCGTCCGTTCATGGCTGTTTGCCATCGCACCTTAAGACGCTTCATGAAAGCTTCAAGAAGCTTCAGGTTGATAATGTTATCTTCGACGATGAGGACATTGATTGGGGGAACGGCGCCGTTGAGCATTCCTGTAGGGAGGGATGGGTGCTCTGCGTTCGCCTTCTTGGTTCTCTTTACCCGTGCTGCGGGTCTAGGGGAAGACACCCTTGGGGGCGGGGTGGCAACCCGCTGGATTTGTAGACCATCGGAAGGCTGTGGTGCTGGTGGGGTCGGTAACGGGGGAGCGACGGGCGGTGCAATGGAGGTTTCTGATGCACTCGAGTGAGTGCGTGAGCGCGGTGCTCGAAGGAAGGGTTGCGTACCATTGTTTACTATCGGGGGTTGGACGAGGTTGCCGATTACCGTGGGGGATGAGGTGAGCGTACGGCCTATCCGAGGCCTATCTCTGTGATGTCTCCTATTGCTTCCTGGCGAGGGTAGAGCTGGAACATGACCTGTCGTAAGAACAGACATTGAATGGGATGTCAGTGAACCGTGATGATGATTGACCTGCCCTTGGCCATTGGCTACTGGAACGCTATTCGAGGCTTGCGGTACCTGAGCTGTAGGGATTGGCATCGGAGGAAAGTAATCCGAACCTCCCTCTGCAGGTCGGCTTTCATCATAATAACCTCGCTGCACCTGGGGGGAAGGTTTGGGTGTCCTCCTCAACGGGACATCGATAATCAATGCCTCGTCCACAGTCTGGCCGCCAGGATAGTATGCATCCAAAGTCCTTGTCATTGGCTCCTCTGGTCCCAATGTCCTCTCTTGCCTCTGTTCCCTGGGTATAATCCTCAACGTAACATCCGGAGCATCAAAATTTCTGCCCAGCGAATTGGCATACTTCTTCAAAATCATATCCCGCACATCATCAACCAAGTCATCCTCGTGAATCTGCACCAGCGTCGCCGACTGCTGGGGCCTCTTGACCCATATCTTCCTGCTCACCATGTTGGCACTGATAGTCGAGGGTCCGTTTGCCGTGAAATAATCAAGATTTGCAGCTTTGGAATGTGGGGGCAATTCCGTCTCCAACAATGTCTTAATCAACCTCGTCTGCTGATGCGGCAACAGGCTCTGTCTCCTTGAGAGCTCCGACGGTCTCTGGGTGCTAGGAGTGTTGTTGCTGCCGGTGTCTGGAGCCAGACAGTCTCTCTCTATATTCCCCTCCTCAGCACGGCCCTCATTCTCCTCGTCCTCCTCGCGCACCGCAGGAATATCGGTATTCGGTGTCGGGAAATCGGCGGTTGTGGACGAGGAGTCGTGCTTCTGGTCGTCGAGATTGTCTTGGAGGGGTTTTGCGGAAGTTGTTGATGGAGTTGCACCTTGCAGGTGCAGCTCGCTACTTGTCTCAGCTAACCTGGCGCTGGTGGGCTCGTCCCGCTCATCAACCTCATTCTTCGGGCCAACAGCCTCGTCCTCGAGCACTCCATGCAACGGAGGCTCCTTCTCGTTGATAGTCGCGCCGTCGAATGTCGAGGCTGGCTTCTGGCTATGCCGCGAGCGCAGAGAGCGGGGGACTTTGCGCGTGGAGGCTGGAGTAGCTGGCGTTTGGTCGCCTTCTGCGGACGACTGAGACAGGGTGGACGCCGTCGAATGTCTCCTGCTGAACTTGGCTCGCAGTCTTGTCTTGAGCTCCCCAATTGCCATGGGAGGCTTCTGATAGGCGATGGCCGGCCAGCACTCCGGAATGCGCGGTGCAAAAGTTTTTCGAGAGAACGTGTTGACCGAGGGTTCCCTCGATTTTCCGTGTTGCTCGGCAGGATGATATGGGAAAGATGCGCTGTCGACGGGATTGGTAATTTCATGCACTTCACGGTCCCTAGGTATATTAGAGAAAAAACAAATCTGAATACGTCGAGGACAGAACGGATTAAAATTTCGAGAGAAGTTATTGATGGGAAGAGAAAGTGAATCCCATTATCTTCTGCTCGACATTAATCCAATTCCTCCTCCACTTTGTCTGGGGCACAATTTGCCCTCGACCGCGCCTCGCCTTCATCCCATTCGCGAGCTGGCCCCTGTCACCGCGTAGAGCCGAGGATTGGAGGGAGCAAGCTTCCCTTGTCATGGAAATCTTGAATTCGCCTTGAAATTGGCTGCGATTGGCGACGGAACCTCCATACTTTCGCCACCACAATGCAGGAGGGCCCCATATCTGGGTGACTTTGTCGCCACATGGGGGGGGATCTTAACCTCGATAGGTACCTTGTGGAGACGATGGAACTGTTGTTCTTGGTGGCGGTAACGGTGCATTGTGGCTTAGATGTGAGAGCTTCGTAAGTAAGCTGTTGCTGGCAAGGCGAGAGGTCCTTTTACCCTGAAGAAAGGGGCCTCGGAAGAGGTCGACATGCCACGACATCTTGCTGGCTATCAGGGTTGAGCGTCGAGCGTCGAGCGTCGAGCGTCGAGTTGAAGATGTTGGTACAGAGAGTGAGGTGGTGACCACGATGAACACATTGCTATGTTCGAACGATGAGTCCCGGATTAAGTATATAAACCCACACACCAATTTCAGCGAGAGCAACGGCAACGAGCTCTATGCATTAGGATGCATCAATCTCTGAGCCATCCTCTGTCACTAAGCAACGAAAACCAAGAGGTCAATTAGGTACTTGCCTATATGTACAAGTACAGAAGGTCGGAAAACAGTTCAAAACACCCTCGAATGCCAGGATCCCGAAGGTGCCAACCTATTTTGTTCATCCAAGAGACAAGGGTATTGTCTCCAAGACAGCTCTAAACCACCCGCATGAACACCGATTGCTCCCGCTAAAGCCAGCTATGGAGAAAGCAACATCAAAGAATTGGGACTAATTACAAGTCCGTACTGCCCGGAAGCCGAACGAGTCTGTGTCCCAAGTGTACCTGCGGAGGGAGGTGATTATGAGTATATACATATCCCGATGGTTTCGTAGAGTTTCGAGGTTTCGATGCATCGATTACGACCGCGGGATCATCATATGTCTCAAGCTGACAACACTCGATGTTTCTGAACCACGGTTTCTTTGCGACGTCCGCAATTGTGATCCGTTTCGAAGGATCCGGGTTCAACATGCCAAGGAGCAGGCGTCTCAAAGCTGGGGGGTTAATCATTGAATCGAAGAAAGCGACATGGGGATAGTCTCTTTCGTTGATCTCTGGCGATTCTTGGTCCGAGTGCTTCGCATACCACTTCGCCCATCCCTCGACCAAATCATCGTACACAGCTGAATTGCCAGGTGTTGCCTCCTGCCATACATTACCACCCGCCGTCATCGTAAGCATCACAATTGCAGCTCCCCAAACATCCAGGGGACGAGGGTCATACTCGCCTGTTTGCTGCATTAGTTTTGCTGGCCGACGGATTTCATCTTGAGCTTACCCGTCTTAGCAATGACTTCAGGAGCCACATAGGGAAGACTACCGCACATGCCCGGAGCACACAGTCTGACCTCGCCCATCTCCTTTCCACACTGGCCACCAGCTTCTCTCAACCCGGGGTGGATGCCCGCAAAAACTTCAGACACCCCAAAGTCCGTGATCTTAAGTTTACTGTCTTTCGTGATCAAGAGGTTCTCCAACTTGATGTCACGATGAGCAATCCCATGGTCATGCAGGTATTTCAGACCGTGCACCAATTGCTTGAATAAACATAGACGACCCTTAAGATGGTCCGAGTTGCTGAGGTACTTCTGGCTGACAAGGCTAAAAAGATCCCCTTGGTCACAGAACTCCATGACGTGATTCCACTTTCCGTTGTGCATGCATAGGCGGAAGCTCTCAACAATGTTGGGATGGTGGACACTCTTGGCGATTGAGTATTCTGACTTGACTTTTTTTTCGTAGTCATCCGCATTTTCATTCGATGATTTTCCACGAAACTCTTTCACCGCATACACTTCGCCAGCATGACCTTTCCGGTGCATCAGTCTCACATTAGATGTAGTGCCCTTCCCCACATGCTTCCCACGTCGACCAATTATCTTGCTCTGGTCTGAGTATTCAGTGTAGAGCTCCACAACGTCTACAGTGAAGTCATCCGGAAGAGTTAAACTAAGTCGCCGTGATTTGAGGCCGGTTCCAGCATCAGCTGCCATACCCCATACCTGTCTAGTGGGAGCTATGACTCGTGGATCATCAGAGGGATTCGTTATTTCACTCTCGAGGTCGAGGCTTGTAGAGCGATGCCTTTGGAAACCATGCTTAGAGTCCTTATCTGCAACCGCAAATGTGATTTTTGTTTTTGTATTTGACAATTTGTCACGAAGACTAAATCCTGTGGACGCACGGTTCTTTCTCCTGCGGTTGGCCAATTCTTCAGTGCCAGGACCTTTCCCAACTGACTGTTGCTCGCTGTCAACTGCAGGTGACCCTGGTGAAGGAGGGGTGTTCGATCGAGAGTTATATGCAGAGGCCGTAGCTGACACCCTCCTAAATGTTATTCTGCGCTGTTCTCTCCCTAACATCGGATCTGATCCATTGACTTGGGTCATGGGTTGGATATTGAGGTTCGAATGCTGAGCATTCGATCTCTTGAAAAGTCCTGACAATCCTCGCTTTATGATTCCATCTTTCGATAAGACAGTCGAAGCAGTCGGCCTTTCCTGCTCTGGAGCGCTGTATGTCTTTGACGTTTGTTGGCGAAGTTGGTTCATATCCATCCTAGCTGGTGTTGGTAGAGTAGCAGTGGTATTCACGATGGGCGGAGGTTTCGACATGATTGGCTTGAGGCCATGCATATCATCCGAGTTCGCCTTGTCATTCATGTGTCGATTGTGCAGGTGGTGACTGTCAGTTGGGGTGCCGGGTTCAGCAGCCTCGCTGCTTGTTTCTTCCTCCTCTTCCTCAACTATAGGGCTTCTGAGATCGACGGGTTGTGATTCAGGCGAGGAACGGTAACTCAGTTTGGATGATGGAGGATCTGTCTGCAATTTGAGGCCATTTGCATCATCGTGCGAGTCAAGTGTAGAGCGAGGGGACATGGTGGAAGTTGACATCCTGGGCGAGGAATGTAGTCGATTGCCGTCGAGATGAGGTCCGTATATGCAGGACAATTGCTTTGAAGCAAGCTCCCCGGAGATTGTAGAGCCTGCTGACGTCCTGACCAGCTCTTCCGGTCGCAGTGAAGACACTGGAGCTAATCACCACAGCGTCCAGGAGGGGCAAGGAGGGGCACCGGTCCCAAGGTTGAGACTACCACAAAATCCCAGAAGGGCACATGTTGGTTTTTTCGGTCTAATAAATAGGTTGTTGAAGACTGTCAAGTTAGTGTAAAGTTTGAAGAAGCACCCACAGCCCACCAGGAACCTTTGGTTGGGCTGCAGGAGCTTGGCTGTGGAGATGAGGGGAGGTCGAAGATGACGGCTGGCTACGGATGGCTCCTTCTTTATTTATTACCAAAAACGTGCGCTGTACAAAAAGGGGTAAGGTTCATGTAGGTCCAGCTTGCCGAGCGAAACTATGCTGCTTTGTAGTGTGTTCATGGGCGAGGGGCAAAACAAGCAGCTACGATGCCCAGGATAAGCTTACGAGCTGTGAATCTCTGGCGCAGTGTGGTGATCAGCTTCGGTCCTTTGTGGAAGTCCAAGCCAGCGATCGCAATCTTGGAGTAGCACTTCGTTGAGAGCCAAGAGGCATCAAAGTTCAAGTGAAGTCAATAGTGCTCATTTATTCCAAGACAGCTGGCCCGAGAGCAAGTGAATGGGGTGGATTGCCCTAACGACAAATATTGTGATAATTAACTTCTTTCATCCCACGGGAGGGAAGAGACGACTGCAAAGTCCAGCAGATTCTGCTTGCTATCTGATCGACTTCTACCTGTAAGACTGTTTGATGAATTCAACAAGGCTCCCAGGCCTTTCGCGAAGATCTCTGCTGCGGTTTGGGAGTTTGAGGCTGCCAAGGCCCGGCCAAGGGCCTCAAGGGAAACATCGAACAAGCCCAGAAAAAGCCTAGAAGGAATTTCGGACCCAATTTCGGTGACTCGGGAAATAATTCTCGCCTGGGCCTGGACTTCTGTGCGACCTTGACGAAACTGGAGATAAAGACGGGAGATCTTGGCCATCTCCAGACAAGGTGCGCAGCAGCTGCAGAAACAGGAGGGGTACAAGAATTATGGGATGGCGGGGTTCCTCAACTAACCAAGATCCACCTCTCTGCACTCCCAGGAGCGCTATTTGCTAACTGAACTTCATGCGAAGCAGAAGCATACAGCTTAGAATGCGTTCACAGGTGCTAGAAGTCTCTCAGTCGTCCTATTGAGTTGCCGCTAGGGATTATCCGTTCTTTGGCAGCTGTTTCTTGGCCCCCCACCAGCGCCTCAAAGATCGACCGTACTTCGGGGGTCCAGAACACCCTGCCAGCCACCAGCGCCTGGCGCTGTCATTTGTGGTCATTGCTTGCACAAGAGGACACCCATAACTTAGATCTCTGGAATAAGGATTAGCAGCATGTAGGACTATGATGAACGGCGCTGAAGGTGGAGAGGATGAAATCACCACACCGTATGTCATCGTCATTCCAAGAGACCATCAAAACATTCTTCAGCAAGGTGAACCAGCGGTTGGACAAGTTTCTCGAATTAGAAGTGTGGCGCAAGCAATGCCAGGCCCCGCACTCCCGCAGTGTGGGGTCATGAAAAGCTTCTTGTTTCAACGACCATCTGAGTATGCTGAACTACAGTTCTCCGCCAGAGCTGGCTGGCTGCACGATCCTGCAAATATCCGAATGCAGGTGGATCGTACAGCATATAGCAAGCTTATCATCCAGTGGAGAAACACTGCGTTCTGCAAGTGGCGGAATCAGCTTCAGAACCACGAACCCCTCGCTGCTGTGCCTTCACCCACACAGCCAGGGCCTTATGTGCTCGCTTTATTGAGGCACTTATGCCAAGTGCTACAATAATCAACCTCTTCCCAACGCTTTTCTTCCAATGAGTAGCCATATCATGGTAAAACGGTGAGTTCCCAGCTTCGGATGAATGAGATGCATGGGTCGTGTGTAACATACCCCCCATTGGGAATTGGCGAGTCACCACCCATAGTATGTACAAAAGCGCTTCAGGTGTGAATGAATCATTCCAACTTTCAAAGTCTGCCATTTTACATCTTCTACGCGGCTAGTTCAAGATCCTTGGCCAAAGTTGGGCCTAGTACTGCTAACCGCTTCTCAATCAGCTCATGCGCCGTTAGCAATATGCCCTAGCTTGGCCCATTTCTCATTTTGTGTCAAGTCAATTTAACATGTTTTACTTTCACTGTCTATGCTTCTGTCATAAGAGTATTGAATTTCTTTCTTGGTCCAAGTTACAAGTAGTCCCTGTCAACAGTTGCCTCTGGCTGAATGTTCTCCAATATACAGGATACTCGCAATGCCTAATCATACGAGTGGTTTTTGGCAGCACATCCTCATGCCTTGATTCGAGGAAGTCCGTCGTGAGGATATTAGATTTCGATGTCTTTCATTATACACAAAAGCAAAGTCAATCAAATTGGGGTGGGATGTCAATGATGAGGTTTGAAGGTCTCGGAAGAATCTGAGTTTGTCAGGTAGTGAAGGCTGACATCATATGTATCAACAAAGTGTTTAGCTCCCGCACTCGGTGGCATTTTCAATACTGGCTATTACATCAAGATATGAGGAACTGTCGATGTCGATATGTTCCTGCGTTTCAGATGCCAGGCTTTGCAATTTATCACGGTCGAGTGACACCTTTGGCCAGCAAAGTACGTTGTCTAATCTCAACCTTCCATCCAGCACTCCACGGCTCAAATCCCCCCTCACTAACCCTTCGCGTTTTGTTGTTCCCATTCCGCCCAAGCTGCCCACTGTGATGACCATTCATCGTAATACTCTGCAGGGTACTTTTGATCACGCGCCCCAAACATCCATCGATCAAGGCTTGCAGGCCAAGTTTGAGGAAGCGTTCTAATCAATCCTCTGTCAGCTGGATGACGAACTCAGCAAATCGGTAGAGGTACCGTAGTGGCCGCATCAGAAGAGAAATCCCCATGTCGTCAAAGAGGTTGACGATGTCCAAATTGAGAAGAAAGAAGAGAGGCCGACATATGAGGAGGATTCCCAGATCGTCAACGAAGTTCAGGACCTTCATTCTGGCCAGTTCGGCTTCGGTAAATCGAGTTCGAGTCGATCGACTCGATCGCACCGAACGAGGCATCGCGAGAAGTGTATGCGTCGAGCACAGAGAAAATGAAAGCCCTCCATCCCCCCTTTTATTTGAAAGACTTCTTTCACATGATACTTAGACGTGTCGAGATACATACCCAACTCATGAATCAGACTTGGTTGCAGGATCACTTGATCCTTAAATGGTGCCGTACGTGTTTCTGGTCGAACACAGGTTTGCCACTCTTTTTCTTGACGTGAACACGTCTCTGGATGCCCAGCTCCCTCTGGTGCAGCCGTTGACGGATTGGGTTTACGGTGAAGAGTGGATAGGGGCAGGGATTCGAACCACGTCGCAGGGTCGCATCAGGGGAGGCTACGGAGGGCACCGCGCCCTGAAAATCCGGCGCAGAGAACACCATTCGCCCGAGCCGGGCGCCGACTCGCCCCTATTTGTAGAGTGTTTCAATAGGGGGGAGACGGTGTCGGACGGTGAAGCATCAGAAAGGCGGCACAGCGTGTTCCCCATTGATCGTTTGATCGTTCCAAGTCAAGCGGGCCGGACCGGGCGAAATGGCATCCCTGCACAATTAAAGAGTCGACACATCTCTCTCCCCCAGGGCCTCAGGACTCACCTCCGTTGTCCCATGAAGTGACAGCACATCGAACAGCAAACACAAACATGATCGTATACTGAACCGCCGACTTGCCCCCACGAGTAGCACATACTCTGCGTGCGCATGCTTTTCCGTCCCTGACTCGACCTCGAGATCCCCAGCAACCCTGTCGCGTGCTGTCCCGTCCCTTTCGTCATCAAAAGCCTCATTCTCCACTTGCGCCCGCGAACATTACCCGACCTTCGAGCAGTTCCTTCCATCGCAACTTCGACATGTCGAAGCAACCATCCGATTCCTTTCTCCCATCGGGTGCTATAGAGTCTCCGCGTAAGGTATCAGGTCGCCTAGGCTCAATGGTCTCGCCTCTGAGCGTCCCTCGGAGTATTCCCGACTATATTCCATCTCCGCACAGCGGGGACGGTTCACCATCCCCATTCATGCAATCGCGGTCGCCGTCACAACACCCGAACGGACCGCCGATTTCACCACCGAAGACTAGGAGCGCGAGCGCAGATGACAACAGTGGAGCGTTGATTGAGGACTGGCGGGCATATACTCAGAAACTACGAAGTCAGAGCGAGGGCGAGAGAGCACATATGGCGGCAGACAGGGCCAGGATGGAGGAGGTTATGGCGGAAGAGAGGGCATTGTGGGATCGAGAGCGGGACATTCTTAAGGCGCGGATAGCAGAGCTTGAAGCAGAACTGAAGAAGGAGAAAGAGATGAGCAACGGAAGTCCGGAAGGCATCAGCCCCCCAAGGCAGCGCGCACATCCGCGAAGTGACGTGAATAACTTCACAAGTCCAGGCTCGAATGCCGTGTCTGCGACCGGTAGCATTGATGGCTCATCTCGTGGCGTACCGCAGGAGTCTGGGAGAAATGCGGACGGGTCCCCGTTCTACGCTCCCGCACCAAGGAACCCAAGTCGGTCCTTTGATCCCTCAGAATTAGGGGATTTTCGAGTGGATTCTATGAACGCGCCGCGGGAGACACCCATCAGAGTCACGAGTAAGGAACTAACCTCCTCCGACTTTGGTGTCAAGTCTCCCCCGTCCGCCCACTCCCTTTTACCAATCCCCGAGACGACGGCAGAGAGCATCGACATCTCACACATCCAACCAGAACTCGAGGGCGTAGCAATCAAAGCGACGGCCGTGTCACCAACTTTTGCTGCCAAAGTGCTTTCTCCTCAACGCTCACCCCCAAAACTATCTCCAGAGGTCAAGCCGCCAGGTCGAGATGTTACGAATATGCAGCGAAGTGTGAGCAGTGGGAGTTCGAAGGAAGAGAAACAAATGAAGATATTGGAAGTGTTTTCTCAGCCGGAGAACCGGAGATTGACTCTGCATGCTGGACATACACCAAATCACTCGATGACCAAATTTGCATTTTTGGCCGACGGGAGCGAGAGTGGGAACGCTACGCCAACGCAAGAACATCATGGTCAAGAACATGATCAAAAGCATGAACACCGGAGATCTTCGTTAGCGCCTGGGTACGAGGTTATTGCTCAACCTCCTAAACAAGAAAGCCACGAGAAAGAGCAGGAATACGAGCAAGATCAGGATCAAGGCGACAAAGAGCTCTCTGGTCCGTTGGGACTCACGAACGAGGCTATAAGAGATGACGCCTTCCTCGCTCAACTGGTTGAGAAGCTCGAAGAAGCACGGAAATCTGCCGACACTTCGCCAAGCACCAATTCCTCGTCTAGCCAGAACAGATCTCTAAGTCCGCGCCCACGACTACCAGTGGAGACGGTAGACGACGAGGAAGACGATAAAGACGAAGGGCCGCCCCTGCGATTGAAGCCGAGCTTCAACTTTGGACGGCCGATGGGGCGCATGTGATTCTTTCCATCCTTTACGATTTGAGCCAGGGTGTCATACATTCATTTCTTTAAGGAGTTTTACTAGAACGTGTCGGGATGGCTGGGATGGCTGCGGGTTATCGATACCCCTTTTTCTTCTCCTATCTTTTCTTTTTCCTCGATGAAACCTGGCTGTATAGCAAAAGTCCTCTTTTCTCTTCTTGCACTATCTTCACGGCTGAGCGGCTGGGTTGGGTTGGTCTGGTGGCGGAATTCAAAAGTTTCTATTCTGTTCTCTTCTCGGCGACGAAAAAACTTGGAATTGCGCCGTGGTATATCATTGGCTTGCCTTCTGTTTTATACACACCGGAAACTAGCATCTGGCTTGGCTAAAAAATTGGAAAATTGGCATGGGATCGGATTGGAAAGATGGTTTTCAAAACGGATTTGGCATGGGTTTGGGGAGGCAACGTGAGCATTTTGCACGGGAGCGGGTACGGATATGGATAGATAGATTACAGGACTTCTCCCTTCCGAGAGGAGAGAGGATCCGCTATAATTTTTCTTTTGTTTGTTTCCGAGCGTTGCCGCGGCGAGATACGATGTTGAGAGAGAGTGGGGGATGGAGTATATATATATACCTTATAGGATGGAACGAATGAGAAGGAGAAGAATGGACTCTAGATGAGTGCTAAGCGAGCACAGAGAGACAATAGCGGATGAATGAAGATGATACCCCTTTTCACTCTTACCAATCTACCACCTGGAAGTCCACAGGCAATGTTGAGTGTGTGGGCGGAATTTTTGTTGCACTTGGCTTCAATGTCCCAGAGGTCTGGTAAGATTACAATGCGAATGTTCCAACGTTCCAACTGGTGAATACTGTTTGCGAGAGCAGAGTTTTGTTCCATATCGCTTCAATGTCCGTGAAAGTTCTGGTGCAATGAGAATGTTCTAACGCTAAAATTTAGAGGTCCGGTGAATGTGGATCGTGGAAGGAGAGTTTTGTTGAACCTTGGGGTTCCTCGATTAGTTGTTTTCGAGGATTTGGACTTTGCTGTCGATAGTCATGGAGATGTTGAGATGAAATGGGGAGTTATGTAACTTATCTTGGGATGAAAAATGCTAGGCTTGTATTTCGTTTCGTCGAGTTGCGAGTAATATAGTGTTGGTAGGGTGGCTGTAATTTATTGAAGATCCGGGCAGCATTTAGGAGAATTAGGATGTCGAGAATGTGCTAAGCTAATTGGGTATTATAAGCCTAAGTTGAGGTGTGTTGTATATCAGATAGTTTCAATGTTCTAGGAAAGTTGATACATTGAGAATGGGGGTTTTTTTTGAGAGTGGTGGATTTGAGGGGGAGGATTCTGGGGCTTGTTGACCCTGGAATTGAGAGCGAATCCTTGAATTGAGTTTGTTGCAAAGTATCTTTATCTATCTTTATTGTTTTAAGGATTCTTGGAACATTGAGTGAATGAAGGCGGATGTAAATGGGGATGGAGTTGCTTTTCATCTGATGATAGATGAGAATAATCTTCTTGAGATTTAATACAGATTTTAGTTTTGTTTGCTTCTACTCTTACACAGCGAGTATTCTGATCATCTTGTTTTTACTTCACACCTATTTCGTCACTTTATTTTTGTCTCTTGTTGACGAGTAAAAGGTGTGGGTTCCGTGGTCTCTCCTTGCCGACTCCAAGATTTTTGGCTTTATCAATGACTTGAAGATAACACACACAAGGGAGCCTTCCAAAATATTATTTCCACTAACATCCATACTGAGTGGGAAACAGCTAAGTGTAACAACAGGCACCAATTTAGACTTTGTGATTAAAACACGTGACCGAGGTTCCGTCCGCTTTTGGTTTGCTTCGCCCGACTTCCAATATTCAGCCACGCCTCGCTGCAGTAGCTCAACAGCCAACAACAATCGTGATTCTTAAGACTCTCTGCTTCGTGATGTATCTCAACTTCTCTAAGTGTCAGGTTAAGATTTCTTCAGACTGACGTTGTGGACGTCCTGCCAACCCTCAGGACCCCGCAGCCCACCTCGATCTAGAAACATTCAAGTGGACTGTGAAGATACACATGAGGCTACTCTAGTAACGGAAGCCTTATCAATGACGCGATGAATTCACGATCAGATCATGCTATGGAACGCCGAGCTTTTCAAGTCTCGTAAGCTTAGCTTGCTTCAAGTGTTATCTAAGAAGAGTCTGACTGATACCCATTCCAGGTGTGAAAGATGTCGAAAGAGGAAGGTGGGTTTTCGCCGCTCTTAAGTTCCCCAATATTGCTAAGAAATTTATCACCTAGATCAAATGCGATCGTCTTCAACCCTGCACAAAATGTGAGAAAGCAGGAGTCGAATGCACATTCATCGGCTCGGGTGAGAAGCAAAGGTATTGTCTTTCGCCAAAAGGCCTTTGACTCTGTCCGGAGGTCTCCTGCTCACCAGTCTCAGGCCCATCTCTCGAGGCTACGTCCAAGCTCTAGAAGGTCAAATAGCATCACTCGAGAAGTTCATCACAAAGCTGATCGCCGTCGATGGCCCCCAACGCGACGAAATGCTAGCCAATTTTGGCAAATCATCAGGCCATTTTCATCCTTCGCCACAAGATTTCAACACAGGTGCTGCTTCCACTGGTGTTGATACTAAGGGGATCTCTATCAGATCAACAACGGGACATCTCAGGAGGGTGAGAGATGGAAAAGCAGCGGAATTCTACGGCCCTACTAGCTTCTTTCAAATCAGTCCGTCTGACACTTTAGATCAGGCAACATCAGCCACCGAAGCCCTCTCAATTGATGCTCCTCCAAGTTCAGGAGATCATGAGATATTACTTCCCAATTCTCTTGAAGAATCTAGCATTGATCTCGATTCTCAGTTGGCTTTCTCTCCACAAAGCCATATCTGCAGGACCCTAATGGCATCATTCTTCAAGAATCAATATCAGTATCACATGTGTCTCTATCGAGAGTACTTTTTGAGAGATTTCGACGCTGGAGAAGGGCCATATTACTCGGATCTACTCATGTACGCCATCTGCGCTATGGGAGCTCTCGCATCCGAAGAGATTGCTCTGCGAGAGTTATCGGATGTATTCTTTAACCGTGCTCAGCAGTTGCTTTACGGATCCGCACTAGAATCTCCTAACCTCACGAGTTTGCAGGCACTAATTCTCTTGGGGCATCGCGAGATAGGACATGGCAAGATGTCGAAAGGTTGGCTTTTCTCTGGGATGGCGTTTAGACTTGCCCATGAGATGGGTTTACATCTTGACCCAAGCAATTGGAAAGGTTCCGATGACTCCCGCGTGGAGAGAGAAATTCTGCGACGAACGTACTGGGCTGCTTTCATCGCCGACAAACACTTATCTCTCTACTTTGGTCGACCTCCTGCATTATATCCCCGGCAATCAGATGTCAACGACACGATACGCATACCTTATCCCCCGGAATGGGAGGCTCTTCTCAATACGTATATCATGCAGGGTACTTCGGAGACCGCCTATGAGGATGGACTCACGCTTGTTGCGTCTTTCATCCAGCAAGCAGAGCTGTGTAAGATCTTGCATCGGATGATAATTGAGGTGTTCGAGAATCGGGGTGCTAATACGGACGAGACTGTGTTGGCGACGTCAGTCAAGGATATCGACGTTGCTTTGGCGAAGTGGTCAGCAAATCTGCCAGCAAAGCTTCATTGGAATCAGTGGTATGTTATCGGAGTTCATTTTTTTGTCCTTTTAGGGAACGGCTCTGCTAACTGCGTCCAGGTCAGTGGGCCCGATTCCGTCCCTTGTGCTTCATTTACAGTAAGCCCCCTCCGGCTTTTGAATTTAACTTACTAGGTGTTGCTGACGCTTAAAAGTATGATGTACCATACGGCATTAATTATTCTGCACCGACCTCCGCAAAATCTCTTCCGCGATCCTGCCATTGCCACCAGCGAAGAGGTCAAGACATGCTATGAGTCTCTGGACGCGATTGTCAAGTTAGTTGGAGCTTATTCTAGACAACATCAGTATAGCCACCTGCCGTTGACCTTTGTACACATTCTTGCTTCTGCAGCCAGCATTATCCTCATGAAGCGACATATAGAAGGAGCTTCATGGGCTACACCAGAAGTGTCCAAGTCGCTTGGGGTGATCTTAGATGCTCTCGATGGAATATCCCAGACTTGGCCATGTGCGAAGCAAGTTCGAGCTGTGATAAATTCTGCAATGAAAGAGGGCACGCCAGAAGCTGGAGGCTATTCTCGTAACAAGTCTCCCGAAGGTTTCGATCTCATGACCGGCTTGGCAGGATTGCCCGAAGCTGGCAACGACGATTTCTTGAACGGAGAATTTGGCTTTAACATGGAAGATGCTGATATCGGGTTTTACCTGAACGAGGATTATCTGAATGACCCTTTTCAAGGGGAGGGTGAGGAATGGTCATTCACGTGACCGGCGTCAAACTCACTTGAATAATTGAACCTACCTATTCTCGCATTTGTAGTATCAAACGAGGGCATACACTGCCAACGTCACCTATCTCCAGCTTTGATCGTTATCTCGCATTCTCAAAGGGATGTCAAGAGAGTCAGCCTCGTGAGGGGCTGAGCAGCAAAACCTACAAAAGTGATCTGCAACGGACTTCCGCTTCCGTGAGCAGCGTTCCCCACTTCAGATGCAACCCCCCCATAGATAAAAACTTGGCCTGTTATCATCTGAAAATCACTCCATGGGGATTTGCCCAGTGTGCGTCACTCGACCTGTCATAGTAAAGTTCGGGCGATCTTTCAGAATGGCAGGTCGAGTGAAGGATTCATGTACGATTCTTATCTATTTTATCCAAGGCTCTATGCGGAGGACGAAGACCGCCAAGTATTTGCGCGCACGGCTGCAGCTGTATATCATCGGCGGACGAAGGTCATTAGATGAGAGCTGAATATCATCTAGTTTATTCTATAAGACAGCGATACTTCCCTTCAACATTTATGGAGTAAAGTTCGCCATCCACCTTGAAGACTTATTGAATAACCGCAAACGCAATGGAGACAACCAAAACCGAAAGTTTGGACAACGCTGAGAAGTCTGCTTCTGGACTTGAGAATAATTTGGATGAAACCCATGATGAGTTTTACGTTGACCCTGTCAAAGAGGTTAAGTTACTGGCGAAACTCGACCTTGCTTTCACTCCAGTGATTATGCTGGTCTATCTCTCCTGCTTTCTTGATCGCTCTAATATCGGTTTGTGTTACTCCTTTAAGACCGATTACTCTACTGACTTCAAGCAAGGCAACGTGAAAGTCGCTGGTATCCTGACCGATATCCACGCCACCAATTCCCAATTCTCCACCGCGGTATCTATCTTCTATGCGACCTACGTGGCCTTCGAATCGCCAGCTGCGGTTCTGATGAAGAAAATCACGCCGCGAGTCATCTTGACTACACTTTGCACTGTTTGGTCACTTACGACGATCTTCACGGGATTCATCACCAATGTCGGCGGCCTCTACACCACCAGATTGATCCTCGGAGCATGCGAGGCTGGATTATTCCCGTGCTTGAATCTATACTTGACAATGGTCTACCGACGGGAAGAGCAGGCTAAGAGAGTGGCTTACTTGTTCAGTTGTGCTGCGCTTTCGGGGGCTTTTGGTGGACTGCTTGCTTACGCTCTCTTGCAAATGGACGGCGTTGCGGGTAAAGCTGGGTGGAGGTGAGTCTCACACATTGCGATTGTGTTCTCTAGCTAACTTGTGTAGGTGGGTTTACATCATTGAAGGATGCTTCAGTATATTCGTGGCCGTAATCGTATTCTTTGGGCTCCCAAACGATCCCACCAAAGCATGGTTTCTCAACGCAGAGGAACGGGAAATGATGCGCTGCCGTAATGGCCAGAGACAGAAATATCTAGGTAGATATCCCTCCCCCGAACTTTGATGCGACGCTTACGAAGTTATTCAGGTTCCGAGAAGTTCTCTTGGGAAGAGATCAGGATCGAATTAAGGGATCCGAAGTTATACCTCAGCGGCCTCATCCAATTCATGCAAGACATCCTGCTATACGGCTTTAGTACCTTCTTGCCTTCCATATTGAAGGCAATGAGTTATGACACCCTTCAAAGCAACTACCTTACGATCCCCGTGTATCTCTGGGGCGCAATCATATTCCTGTCTTTAGCCTGGGTATCGGATAGACATAAGATTCGTGGACCTGTAAGTCTTATCCTAGTATTCGTCTGGCCGAAGCTTATGAAATCTTCAGATTGTAATGTTTGCCAACGTATTTGGCATCATTGGTTACATCTTACTGCTCACCGTCAAGCATAATGGTAAGTTTAACTACCCTCTTCGAAAGCTTTTCTAAAGTCCATTTTAGGAGTGAAGTACTTCGCGACGTTCCTCTGTGCCGTAGCCGTCTACGTCGGACCGGGCATAAACCTCACATGGCTCAACGTAAACGTTGCTCCTCACTACCGTCGTGCAACCGCCATCGGCCTCCAGCAGACGATGGGCAACACAGCTGGTGCTGTAGCCGGCCAGATCTACCGAACGGCTCCGTACAAGCTTGGGAATAGCTTCTCACTTGGCGCACTGTGTTTTTCGCAGTGTTTAATCACGGGAAAGATCTTGTACGTGAAGAAGGAGAATAAGTTGAAGGCGAGGATTGCGAGCGGGGAGGTGGAGGATAAAAGAAGGGTCAAGACAGGTGACCGGGAAGTCGATTTTTTGTATCATATCTGAGGGAATGTCTTGGAAGTCGAGGAGGAGACCGGATTATATTGGGAGTGAATTGTGTTCTTTCGACCTATATGTAGCGGTTCGCAAGATTGGAGTGCCAAGGGTGGTTGGCTCTTAGCGGTCGATCACGTGATCATGTTTTGCGTGGGAGTTTCCCAGTTAGAGAATGCTCAATGGACATCTTTCCAACCCGTTTTCCCCATCGTTCATTCTGCTCGTCGAGCATCGACATTGGTTATCAAATTCTGACATTGTCATGTCATGTTTTATACCAACCCCGCTTCGCTTACATATCTAAGTAACTTAGTTTGCCTCTGGTTGCTCGACTCCGTTCCTATACCTCGTTCCATCATCCCCAGCTTCGGAACTGACCTGCAGTTACTTTCACTGCTCAAACGTCAATGGACGCTTGCTAAGAGCACAAACTGGCTCTAATTTTGAAGTAATCAACAGTGTCAGAATTGCATGTTCAGGCCAGCAGCGATCCCTGTGCCAGCTCGCACGGGAACGGGATGTCCGTTCCCGCTCCATGAATTGCTTACCTATTCCTATCCCATGATTTCTCTATCAAATCAAATGCTTAACTGATCGAGACCACATGCAGCTGGTGTGAAGAACGGAGTAGAAGGCGTCACGGAGACGACATTCTTTTCGTTGATAATGGTAGACGGGAACAGTTCCGTGCCTGAGCGGACAACACTGAAGCAACTTGGACTTAGAGCCTGTGGCACGTGTGTGAGGGCCAAAGTGAAATGTGTACCAAATCCTCAGCAGAATCGAAAATGTCAACGGTAAATCCCCATAAGAGCAGCCACAGGTCCCAGGACTGATTCTTGAAGCTGTCAGCGTCTGGACAAGCATTGCGAACCAGCTGCCTCATCCGGGACAGGGCGGAAGAGGACGCAGCCACAGTACGTATATTATTGCCTCTCCTGCATTGAATTTCGTGAATATATATGCTGATTAACCCTGAGGCATGTTATACAATTGGAGAAAAAGTTGGACGATTTGGTCAGTCTTCTCAGAGGACCAAAGCACCACGAAGGCACCGAGCAGGCCCAGATTGCCACGTCCGAGCCGGTCTCAGCAATGACATCGACATCATTTAATCAAGTGCACCAAACACTTGAATTCCCTGAAGCCTGTTCGAACCCCCAAGCTGGACCAGAATCGGATCACCTAAGAATAAGGCATTCGCTAGTGACAATTACACCTCAATTCAAACGATCCCATTTCGATCTGCCAAACCAAGAAGGTGCATTTGTTCTTCTCGAATTTCAAACCTTAATGGCACCCCAATTTCCATTCGTTGTTATTCCTCCAGAAGCGACGTCCGAGAGTCTTAGGAATGAGCGTCCGATGCTTTGGAAAGCCATTGCCACAGCTGCTTCATGCCTCAACCCATCTCGACAAGAGGCAATGGGCTGGGAGATCATTGAAGAGTTTACTACACGGCTGCTTTTAAAAGCCGAGAAGAGCTTGGATTTGCTTCAAGCTTTACTTGTCCACATAGCTTGGTTGGTCCTCTCTTCCAAACTCTGAAGTCCTTCAGTTTTGTTACCAAAGCCGACATGAAACATTTATTGATGATAACACAGGTACCATTATCACTCAGTGATCAATCCACAACTCGTGAACTTGGTGGGCTTGGTCAAATCACTGGCTGCCAATCTTGGCTTGCATAGACCACAGCTTTGCGCCGTGATGAAAGAGCGCCGACTGGACCCAATAGAAGACGACCTGAACTCGTCCATTAATGCACGAGACGCAACTTTCACGGGCTTTGATTCGAAATCCTTAGAAGAATGGAGAGCAATGGCGGGAGTATTTTTCCTTGGAGTTGTGTATGTCAAATTGTTCTCCATTTGTCGAGTTCATTGACTGACAGCCCTTAGTACATGCACTTCCTTGAAGAAAACAGAGCCGCTGCCATTCACACCTCATCTTAAGGAATGCTGTGAAAAGCTTGTCATGTACCAAGAGTACGAAAGTGATAAACTTCTCGTGCAACTGGTGGCAATCCAGCATATTTCTCTCAAGTTCAGCGGCATTTTCAACGAAATAAACCGCCCCACAGGTTCAAGTGAAGTGTCACTGAGGGCGTTCATCAAGTCAATGCAAGGTGAACTCGATGACTTTAAGCGAAATCTGCCGTTCGAGCTTCAGCATGATCGTACGTAAAACTCTGTCGATGTTTCTAGACGACAATTAATGCCTAAACAGCTTGTATCATGTGCTATTATCAGTCTGTAGAAATTCGCTTGTACGAGATCGTCTTATCATATTCAATCAACAACGACGACGACCCCATTGATCGTGTCATCATTCGTTATGCCTTTCTCATGGCAGTCAAGACTTTTCTCAGCACCCACTTCTCGCACTCCTACCCCCTAACGGCAGCAAGTGCATATATGACAATGGCGCAGAGTGAATACGCTATTCGTATGGGCATCAAGCTTATCCGTATGCCTTCCACTGAAGGGTGGGATTGTGAGCACGTACGTAATGTTCTGGATTTTCCTAGCACAATGGAAATGGCAGTCTCTAAAGTTGAAGCAATTTTACGAGTGCGCTCGCGAAACGGAGAACAGCGAAGTCGGGCCAATGATGTGTTTGCCAAATATCTGGACAATCTGAAGTGTGTCAAAGATTGGTCCCAGTCATTGGAGACTTCGAGTAGCGAGCTGATAGCTTGCTCTGGTGCCAGACTTGGGAAACACAGTGCGGAGCTAGGACGTGAAGATCTGGATTTAGCAGAACCTGAAGGTCAGCCGTTCTCTGAAGGATTTGTGACGGCCGTGAACTCAGATAATCTGCTATGGGATGCCTTGAATGGTCAAGTTGACGACTGGATGGTTTTCGGGAGTTGAGATTGGACTTGGTGAAGGGATATTGTCCCCTCATCCCTTGAACAACTTCCAGAACACAAGATAGACAAATGAGTAATATGCCTTGTGAGATGGACGAAGTATCGAATGGCTGCAACAAAGGGCAGGTTACTCGTCCGAGGCCGGACGTGGACTCATGAAGACTCCGCCACTCTGTTTCCAAGAACACTTGAAAGATGTTACAATGCCGTGATATGCATCTCAAAAAAAGACATATCTTCCCCTAGGAGACCTTTGAGAGAATCTTCTTCCGAATCGCGATTTTGCTTCGGAAACTCCTGAGCATCAATACAGACTTGGCCATCAAAGGCACCTGCATCTAGCCCCGGTGAGGGCACGTGACTTGGCGATAGTTGTACTTTTCTGCGCAATGGGAATTACTATCAAGCCTACGGAGAATGAGAATATTCTCTGAAATAATTCTTGACTCAATTATCAAGCCCAAGTGATAATAGAATAATGCTATACCCATCGCATGCTGTTGCATTTCGCCCATTCAGGGGTAAGCATCCTATTGGTGTTTCAAGCTTCGCGTAGCCTTAAAGCAGCAGGCGCCAATGGTCGAGTTCTGTGAGCGAGCATGCGGCGGGATGACATCGAAACCTTCAGCCCCGTCAACATCTGTCCGACAGGCTGCTCAACGCAGCAGATACCATGAGCCATGTTCAACCTCTCCAGCCTTGTGCAGAAGGCACAGTCGTTCATTGATCCTATGCAAGCGCTGAACATCTCTGCATCTGACCGCAATCCCGCGAAATCCCTCCTCTTCCGCCATCAGTTTCGACTGCCGGACTCCCAGACACCTCTCCAGGAGATCACTGCAGAGCTTACGATATCCCCACCGATAGCCTACGCTCCAAATGCAACTCAAGGAGAAAAGGACAGAGACCGAGATAGAGGGTACCACTACGCCGGCAAGCTGCATTTGAGCGAATCCTACCTCTGCTTCTCAACGCAGCCTACGAGCTTCCTTCCTACTGCGAGCACTAGCATATCGTCTGGGTTTACAGGGCAAACACATGGAGCTGGACCTGGGGGGAACGGATTTACACTTCCGCTTTGTGCGATCAGGAGAGTTGAACGGCTGCATAGCCAAAGCTTCCAGGTCGGCAACGTGGCTCCGCCCTTTGGACATAAAGGCTAATCAGGACTCAGTTTGCTTTGTCAATAACGACTTGGAACGGAATAACCAACAATGCCTCTAACGATACTACTAAGACACCTGTTTACCAACAGAAGATTACAATACAACTGGCAGGCAGCCGTCAAGCTTGCGAGAGATTTTGTGATGGCCTAAAGAGGGGTCTCAAGTCAGGTGTTGGAGAGGTTGGGAAATTGAAGAGAGTTGTCTCGGAATGCTTTTCTGAGTATCTGCTACAAGGTGATGGGAAGAAGTCCGGAGATGCACCCGATGCCGGACTTGGAACGATATTTCGATACCCTGGCGATGCACGGAAACTGCGAGATAGGAGCAAGATGAGGCTCTGGGGAGAATACCTACGAGAAAACGGACGAAACGTTACCCTGATTCGACAACCTACCTTTCATAAGTTGATCCGGGTCGGATTACCCAATCGGCTTCGGGGGGAGATATGGGAGCTGACATCTGGATCGTTGTTCTTGCGGTTAGAGAATCCTACGCTATTTGTAGACACTTTGGCAAAATTCGAAGGGCGAGAATCCCTTGCAATTGACGAAATCGAAAAGGACTTAAATCGGAGCCTTCCAGAATATCCCGGCTTTCAGAGTGAAGAAGGAATCGAACGCCTGAGGAGAGTTCTTACGGCCTATAGTTGGACGAACGAGGAAGTTGGATACTGCCAGGCTATGAATATTGTCGTTGCGGCGCTGCTCATTTATATGTCGGAGTCCCAAGCGTTCTTCCTTCTCTCGACTTTGTGCGACAGGCTTCTCCCGGGATATTATTCAACGACAATGTACGGCACCCTCCTGGACCAGCGTGTCTTCGAATCCTTGGTTGAGAAGACAATGCCTATTCTCTGGGATCACCTCGTCAAAGCCGATGTGCAGCTCTCGGTTGTGTCTCTGCCCTGGTTCCTTTCACTATACATCAACTCGATGCCTTTGGTGTTTGCATTCCGTGTTCTAGACGTATTCTTCTTAGAAGGTCCAAAGGTTCTATTCCAGGTTGGACTGGCCATCTTGCGAATCAATGGGGAGGAACTTTTGGATGCTACCGATGATGGAGCCTTCATCTCGGTCCTGAAGTCATATTTCTCAAAGCTTGACGAATCTGCACATCCAAAGTCAGAAAATGCCAAGCTTCGAGCGGTGACGCGTTTCCAAGAGCTGATGGTTGTGGCCTTCAAGGAGTTCTCGGGAATTACCCAGGCCAGTATTACCGAACAGCGGAACAAGCACAAGGATGCCGTTTTGAACAATATCGAGAGTTTTGCAAAGCGAACGTCAATTCGCAACCTTGGACCAGATAGCAAACGATTAAACGTGGAAGAGTTGGGTGCATTGTACGATAGATTCTATGGGATTTTATACGAGCGTCAACAGAGGAGCCAGATCATCCAAGAAGAGACGGAGAGGCGGGCGAAGGCTAGTAGAGCCAGAGCAGCTGAAGTTGTCACCGGACTTGCAGAGCGACAAAGCATCGAGAAGGGCCGAGTAGGCCTAGGACCTAGTCCAACACTCATGGATTATGATGGATTTAGGGAATTTCTCGCTGGCATGGCTCGGTGGGCGATCTCTGATTCCCCAACGCCACCTGAGAAAGATGGCCCTGCTGAGCGTGAAAAACATTCGTATTTTGGTAACAGCGTTCGGCGAAGGGAAAATTCTCTTTCGCCATGGGGATATGGAAACCCGGAGCCAGCTGATCACGAGTTTATGCGACGACTATTTAGACGATGGGATGTTGATATGAACTCTGCTCTAACGTTACAGAACGTGGTGACGGGGATAGCTCATATCAAGGGCAAGGGCGATATCATGGGAAGCATCACGTACTTCTTTGAGCTTTATGATGATGATGGGGATGGAAAGGTTGATCGGGAAGGGATCTTGCGGATATCTGAAGCATTGCTTTTCCTTTCGCGCCGAGGTCTGGATGGATCATTGACTCCTTCGACCTCGATGACCGGACTCAGTGAATACGAAGCCGGGAACGGAGGTGTGGTTGATGGTCCCTATGGAAGCACTCAGGAACGCTTCTTGAGCTCTGTTAGTGCGTTTATCAGAAGGTGCTTCGAATACGCAGATCCAGATCATCCCCAGAACCAAGAAATCGATGATTCAAAGGCGAATGGGAGCGCTGACAACAATGCATTTGGCATCGGTGAAGATAGCGATGAAGAACAAGAGCAAGACCTTCTAGATCTCGGCCCTGACGCGAGCCCGAAACGGGGGAAGAAACCTACTGGCTTAGCATCAGTGCCCTCGCCCTCAGAGAACCCGAACACGAATGGGAACCAACGCAACGTCTCTAAGGCTATGTCGGAACGTGCCAATGCGGCTCTTGATCCATCGAAACCTCTCCATATCACTCTTCCTACTTTCCGTATGGTTGTCCTCGCAGACGAACTCCTCGAGCAATTCTTTGAGTCGTCTTTTCCTGCGTCATTCCGAATCTCCGAGAAGCTTGCGACTGGGCCTGCATCTTCCTCCTCCAGCCTCACAACCTTCTCTAATATCGGGTTCGGACGATCGAATCCGGCATCGCAAGCCGGCATTGGTGGCACAGGCTCAGCCGGTCTTGTGCCTCCGGGCAAGGGACTTCGTGGCGTTCTTGACAACATCGTCACCGACGGCATGCGCGTCGCAGCGGAGGTCAGGCGACGGATGGATGAAGCACAGAAAGAACTAGAGAAGAACGCTGTTCCGAGACCAGAAGACGAGGAAGATGAAGACGAAGGCTATGATGGCAAGGGACCTTCAGGTGGTTATGGCGGCGATGCAGAACGCAGAAGTGTGCGGTCCGAAGATAGGGACTTACTCGAGGGTGCGGATGCTGAAGCAGGGAGTACGAAAGGCCAAGAGGGAGTCAGCGTGGTGAAGCCCGGAAATCTGAGCCCAACAGGAGTTGAATCCCATCGCGCGAGAAGCATCAGTCAAGCGAGCACGGATACTCAGAAAGTTGTAGAGTTTGAGCGTTGATTTTATTGCTTGTAATTTAGTATTTGCGAAGGTTGGGGGTTGATCAGGTTCGGTGGGAGCGAAGGAGAGGTTTTGGAGTTCTTGGGCAGGGATTGTGAATCATATCATGGCGACCAGCCACTCAAGTACTCACGTATCTATCAAGCATGCGAGACAAAGTGGACTTTGCACAATTTTACATCCTCACTCAAAATGTGGGATTCTTTCAAACGATGCAATCTGAAATCTTATTAGAGAACGAATAATGGACTGAAAACACCGAAACATGTGGTCGAGACAACCCCCTTTTCGCCTGGCTAAAGCCCTCGCCTAATTAGAAAGCAAAACACTCTAGAATCTTCACTAAGTAATGGACTACATATTTTTTCCACGATCATCTCCACTCCTTACGAAGCATAATCTTCTCATACACAAGCTTCGTGGATTATTCTTACTACAGCCCAGTGGGCAGCGGTGAACAATCACCGTGCCAAGACACGGTTGTGGCCACACAAAGAGCCCCTGTTGGCGAGGTAGAGAAGTGATATGCCGAGGGAATGGTAGGGCAAGTGTGAGAGGGTACGGTTCTAGTAATGGTAGTTGTGCTTATTGGACACTCTGATGCTTTACAGAGAGTTAGTATAGAGTAAACACACGATGGTAGGGATAACATACAATCAATAACTGACAGTGTCACAGCCACGCAATCTCTGAGATAGGCCGGATAAGTTCGGTCCGGGAGATCAACTTGCCCGCCAAACAGAGAATAGATCTCTCCAGACAATGTCTGGCAAAACAGCGCGGATCCACCGGTGAAGGAGGGGTTGGTCCAGTATAGCGTACCGTTTGGGAAAATGCCGATGGTGGCAGTGATGCTGTCCTTGGTCGAGAACGGCTGGAAAGGCTCCCACCTCGTGCTTGGATCGGCGGAGAAATATTTGCCGTTCGGATCAGTGAGCTGGCCATTAGAAAGTGTGTAGGGGACAGCTTGAGAGCAATTATATCTCGTGAAGGCAGAGGTCGCGCCTATGTAGTCCGTGCGATGCCAGTCCCAGCGGTTCCTCGCAGCACCGGAAGTGGCTGCGGGGAGGACTTGCAAGATAAAAGTACTTGAACTAGCTGTGCTGCTGCTGCTACTTGGGGCTGCGCTGGGTCGCCGCAATGACGATGACGATGCCAGATGGGTGCTACCCGGAGCTTGAATTGATGATTTTGGGGATGTTGATGCTGCATTAGAGTCGCTGACAGAGCCGGAGGTTGCAACTTGGCTTGAGAAAGGAGCAGCCGAGTAAGCAGTTATTGCAGCTGCATTGGCAGTGGAGCTTCCAAATTTAGCTGACAAGGTGGCAGTCTCAAGCTTATTTTGGCTCGTTAATGGAGCCGATGTGCTGGGGGCTGCTACTGAATCGCTGGAAATGCTAACGAGAGAAGCGGTGGCTGAGATCCTACTAGCTACGATCGTTGAAGACCGAGTCGAATGGTGTGTCCACGGACGAGAAAATGTGGAGTGAGGAACGACCAGACTGTAGACATCTGCAAAGTTCGGTCCTCCATACGAACTCCAAGTCGAATTATCCGGGTTGTATCCTCCACAGAACTCTGAGTTATTGCCAACGCAAGGTGTATTGCATTTAGATGAGTCTACAACACCCCCAATATACACAGGGAAGTAATTCGTACATAAACACCAATCTGCATCAACGTCGCCATGGAATTCGAGAATGGCATACGAGAAAGTGATGTTAGGACCGGCGTAGGGGGGCGCATGGCGAGGGGCACCTGCCTCGCAGTACTGTAGACACGTTTCGACGTCAATTTGGTTTCCACCGTCCCAATATTCAGTCAGTAAGTGATATGCCGTATTATCTGCCCCAGAATCATAGCATCCCTTGAAGTTATAGATAGAGTCACCTTCAGATGTTACTGGGCTTGATATAGCTATTGCGGAACTAGTTGTCAGTGATACGGAATCCAATGCAGAACTCGGTGCAGATGAGGCAATCGCAGTACCAGTGACCTGCAGTGAAGCAGGGCTCGAGCTTTGCAGCGTCCTTGTGAAGGCACTGCCGATAGCAATCGATAGTAGAGTTGAAGAAGTGCTGGCTTGCGTTGATACTCCTTGACTCGGTGCTCTTTCAGTGGGTATTGCAGCGGAAGTGCTGCTCGACTCCTGTGCTGATGAACTTGACAGTACTTGAGTGGATGTTTCAGGGACAGTACTGCTTGATTGCTGGGCTGATGAGCTTGAAGAACTCGAGCTTTGGACGGTAGAGCTTGTTGACCCGTATAGAACGGCAGTGCTGCTTGGTTGCTGGGTTGACGAACTTGATGAACCAGAGCTCTGGGTTTTAGAGCTTGTTGACCCGTGTATGGAAGCAGTGCTGCCGTGTAATGAGGAACTCGATGAAGTCGAGCTCTGAACCATAGAGCTCGATGATTCAGCTATAGCTCCCCAGGTATATAAATTCATGAACCAGACTCCTCCGCAATATTCGGCCTCATTGCCGTTACAGTGATTACTGCACCCACTTGACGCAGGTATTCCTCCGCCACCCGCTGTATTTAGGACATCCCCACAGAAACACTGCTGGGTGTCTTCTGTGGCAAAGTATATATAGCCTTTACAAAAGCTTGCACAAATCTCGGTCGACATTGGACCAACCATGTTTGACAGCCCACCTAAGGCACGGGGTGTGCCATCGGTGTAGCAGCCTAGGGAGGTCCACGTAGCACTAGCGGACGCTGAGCTGGAAGAGGTAGAAAGTGTACTGTACGAAAGTGTTGACGCCCGCACAGTACTTGAAATTTCCAAGCCAGTTGACGACACGCTTGTGCTGCCGGAATGTGAACTTGATTTCGAGGAGCTAGAAGATAAGGCCAAGGAGCTCGAAGTCGACACCGGAGGCCCAGAAGTCGATGTCAAGGAAATTGAAGTGGCTGACATTAACGATGATTCCGTGCTCGATACAGAATTGCTTGGGCTTGACGAGGCTTGCTGCGCACTTGATACGTAAGAACTGTAGCTTGAGGACGGTAGATGCGATGCAAGAGTACTAGATTGTGCTGAACTCGTCATGAGATCAGCCGATACAGATAGTGCTAATGACGCATAAACATAAGCTGAGGAGCTGTCCGTATTTGCACCTGATTCGTAAGATCTGATACTTGATGCAGATAGTATTGATGATACATAAGCCGATGAGCTGCCTATATCTGCACTTGATAGCGTTTGAGATGAGGAAGCAGTATCAGGTAAAGTGGTAGTTGTGTCTGAAGTCGAGGTCGATTGGGAAGATGAACCAAGACCGGAAGAGCTGATGACAAGTGGTATCGAAAGCTTGGTCGAAGAAAATGAACTGGAGCCAGAAGTTGGTGCTGCAGTAGGCAATGAAGACTCTGTCGGTAGCGCCCCTCCCGAAGAGTTCAACACATTACCACTCGAACTCGACGGTATCACGGCAGTCGAGCTGATGGTTTCTGCAACTATCAAATTTGAAGAAATTATGGAGCCGGTAGTGTCCGAGCTGATCACCCCGCTAGATGAAGACGGAATACTCGAGATAGCAGGCTCTGACGAACTTGCTACATTAGAAGTGGAAGCAGAAGCAGAGCTCGTTGCAGGCTCTGATGAGCTTGCTGCATTGGACGCAGAAGCAGAAGCAGAGCTTGCGATATTGGAAGTAGAAGCGAACCTTATCGCAGGCACTGAAGAGCTTGCTATATTAGAAGCGGAAGCAGAAGCAGAAGCTGTTGCAGGCCCCGATGAGCTTGCTGCACTAGAAGCAGAAGGGCTGCTCGATTCAAGTCCGGCTGATGACCGGGGGGATGAGAGATAGCTACTAGACTCGGATCCTGCTGAAGACGAGGGGGTTGAGAGAAAGCTGCGGTATTCCGGCCTTGTTGATGACGGGGGAGCTGAAAGAGAGCTCATGAACTCAGATCCGGATGACGATAAGATCGTGTTGCTGGCTTGTGATGAGAGAATACTGCTGGATCCAAGCCCCGCTGATGACGGGGGAAATGAGAGATAGCTGCTGGACTCAGATCCTGCTAACGACGAGGTGGCTGAAATGGTGCTGCCGGATCCAATTGCGGCTGATGACGAGGGGCCTTGGATAGTGCTGCTAGATCCAAGTGCTAATAGTGAGAGAGTGCTACTAGATCCAGGTGCTGTTAATGACGAAGGGATTGGGAGAGAGCTGCTGGAGTCCACAAATGTTGAGCTCATCACGGGAGGTAATGGGAAGGAGCTGGTGGGTTGATGTCCTACCAAGCCCGACGTGGAAGGCACCCAGAGGGTGCTGCTAGGGCCGTGTCCTACTGAACCTGATGTAGAGAATACCGAAGGGGAAATCACCCAGAAAGAGCTGGTGGCTTGAACTTCTGAAGAATTCGATGTGGAAGTCACCAAGGTGGAGCTGGCGACTGGAATTCCCGTTGAGCTCGATGTGGAAAGCACCAAGAAGGCGCTGGTGGCCTGAACTCCAGCCGAGCTGGATGCAGCAAATGAATTAGAAGAAAGCTAAAGCTTTGTCAGTTGATGCTCTTGTAGTAGAAAGAAACCTTACCAAGTAGATCACAATACCACCTCCACTCCTCTTTCCCGAATCTATTCCGCCGCCGCAGATATGCGCTGAGTCCCCCGGACAGGCCTGCGTACAGGCAGAAGTATCATTTACCGCATTTGTGTCGAATTCGTTTGAACAATAGCACATTGTGCCCTCCAAACCGGCATAGGCATAAGCACCATTGATTGTTGGGGCGCAGTCGTCGATACATTGGGCAACTGTTGTCGAAGCAAAGGATATTGGACCTACGAGTGGATATCCATCTCCACTTGAGTCGACGTAGCAGCCTTGCTCCATGTACATGCCAGCTGGGGTGCTTACTTCTGGTAGTATGACAGGTGCCGATGATTGCGATGGCTGGCCCGATGCTGTAGATGTTGGCCCCGCGTTTCCTGATTGCGAACTGGCAATTCCGGCAGAGCTCAACGAAGACGTGACCAAGCCGCTGGAAGCAATTGGAATTGAACTCAGTTGAGACGTGGAGAAGATGGTAGAAGTTGCAGAGCCAGCACCAAACTCGTACATGTTCAAACGCCAGCTACCTCCGCATATCTCGCTGCTATCACCCTGACAAGGCGTGTTGCAGTTCGATGATAAAGCAAGGACACCAGTGGATGCTATACTGTCCCCGCAGTAACATTGAGTTTTGTACTCAACACCAAAATATAAGTAACGCGAACAGAAGTTTGCACAGTATTCGACACTCATGCTATCGGAGTTAGTTGATGCTGAATGAAGAGTTCGGTCAGCATGATGATCGGTGTAGCAGCCTAGAGCCTGATATGGAGTGCCGCTTGGAGTGGCTGAGCTCGACGTCGATGAAATTGTGCCAGACGCAACGCCGGACGAAGTTACTACACCTGCAAAGCTGAGGGACCTTGACGAGCTCACGCTCCTTGAAGCATATGAATTAAGCGCATAGACTGCCATGATCGAGATGCCCCCGCAGAGCTCAAAGGGATTTCCGGCACAAGCAACATTTGCGTTGGATGCTCCAGGGGTTCCCGTCAAATTTGTGCTGCTTCCTGAGCCAATGCCGTTCCCGCACCAGCATTGGCTATGAGTAAAGTCAGCAAAACAGATAAGAGAGGAATTGCGCTGACATACTTTCCACTTTCCAATCCTGCATATTGCCATTGAGGATTCAGGCCCTCGCAGTAATTGAGGCAGTCTTGAACATCTAAGTTGGATCCGGAGACCGAGACCTGGGCGTCGCCAAAAACTGTGACAAACGGACTCTCCTCTGACGGATCTGACCAAATGGAATCAAAAGTGTAGTTTCCGTCACCTGGGGGCTGCCATGGGTTGGAGACGTCGGCCGAAGTCAAGGGCCTTGAGCGCAGCGTGTATACAAGCATAAATGCACCGGCCCCACAATATTCGAATGGATTCTCGAGACATGTACCAACCTGTGGGGAGGTTGGAGGACTAATGCCGGCTGCATTACCTGGGCTCCCTTCTTGCAGATCAATGCTGTTACTGCAGTGACATAGCCTGTTTGAGTTAGCTACTTGCAGAACGACCAGATTCTGGAGCTCTCACCCTAGATAATCTATGCCAGCGAAGTTATGGGAAGCAGTGCAATAATTTAAGCACACTTCTATAGAGGATACAAAGACACCAGGACCACTGCCTAACAAGGTGCCGTATTGATTTGAGTAGACTCCACTGAGGGCAAATATTGCATTACCAGGTACGAGATATGGAGTTGCAGTGGGTAGGCTCCATAAAATTGAGCTAGAGGCACTGGAACTTGGGCTGGAAGAGGCCACACTCAAGCCAGAGGATGAAATCCGTTGTATTGAGTGTGAAGACGAGGCCGAAATGCTGGATGTTGCAACTGTGGTAGAGAAGGACGAGGTTACCATATTTGAACCGCTGGAAGGATTTGGACTCGGCCCAGTAGAACTAGAGTTGGAGGATATGACTTGTTGTATTGAACTCGAAGACGAGATCAAAACGATAGCCGGAGTCAGGGTTTGGTCAGAGGACGAAACTTGCTGTATCGAGGTTGAAGACGGAACCAAGACGCTAATTGTAGTCGAGCTCTCGGACAAAACTTGCTGTATTGAACTAGAGGACGAAACTGGCTCTATCGAGGTTGAAGACTGACCTAAGACGCTAATTGGACTGGAGCTAGAGGACAAAACTGGCTGTGTTGAACTAGAAGACAAAGCTTGTTGTGTTGAAGTAGAAGAGGATAAACCCAAAATACTAGTTGGACTCGAGCTGAAGGACGAAACCTGTTGCTGTGAGCTCGATAATGTAGCCGATGAACTAGAAGTAGTAACTATAGTCCGGAAGGATGATGTCGCCATGATTGCGGCGCTCGAGGCTAATGGACCTGGCTCGTAAGAGCTCGAGCTGTAATAATAGGGGCTTATGCTTTCCGACGAGGAGACTAGCGAGCTTGATATGAAAGGACTTGAGGAACCTGCACTTGACGATGGTAGCTGTATGTTTGATATAGAAGTACTGGAGCTGGAGAGGGTAGAGGTATAGCTTGAGATTGAAGGCGATAGTGATTGTGTGCTTGACATGCGTAAGGAGGATGTTACCTGCGTGCTTGATATAAGAGAGCTTGAAAATGATGGTGCCTGCGAGCTTGAGGAGGACGGTCCCTGCGGACTTGATATAAGAACGCTAGAGCCTGAAGTAGATAGTCCCTGTGTGCTTGATATAAGAACGCTAGAGCTTGAAGTGGATGGTCCCTGCGTGCTTGATATAAGAACGCTGGAGCTTGTAGCCGACGATCCCTGCGTACTTGAAGAGCTCGAACTTGATGAGGACGGCACTTGGGTGCTTGAAAAACTCGAAGTTGACGAGGACGGTAATTGGGCAGAACTAGAACTATACAATGAGGCAGACGAGGAGCTGGAACTATGCGTGCTCGATATAGAAGGCCCTATGCTCGAGGAACTTGAAGACGATAGCTGTCCTGTACTAGATTGAGTAGAACTAGAGCTGTATAATGATGTGAATGAGGAGCTAGAACTCTGTGTGCTCGATATTGAAGGGCCGACGCTGGAGGAACTTAAAGACGATAGCTGTCCTGTGCTCGATTGAGAGAAACTCGTGCTGGATAAGGATAAAGTCGAGGAGCTAGAAGTAGGAACTATGACCCAAAAGATGGAAGTTGCCATATTTGAGCCGCTAGAGGTCGAAGACGACGACGACGATGATAGGGTTGTACTCGAAGAATGGGCGAGCGTCGCGAAAATCCATAGAGCTAGGACACAGGACCGAAGCCACGCGCCCAAATGCTTCATCATTGTGAGGTGGCCGCTGCCGGCGGGCCGTTGGTTCGAAAGTTCGTATCACTAGGGAGTGTATAGAAGTCGATTGTTGGCAATCGTAGGTCGTGAAATTGGAAGATGGTCCCAATGAGTGGAGGGAATCGCATCAATATCCTCGTAAGAAGATGTGAAAGAAGAAAAGGGTCGTACGTACGCGTAAGGTTCCATAGCTGCAGCCTTTCTTCGGCAACGAGGTTCAAATTTCCTCATCCATAGCTGAGAATGTAAACTTCGTGTTGACAGACTATGGAATGGGTTGGTTGCTCTGAAAGATTGCAAACACAAGGAAAACTCACGAAGACCCACTCCGCCTCAATACTCGATTTCAACATCAAAACCAAGTCGACTCTTCATCACGCTTCATCTATACATCCTCTCTGCTATACAAGAAGTAGTCGAGATAGCTTCAGACTGAGAAGTGCTACTACTGAGCAGCATCCTGAGGGGTTTGTTTAGCAGCCGACGGAATGCTAAATCGGCGCATCTTGAGACAAGCACCGAGACTCGAACTACTAAATTCAGCCTTGCCTCAGAGCCTTTCAGCCACGCATTGGAGCGGGCTCGATGCGAACGTGAGGACCTCATGATGTTGAAGCGGAGGCTCGGAGCAAGGCTTGTAGGGAATTGATGGAAATTACGCGCCGTCCAGATGCGAGCGAAGAAAAGCGTTGCATACAAAAGAAGACCAAAAGGAAGCATCGACCGAGACGGTGATGTTGGTGCAGGCGGAAGGGACGAAGGACGTATCTGGCCTTACTCGTTAGGTAAGATTCAACCAAGTATTTTTTATCACAGTCACGTGTCGCAGAACTTACATGGGTCAAAAGACGAAGGTACATAGGTAGGTATTCCGTTCTGTGCAATTCATTAATTCGCTATCAACTTATGCAGTCTTCCCAAATCACAAATACCCGCCTGCAATGCTTTTGTTGGCCTTTTGCTCTTGAGTTTCCTGATTCGGCATCATAATTCATGCCACGCAATGAGAACCCATTTTATGATGCATCCATCCATCCATCCATCCTCCACCACATAATTGATAACGAAGAACTGCATAACCAAGTAAGAAAAGAAAAGCTTGCATAGGAGAAAGCAAGAGACGAGGCGGGAAGAATAGAGGAGAGATCGAAGAGTTCAAGGCAGCTCGAGTATCACCATGTCCCAGCATGTAGGGAAGCAGTAAACGAATCCGGAATGGTCGAAATACGTCTGCAAGTGAGTTCGAGTTGAAGCCTCTAATCGTCTCTCAGATCGCCATACTCCCAGAGGCCTCGACGTTGCTCAATGGCGTGTTCCTCTTTCTCCCTCAGGACTTTCAGGACATCGCCGAAGCCACGCTCCCATGCCTTCAGCTTTCGCGGTACCATAGCATGACCCTCTGTGATGATCTCCGTATTAATGCTATCTGTTAGTTTCTCACTGACAGCTGGATCGTAGAGGGTGATATAGAGGGTGCCATCTGGTGCAGTATAGTCAACGTTGGCAACCAATTCTTTGCCTTCCGTAGCATCGCCCAGGAAACGGACTGCGTCTTGCAGATAATCCGTGTTGGTCGGGAATTGGAGAAGAGAAAGAACTGCATCAACAGCTTGGGGTTTGAGTGTCTGAGTCGAGAACTGAGCCTGCGATAAAGGTCGAAGGCGAGACCAAGGCATCTTCTCGCTGTTTCCATAATCGATGTAGACAATCTCGGCTTGTTTGGCTGCGCGGTCATTGGAGCGGATGCGGGCCCGATACCATTGATTGTCTTCCGTAAACTTAGCTGCTACAAAGTCGCCTGCCTTGGGGTCCTTCTCAAGTCCTTTGCTGTTGGCGGGATTAAGATGGAAGGACTTGAATTGGCTCATCATGGTTTCGAGTTTTGCTGTTCCTTGGCCTATAGTTTGAAGCTTCAACTTGCCATTTTCGTCGATGTGGGTAACAACTACATCTCTGTAGTCCTTCTCTCTGGCAATGACAGTTTCGTGGGCATTGCCATTCGTACCATTCGCAGGAGCTTCTTCTTCTTCCGGAACATCCATGGATTCATCCCAGTCCACCCAAAGACCCTTTCTGGCCTTCTTAGCTCGTTGCTCGGCAGCAAGTAGTTCGGTGGCATTTCCAGACTGCTCAGCTGAGTAGGCGTGGACAGTTGCAAAGCCTTCCTCAACGAGTATCTTGGCAAAAGACTCCTTGTTGATGTAAAGCTCGCCAATGAAGCCGCCGACCTTATCCACGTTGTGCACGTCGATCTCAACATCACGTTGGGTCAAGCGTTTGGTAGCCAAGTCGTGGGCTTCCTGACCAAACGGCTCGCCCTTATCCTTCTCGCCCCTGGCAGATTTGGGAGCTCGGATGCCGCCAAGGACAAAAGTCAACTTGACATTCTCGCGAGGAATGAGGACCGTGAATCTTGAGCCTCCCTTCACGTAATCGACAATTGCTGGGATTTTCTTTTGCCGTTGTAAAGTAGAAAGCTGAATCTTGGCCTTCTGAAGAGTTTCAGAAGCATCGACGTATTGCTTTGCCTTGGCAGGCTTGCCGGACCACATTCCTTTCTTCTCTTCCTTTGCAATCTCCTGTGCAGCTAATAATTCGTCATAATTCGGGGCCCGATCAGTGTCATCTCGGCGATGTCGGACAACAGAGCACCATCCTTCCTGCACCAAGAGCAAGCCAATGTTCTTGTCATTATATGTAATGGTAGCAACCTCCTTCGCATCATATTCTCCAGCAGCTGGTCGTGAGCCATCGATACTCAGGCGCACATGCTTTCCAATAATCTTCTTTCGAAGGTACTCCTTAGCTTCGTCTCGGAAGGGATTCTCGGCTGCTTCGTTCTGTCGAGGGCCTCGAACACTGCTGATATTAATTCGCTTCTCAACGCCAGCTCGATTACGGACGAAGATGACGTCGGCGCTGAACACCCTCGTCACTTGAGCCTCCAAGTTTCCTCCTTGGCCAACTACCTTTGCGACATGATCCTTGAACACTCCGCGCTTTGCTGATTGGGCAACCTTCTCAGCATCACGGAGAGGGGCCATTTCTGCTCCAAGAAGTGTTGAGTGGAAATCTGTACATCTCGCAAGGCCAGCTTCAAGAAGGTGCTTGGCAATTGAGCCGTGTGCAAGATGCTTTACGGATGCAATGAGCTGGCCCTGAGGGCTAAGACCAAGGACATCGATCTTGACCTTTCGATGTAATAGTCTAGCTTCAACAAATTGTCGTGATGCATTTCCGTATTCTTCAGCGGGTTGAGTTTGATTGTTTGACGGGTTGACTCGTTCGGTGGTGGGAGCACGAATTCCAGCTACCAGTGTCATCACTAGAATGGTCAGCAGGTCTCTTGTTTCAACTTGAGGGGGCATCTCCTTACCAAGAATATGCTTAGTCGGAGTGATCAGCAAGCGCACAAGCATGCGGTCACCACTCAATACGCGTTCAACCAAAGCATCGAGTGTCTTTCCCTTATAGGTCTCCAAGAAGGCCTGCGAGTCACCCATGTCATGCTGAATATCAAGTCGACTGAGAGTAGGAGACCAGAGGCCTTTGTCGTCGTTGCGAGCCTTTGCTTCGAGAAGACGAAGGTGGTCCAATTGCTGGAGTGCTTCTTCCGAGTCCTCCTTCCTGCCAGCATCCTCACGGAGCTTGAGCCATCCCTCCTTGACCATCTCCTCAGGCAATCGACGTCCATCATTCAGAATGACAATTCCATATTCGCGCTTCGTGTTCGGAATGGTGTAGAGAACCTGAAACTGTATTTGCTTTCCCACCACCAGGTCCCGTAAGGCATCGCGAGACTCGAAGGCTCCGATCTCATCTGCATCCTTCTTTAGATGTGGTGCCGTGCAGTAGGCAAGAGAAAGGGTTCGCTCGCTGTTCGGATTCTTGGGTGAAGTCAAGATCAGACTGTCACCACTCAAAACCGACTTCACTTGACCTCCAAAGAATGGCCTAAGACGGAAATTTTCTGGTCAGCCTTGGTAAATATGGTAGGAGCTCAGAATGGCATCTCACATCTTGTAATTGGAAGGAGGAATATTTGGTGGGGGGCCGTTTCTCTCGAGAGGTGGAATCAAAGGAGCTGGAAATGGTGCAATCATGTTAGCAGCTGGTCCCAGATTCTGTGAAGCACCCGAGTCTGCAGATGCCTGTCGTCCTCGATTCTGGCCAGAGGCATAGCCAATCTTGAATGTCCGGACACCCATAGTAATGATCTGTCCTGGGTACAGAGCAAGTCCAGGCAAAAGCAGAAGCGAGAGTGTGTTTGTCAGGCGCAAAGACTAATTGAGGGTTCTGTAGATCGTAGAGGTATTTGTGCTGAGCAGCACAGGTGGAAAGAATGTAATTGTGTTCTAAAATGTCTGTAAAAGTGCTGTTTGGCTGGTGAAAGGCAGTGTTGCAGACTTGATGTTGTAGGCAGAACGATGGGAGATCGAAGTGGAAGGAACGACTGCCGAGTTTATATGCGAAAGCCCAACAGTAAATTTTGGCAGATAAATGTCAAGTGAATCCGAACTCGAATTTGACGAACCCATGTTGCTTTCTCTCCCAAACAAGGTGAAGTTGGTGTCGCTGATCGCCAGAGGACAAGATTGCAGACATCCTGCAGGAATCCGCACACGGTGAAGGAAATACGGTCACTCACATAGCAATCCGATTTTTCTAGAAGGTTCTGAATCAACAATCACCAGGTTCACAGCACCCAATTCGTTGGTTTTTAGGCGCGTTGAAAGAAAGAATGTCAATGTTAATGCCAGATCTTTATTCTTGTGGGCACCACAAGAAGCACACGACAGGCCCATAGCTTTCTGCCCAGGCGGTCAACCGGTGATCACGTGGAATGACGATGAGAGGAGGGGTGGAGGGGTAAATATCCGAGGGGCCCAAGACACCGAGACACCGAAAATCACATTCAGTCGAGGTAAAGTTGTGATTGCAAAGCACGGTTTACATAGGAGTTCCCGGGCAATCAGGTCAACATTGATCAGCAATTGCGAGAAATCAGCGGTTTTCGTTCATTCTGACTACATAAGTGCATAAAGCCATTGCTTTTGTACCACCTTAGCCATCTATATTGCCGCTCATCTCATCACCCTTTTTTCTCGAGAGGGTTGGTACTTTTATGCAGCAATACCAATAACACCTATTCCAGTCAGTGACCCATTCAAGCAGTGTTTTAAAAGACATACCGCAAGCAGGTCGAGTTCCGGCGTTGCCAGTCTTCTTGGACTCCTCATTGCCTCCCTTGCCGAGATCATCAGTTCCAGAGTGGACGACAACAGTACGCTATGAGAAGGTCAGTAAAGGCTATCTCAAATTGCTTGCTAACATACGCCAATAACGCTCTCAGGGCCGATCAACTTGATGAGCTTGTCGGTGGTAGATCCCTTGCCGTTGCCTTGAGCATCGGTCTTGAAGTTGCCAAGGTCCCCAACATGGCGGATCTCATCAGTCGGAGCACCGTGTGTCTTGCCGTATGGGTTGACTGTTCCATCATCTATAAGCCTGGCTTCAAAAATATATAGTGTAACCACTCACAGTGGGGTCCGGCTGAGGTACAGCCGTTGGTATTGTCACCGAACGTGTGAACGTGAATGCCACGCTCAGCATTGGGATCGTTGCCAGTGATGTCCCATGTAATGGTAGTTGGAGAAGACTCCGATTCCTGCTCGAAGGTAACGGTACCGGTGATCTTCGAGTCGCCTCGAACGGTTGCAACTACAATCGGAGGAATAATGAGTCAGCACAAGCCAGAAGAGCTTAGGGTGCAATCGGATTGGAACAGAGTCTCGATATAATGTATGCTTGTGAAGAAAGGGTTTAGAGCCTGCCCATCCGGGTTGATGGTTGCTCGATCGAGGTGCAATCGTGCTCATATTGACTCTCCAGCCACCTGCCGAAGGCCAAGCGAGGCAGAACAAGGGTACGGAGGGAGAGTTGATATGTATGACATACCTGCTTTGACCATTTTGATGAATTGAAATGATTTTTTGATGATTTGACTGAATTGTGACGCTGGTTGTGGTTGTGGAAAAGGACGGATGGTGGAAGAAGTTACAGAAGATACCCCACTTCCGAGGGACAGAGCTCAAGAGCTTACACAACCTGGAATGATGTAGTTTGCCCACGTGAGCGGTGAGTGCTTCCGATGCCCCTTTTCGGTGGGTCTCGGCAACCAAGCATGCCATCCGACTCAGAGCACGAATGAAGGAGACTGTGGAAGGCACGTCAGGTTTGGCCTCAGCAGTCAATGAGGAACACTCGGAATAGACTGCTTTTTATTTAAGGCCCCGAACTCCAGGTTATCAGGGGAGTTCTACATCCCTTTTATAACATATACGGAAGTTTTTCTTGGCTGTCAGATCTGGTAGTCGAGCCGAGTCAAGAGGGTTCCTGTTCTGAGGTTGGCGTATCTAACATTGCATTTTTTCTAGTATTACATGGCAAGTTACTGTTGAAGGTCGGAGGGATCACGAAGGGCGGAGGGTAATAATGTTGCTGCATCTTTGCTGGACTGCTGCTTATCGTAATCAACCCCTCCGAGGGAAAGCCAGCCCCCCTGCGAGCTGCCGAGGGGGTTTGGGATGTTGAAGTCCTCAAGAATATCGGCTGCCATCGGTGAGCAGAATTTCTTTCAAGTGGTGCTCCGTACCAATGTCCGGCTTATACCGAATCATGCACGGCAATCTAGCAAGACGATGAAATGAGTCTTTGCCACAGTTTGCTAGTGATGGTGGGGTCAAAAGGATTTTAGAAGGCATGGGAATCTGACTTCTCATCCAAATCCAACATCATCAACGCTCCTTCCGCAATGCACATCTTAAGGACAGTGTCCCCCACCGATAGGGTGTCCTGGCTGGCGATTCGATGTGGCAGGAGAAACGAAACACAATGCTTTGACTGTGATGCACATACTCGGAGCCGTTGAGGGTTTCAATATCAGACACCTTGCTTTCATCACTATTAGCCACAGGGGGTTTTGTAGGGCTGTGTGGCGCAGACAGCAGCTGCCAGCGTCACCACGAGAGGGGCTGTGAAAGCGGTGGCCTAGAGAAAATAACCAAGCTCTCTCAGCCTGATATGCATTATGTCGAGGATAGCAGAATCATCGCAGACCTCCTGAGCCATAAATTTGCGATTTGCAGAACGCATGTGCATGCTCGTAACAATAAGCACTTTCGCCTCACAACTGCGAGCACTCCGGCCAATCATCATCCACCGCGACTTGCCTCAGCTTCATCACATCTTTTTGTCACAGAGGTCAAGATCTGACCTTAACAACACGCGCCCGGACGACCAGAATCCGAAGCCTCCTCTCGACTACCTTTGCTCTCCGATCGACCCATGAATCTCTCCCGCCGGCGTTGAGAGAAAGCTGTCGGTAAAGCCGCGAGTGTTGGCAGCCTGCCGCATCATCCTGTACGAAGGGTATCGAGGCAAGCGGCTCAAGGCTATCGAGGACTAGCATCGAAGCAATACGACGGGCACCAATCTCGGAATCGCTGCGCATTGCGATCGACTGTGATATCAATCGAACAGGCTCGAGAGGAGCCTCGTGGAGGCGGCGCGGATGGGGTCGTGTATGGCACTTTGAATCGATCGCGAATCGCATACCAATGAAGCACGACTCTGCGTGGACTCTCTCAACAACTGGCCACGAGCCAAGATCGCAAGTCTTCTTGCTAGACCCTCAGTCGTGGCTACATACATAGATCGGAACTCTCGTTCTATCTGCTTGATTACGATTGCGCACAATTCTGCCAGCCGCGAAAATGGCTTTCAACGGCAACAGTCAACGACGGTACGGGCATGTGCCTCCAGCACAATACGGGCACCCAGGAGCTCAAGATCCGAATAACCCGCCTCAAGGCTTAGGCTTACACAGGCAGTCAAGTTTTGACAACGGCGATGATGCGGCGTTTTTCGATCCAAACGGGAATAGATATCAAAACGGCCCCCCTCCTGTCCCAGGACGGAATCCACTGCCGCAGGGGGAGATGTTTACAAGCGGCCCAACAGCCAACGCATATAGTCCTCAGTCGCCCGGCCAAAGTGCGTTCAGTGCTTCGGCGTTGTCAGGATATCAACATCAGTACCAACCTTTGACCAGTGGCCCTCAGTCTCCACCTCTTCCCCAGGCCTCCTACAACCCCCAGCACTTTGCTCGAACGCAATCCCAATCGCAGCCCAACCAGTATCGCCCGCAATCTGGCTATACTCCACCTACTCCGTCAGCTCATCAGCCATATAATCCTGCACTGTATCATGCCTCTCCGCAAATGCCACTGCGGCAACAGTCTGTGTCTGGCTATAATCCTTATGCGACGACATACAGTACTGCGGCCATGCCGCAAGTACCCCAGTCTCCCCACTATTGGCAGCAGACTACTCCGCAATATGGGGCTCCTCCAGTACCTGCACGACCGGCTTACGAGCAACCCCTCCAGAATCCAGGATATGCCCCTTCGACTTCAGCCCCTCTGCCAGCTCGCCACCCTTTGTACAGCCAACCACCTGTCTCCTCTGCTCCGTATCCCACGAATGGGGACAATTACAGTGAAAATGATTACAGAACTCCGATTGCAACACAAGCTTCATACCCAGACTACTCGGCGTACGTCCAATCACAGCCTTCACAACCTCCACAACCTGTTTACAACGAGGATCCAACCTCTTTTTCCAGTCGAACAAAACGCTCCTCAAGCCACTCAACTCCTGCTTATTCAGAACCTCCACCGTTACAGAACACTTCAGGCAGTGGTGGGCTTCAACGACATCCTACGCTAAGGCCTTTGCCGAGTGCGCCAGTTGACGACGGTGTTGGTGATGTTGATGATTGGAGAATGGGCGAGCACGGCAATACAGATGAAGACATATCACAAGAACAACTCTTTGCTGACATTGGGGATGCTCTAGGAGCATCGGGGTCGTCACGGCATGGTCGACCGCAGGGAGCGGACCAACGTAATGGAGATCTGCTCGATAGTGAGCTTCATCGGTATAATTCTAGGGCTACTACACTTGGCGGGCAATCTGGTGTTGAACGGTATGCATCTACAGCCACTACGGTGAACGAGAACACTCCTGAGACGACGCATGATGATTATGATTATGATGATGATGAGAGCGATGTTGAAGCTGCCGCTGGTCTTGAAGCCATGCGACTTGCGGAAGAAGAAGATGCTCGTGGAGGTGCTGGGGCACTAACCTTTAGCGGAGGCTATGAAGGTGGACAACCTGCACGACATCCATCACAAGAAGAGAGTAGTGACAGTGACTACAAGCACATGGACTTGGGTTTGATAGGCGGTGGCTATGAGGCTCACATGTCGTACGGTGATGATCTTGGAGGCTTGAACACAGAACACAGCAGCGAAATGGAGGACCAGAGTCGACCCCTGCCAACAGCACATGATCTTGGAAGAGAAAGATCTGATAGTTATAGTCGGACAACCGCTGCCGGGCTCGGAGGCATGACGGATTATTCTATTCCAGGAGTTGGCGATATCCATCCGTTTCCCGCTTTCGAAGCCGCCAGAGTCGACACTTTTGGCACTGGTGGGCTGCAAAGACCGACATCTCATTCGCACCGCTTGAGTTTTGACGAGGGTGACGAGCAGGTTTCACTGCACTCCCGGCTATCTGAGTCAAGACTCAGTGGTAGATCCGGGAGCGAGAGTCCGACTAGAGACGATATGCCAGAGTTATTTTACCATCCTGGCATGAGTGCAGCGTCCTCTTATAATCGGCCTCTTCCTGCGGTGCCGGCCCCAATGTCCGAGAACAGAACACCTCAGCTATTGCCTGCTGGATCTTATCGAGGCGCGCATCAGCACTCTCATTCGTACTCCTCAAGTACCGAGGCAGCGCGACCTTCGTACGCTCCAGTTGGCCCCGATGCTTATCCACCGCAAAATATGCTCAGCCCTGGTGGCCAATACGTTCCTCGGTCTTCCTCCCTGTCTAGTCACAGTAGTACACCCCATGCAATGCCTCCAGTCAGATCAAAGACCGATGCAGAGGAACGTCAAGCAAGGCAAAAAGCCGCCAGGATGGGAATACGTTCCGCAAGTGGCCTTGATGGGTATGACATGGGCGGCACTCCACAGTCTGGAATTCCATTGGACCTTCCAGCATTACCAGCCGGCAGAAGAAAGAAGTTCTCCGCTTCAAGGTTAGCAACCTCGGACTACAAAAAGTGTGCTGAGCCGTGGGCACTGAGTGGGATTGCTTCCTGGATTCGAGAGATGGCTGGTGGCGACACTGGAGAAGGGGAGTCGGATCTCAGGCAACAGACCATAGAGGACGGACTTGTGGCTTTGTTCACACATAAAGTGCCAACTATGAATGCTGCTGATGCTGAGACACTAAGCCAGAAAGTGGTCAAGTCTATGTTCGAGGCAGGTATCCTGGTCCCAGAGGAGGAATGGGTAAAGTTTGGCCAAGGTACAATCACCGGCGTCCTTTGGCAACTGACTGGATCCGGTTGTTATGCTCCAAAGGTGCATGAACACGAGATCCAAGGTCGATGTTACTCCCACCATTGCACGCGGACATTGAAGAAGATTAATCTGCAAACGCATATGTTAGAGCCGTCTCGGAAATCGGAAGATTGGGTGACCTTCTTCAAGTTGACCAAAGAGCAACTTGAGGGGGCCAACAAGAAGGAGATTCAGCGTCAGAATAATCTACACGAAATCGTGATGTCCGAGGATACCTACATGGATCAGATTAACGTCCTTCGAGTGCTATACAGAGACGATTTGGCATCATGGCAACCGCCAATCATTGGTAAAACTAAGATTGCAAAATTCATCGCATCAGTGTTCGGGAAGGTTGAGGCAATCAAGGAGGTCAACGAGAACTATCTCCTTGCGCAATTGAAGTACCGGCAAAAGGAACAAGGGCCATGGATCATTGGGTTCAGCGATATTTTCCGGGAATGGATTCGGAAAGCAAGATCTGCGTATGTTGAGTATGCTGCTGGTTTCCCATATGCAACATATTTGGTACGAAAAGAAGCCGACAGAAATCTGCTCTTCCGGCAATTTCTTGACCAAGCTCGAGATAATAAGCTCTCCGGTCGCTTGGATTGGAATACTTACCTCAAGGCACCCATCACTCGACTTCAACGCTACACCTTACTGCTCGGTACTGTGCTGAATAACATGACTCAAGATACTGAAGAAAAGTCGACTCTTGCTACAGCTATCGAGGAGATCAAAAAGGTTACTCTAGAATGTGATCAGAAGGTGGACGAGCAATCGAAGAAGGTAGAAATGATTGAGCTGCAATCCAAGCTTCACCTCCGACCTGGAATGGAACGTGTCGAGCTCAACCTTGATCATTTGGGACGAGAGCTCATATTCAAGGGGGATCTTCAACGCGCTGGTGCGAACAGATTTACATGGTTAGAGACACACGCGATTCTGTTTGATCACTATCTGGTTCTCGCCAAAACTGTTGCCAAACCAGACAGTGGTGCTGGTGGTCGCAAGAAGGAAGTATACGATGTGTCAAAGCTAGTAAGTTCTAAGCTTTCAACATGATATGGCAACCGCTAACACGCTTCATAGCCAATTCCAATGCAGCTCCTAGTCCTGGAAAGCACCAACGATGATCCCGTCCAAAAATCGTCTGTGAAAGGCATTGGGGCAGTTACTACAGTGACCAAGTCCTCCTCGAGCACCGCCCTAGACCCAAGAATCAGTCGGACGGCCACAAATGGCCTAGAGAGGTCGAATACTCTGGAGCATACAAACTCGAATAACTCGGTACAAACAGTTTCATCGGGGACAAGGCTAGCGCCAGCTCCAGCGAACGATGCAGACGCTAGATCTATGTATCCTTTCCGAGTTAAGCATCTGGGGAAAACGGAGGTCTATACCTTATACGCCCCCACGGCGCAAAATCGACAGGACTGGTGCGACAAGATAATTGAAGCTAAAACCCGACACGCAGCATCTCTATATGAGCAAAACGCCGAGCCTTTCCGATTACGTGTCATGGCAGATACCGCTTTTGCCTATGATGTCATGTCTGCTGTTTCTCAGAGGAATGTAGTGTCAGTTGAGGGGACACCATTGTGGCGTTCGATCCGCGAGATGGAAAAATCCTACGGTGCAGGATCTCGGCCTGGACCTGTCTGCAGAGCTCAAGTAAATTGTGCAACAGCTTTCAACTGTTACGGGAAATCAATGGTTGCCATTGGGACCGACTATGGAGTTTACACTGCTGAGGCAAACAATGCTAGAGGATGGACAAGAGTGAGTGCAATTTTAGCCTTGGCCCTGAATCAAGCTAACCTTCTCAAGTCTATTCAAATGACTCGGGTAACCCAAATAGCGGTTCTCGAGGAGTTCTCCCTCTGCCTGATCATCGCCGACAAGGCCCTGATAGCTTACCACCTCGATGTAATTATACCGATATCTAATTTCCCAGCGCCCAACCATGACTCCGCGCGCCGTGCGCCACAGAAGCTATCCGGAACCCGGGACGTCTCCTTCTTCGCAACAGCGAAGATGAAAGATCGGACTCTTGTTTTCTACAAGAAACGAGAAGGGCTGCACTCTACATTTAAGGTCCTTGAACCTGTCTTTCAAAAATCTACAGAGAAAAAGTCCCGCCTCTTTGGCAAGAAGTTCGGTGGTGGCAGTACCGAATTCTTCAGGGAATTCGACGAGTTCTACATCCCAACCGAATGCTTTACAATCAACCTGTTCCACACGTACATAGCCATCTCAACACTGAAAGGTTTCGAGCTGATGACTTTGGACAAGAAGGTCCCAATGAGTATTCCTGATACGAAGAATCCAGCCATTGGCAATATTGCATACCGTCTCAATGGCCAGAAGCCTTTAGGCATGTTCCGCCTTTCCGATGCCGAGTTTCTTCTCTGCTACGAAGAATGCGGCGTTTACGTCGATAAGCATGGCGAGGTTTCACGTTCCGTGATCATGGAATTTGTCGGCAAAGCGAAAACGGCTGCCATGTACGGAGCGTATCTCGTCCTCTTCGACAGCGACTTTGTCGAGGTGAGAAATGCGGAGAATGGACGGCTGAGGCAAGTTATTGCTGGGAGAGATGTCAGATGTTTAGACTATGGCATCAATCCTCTCGGGGCAGGAGGAGCGACGAGTCATATGACTCCCACGGGATTCGCAGGAGCTGCGGAAAAGAGAACACTGAAGCTTGCGATGGCGCACCCGGAAATTGCTGGGAGCCAAATTGTGCTGGAGATGGTGCTCAATGAAGGCCATTCGGAGTGAAGACCTTCGGAACGATGACGCGAGATGATCAACACGGAGCCCCGAAGCCTCATCGTCCATGAGGACGGAAGCAACCGTTGTGCTACGACACAATTACGAAGACATGTGCAAAGAGCCGGAATTGGCAACATGAGAAGAAAATGACGGACATGGAGACAGCGCAGATTAGAACGACGAGGATGAACGACCCTCGCCGTTGAAGCTTCCCTTCTTATATGCTGTTCATAGGATATCTATGGTTAATAAGCGATGAACTCGACCTTCTGGCTTAATGTGGGCTTTTTCGCGAGGGACAGCGGGATATGAACTTGGCTGCATTGGCGTTCGGTGTTTTGACCACCTTGGATGTACGAATTAACTCGCTACGTTTTCATCTTACTTGATTACTTGATTATGAAAAAAAGCGCTTCCTGAACAGGAACTTTACTTCTTGTTTGTGTCATGTGAGTGAACTTGTCCGGGGGGTTGAGGTACGTGTGACGGAGTGGCAAAAAGGGATACTGACCACCTGTGCGCACACAAAGTGTGAGGTGCAAGGGAGCTTCGTTCCAGCGAATTGGAACAACTTCTCCGGAACGTGACTGCAGATTTTTGCATTCAGGATGATGCGGAGTTAGACGGAAGCAACTTGACTTGCCGGATTTTGTAGGCATTGGACATAGAGAAGACAAATTCAACAAATTCAACCCTCGGGACCAATGATCGCAACTGGCTGAGTAAGGTGAATCATCACAGCGGCGTTGCTGACTGTTTGGATGTGGCCCATGGACTCTAGATCAGCGGAAACAATTTCCCTGTGTTCGGACGACAGTCTGCCGTGAGGACAAGGGAGCACCGTTTGAGCCACTGTGGCAGAAGGTGGGATGTCTCAGAGGCGTCAAAATACCTCATGCGACCTGCGAACAGCACACCGTCCTCGGAGTGCATTCGGAGAAACTGACATGAAAAAAGGGAGGAAGATCTGGGAAAGATCCGGATGTAAAAGTCAATCGCATGTTGTTCTAGACGCATTGGGCGTTGTGATGGGCGGAAGACACCTGCTGTTATGCTGCTGATTAACCCCCCCACTAGGCAGAATGACGATAGCTGCGACAGAGGGGTTCTGAAGGTTTCCGATTTCACCTCTTCAACAAAATCTCTTCCCCTCCCCGCCACTTTGCAAAACAACCCATTCTACAACCACAACATTACGCATTGAGATACCCACCTTGCAATTGCAATCATGTCCAACTCTTTAGAACAACTCAAGGCCGCTGGCACCGTAAGTCGTTCCCCTCCACGTAGCGGAGACACCGGAAATCCATCTTCTGTTGAGACCGTGTTTCTCTGATGACGAGCCTCGTTTGAAGGCATTGCTTTGAGAGAAGTCAGGCTTGCTAACGGACTGTATCTCTACAGACTGTAGTCAGTGACTCTGGTAAGCGTTATCTGCATCCTCCATGTCCAATCTGAAGCTAATTGTTGTGCTACAGGTGATTTCGTCTGTATGTAACCCAGCCCGCAAAATAACCTCATTCCATTCTCCCAGAATCCAATTCGCCTCCCTTTTCAATCTGCGAATTTCTAGCTAATACTCGACAGCCATCGGCAAATACAAGCCTCAAGATGCCACCACCAACCCCTCTCTTATTCTCGCCGCATCCAAAAAGGCCGAATATGCCAAGCTGATCGACGTCGCTGTTGAGTACGGCAAGACCCACGGCAAGGATATCGATGAGAAGGTTGATGCCACACTTGATCGTCTCTTGGTCGAATTCGGAAAGGAGATCTTGAACATCGTCCCCGGAAAAGTCTCAACTGAAGTGGATGCACGCTTTTCTTTCGATACCAAGGGTTCAGTTAACAAGGCTCTCCACATCATCGATGCAAGTAATTCCTCGATAGAAATTGGTGATCAGAGAAGTACTGACAAATCCAGCTCTACAAATCTATCGGTATTGACAAGTCCCGCGTCCTGATCAAGATCGCCTCAACATGGGAAGGCATTCAAGCCGCCCGCATCCTCCAACGCGACCACGACATCAACGTTAATCTCACCCTCATGTTCTCTCAAGTTCAAGCTATTGCCGGTGCCGAAGCCGGAACTTACCTCATCTCCCCCTTCGTTGGACGTATCCTCGATTGGTACAAGGCCAAGACCGGAAAGACTTACACGAAGGAGGAAGACCCAGGAGTTGCATCTGTCAAGGCCATCTTCGACTACTACAAGAAGTTTGGATACAAGACCATCGTCATGGGTGCCTCTTTCCGAAGCATTGGTGAGATCACAGAGTTGGCTGGCTGCGATTACTTGACTATTGCTGTAAGTTTATTGAACCAATTAAGTGGCCTATACTAACACGCCTAGCCCAATCTCCTCGAAGAGCTTATAAGCTCCAGCGAAGCCGTACCCAAGAAGCTTGATGCTTCAACAGCCAGTTCCCTTAACCTCGAGAAGAAGACCTACATTGACAACGAGTCTGATTTCCGCTTCTACTTCAACGAGGACCAGATGGCAGTCGAGAAGCTGCGGGAGGGTATCAGCAAGTTTGCTGCTGATGCAGTGACTCTTAAGGATATCCTCAAGGCAAAGATCGAGGCATAAGTGTTTGCAGCAAGTTGGAGGACGAAAACTGGAGAATGAAGATTGAGAAAAACGTGATTTATGATCATCACGGGATGAACAGAGAATGCACGATGTAGTTATGATGAGAAGCACAAATTCAATGAGCGACGAACGATCTTCCGCACCCCTAGCACACTATGAAGTCAAATTGTAGCATGTGGCATATTTCATTATTTTATTCAATCTTCAGACAACCCCACTCCCTTATGTATGTGTGTGTGTGTCTATTCTATCTTTTGTATATGTCGATATTCGTATGGTGTATGGTACAGCCTTTCTATTCCCGCTTCATTTATATCGTAATTTCTACTTTCTCCTCTCATGGTCGCCAGGGATAGCTCCTTCCCGGTTCTTAGTCGAGTGCGCAAATTGTCCCGTGCTCAGTTCGCTCTCGCCATCATTGGCAATCCGCTGATTTTTCGCAACACCTTCATTCTGTGTTCATTGTCAGCCTCTCGTATTCTCCACTTTCCCTTCTCTTCTTCATCAACAAAATTGCATGCTTAAGCCAACCTCAACCACGGACTGCTATTCCAGACCAAGCAAAGTAAACTCGAAGGAAGAAGCAAGGAGCAAAAGGCTCAGGTAAACAGGCCAGCTAACATTTGCTTCAAACTTTCAAACTTTAAACACCGTCCTCGTCAACGCAAGCAAGCCCTCTCATTCCCGCACCGCCCAGAGTAGGGAATCCGGGACCGCTAGGCGGCACTGGCGGGGCACAAACCTCGTTGAAGGTCTTGTCGACCGTGGAGTTGAAGTCTCCGCGTAGCTTCTCACCCGCGCCGTGTGCGGCTGCTAACATGTTCTTTGTGAATTCGCCGGCTTGGGAGATTTTGGTTGAGGAGGAGGAAGTGGTGGTGGAGGTGGAGGGGTTGGTGGTTTGGGTTTCTGAGGAGATGTATTAGTGGAAGATTGGGGTTAAGAGAATATTTTGTTTGGAGTCTGGCCTGAGGGATGGAAGAAAGGGTAGAGCTGAATGGAGTCAATAAACTTACTATAGGAAGAGCTTGTGTTTAGAGGGCCATTTGCGCTTCCTGTTGGGGAGAGAGATGCCGAGTCGTTGATGGGGTTGTTTTGCGCCATTTTAAAAATACTCTTCAAGTTAACAAGGTATTTTCTAAGTGATACAATGCTGTCAAAGGTGCAAATAGACAGTACTAAGTGTTTCGAGGAGTCGATGTTGGAGGCTAGGACCGGACGACCCCTCGACTTGACGTCATTTCGTCATTTGCCCCCTTTTGCCACTCGGCAAAACATCAATTATTTACTTCACCTCCTTAGCATGGACAGTGCACATGACACCTCTAACCAAGAAAATTATTCTCAATCCATGCTATTTGGTTATCAGATTGCCAGGCTGCTAAGTTCAAGGGCTTCCTAGACAATGTTTTCTCCAAGGACAACGTGGCATTGTCAACGCCGGCTTTTCTCTTCCTGTTGTTTTCCAGGCGGTTAAATACATTTCTCTCATCCTCGTCATCCTTAGGCCTTTAGCTTTTAAGGAGAAGTATCTATAAACATTCTTGTATCCCTCCTTAAAAAATTTCTCAACGAAATATTCATCCTACCAAGCCCCATAGCAATGAGTGCAAAAGGAAATGCAGGTGCAGCCACCGCTAAACTCACATAGCAGATAATTCTCGTCATTACGATCGGTAGCATTATGTATGCCTGTATTACCCAGTAGTTCTTGATTCCTATCGATAACTGAGGGTATGCTGATCGTGGAGTGTAAATAAATCAAAAGTGGTATAGATGGGGCTAGCAGCGTGAGACTGTTCGACGGAAAAGGGGGGTCCCGGCTAGGCCCAAACCAGAGTCAGGCTGAGAAATATGTTTGAAATCTATCAAATACTAGTAGCATGGCGAGATCTTGATCGAAATCCAAAGTCTGTTTGTGTTGGGGACTATGAAAGTGATATATACATTGTACCTGCAAGATTGAGATAATGTTGAACGATACAGGTCTCTCTCGCGCTCATCTCGCCAGTGGCGCCCTTAGCGATGAACCCCTGAAATTTAGCGAGCGCCTCGCCTAAGCTCGACCTCGAAATTTCGCAACTTCAAACCTCAGCCTCGTCCTCTCTTCATCAACACCAGCCATGGAACATCGATAGCACCACGCCCCACCGCTCAACAATGACGAGCTTCATACCACGCGCCGTATTCCCCGCCCAGCTCTCCCTCCCGCGCTCCTACTTCCTCGGCCACCATGCCGCCGGCCTCTCAAAAATGAAAACGATGCTTAGCTCCATCGACCTCATCATCGAATGCCGAGACTACCGCGTGCCGCTCACATCGCGGAATCCGCTGTTTGAGCAGAGTCTTGCCGGGAGGGAGAGGTTGGTTATATATACGAAGAGAGATCTGGGGAGCAAGGATCGACCTTCTGATCGAAGGGTGCGTTCAATCCATTTCTAGCATTCCGCTAGTCTGGGAATAGAAGCCATTGGGAGGTGAAATGAAGCTAATATGTGGATTTCAGAGGGAAGATATTGTTCGAGCCTGGCATGCGCCGCATCCTACGCTCTTTACAGACCACAAATCGAAAAAGGACATCAAGACCGTCCTCAACTTCGCGAAAGACCACGCTGCGTCTCGATATTCCCTCCTCGGCTCGAGGATCTTGGTTGTCGGTATGCCAAATGTTGGGAAATCCTCGTTATTGAACGCATTGAGGATGGCGGGGGTACACAAGGCGAAAGCAGCACATACTGGTGCTCAACCTGGGGTTACGAGGAAGATTGCTAGTGGAGTGAAGATTGTGGAGAAAGACGAGGAGAAAGGGACGGAGGGCGTGTATTTGGTTGATACACCGGGTGTATTTGTGCCGTTTGTGCCGGATGCAGAGGCCATGATGAAGTTAGCGTTGGTGGGAAGTGTGAAGGATACGATCATTGCTCCGGTTACGCTGTGTGACTATTTGCTGTTTCATATCAATAAGCAGCAGGGAGGGGAGACATGGTATAAAGAGTATTGTGAGCCGACGAATGATGTTGTGGAGTTTCTGGAAGGAGTTTCCCAGAAGACTGGAAGGTTGGGAAAAGGTGGTGTGCCGGATTTGGATGCATCAGCCTTGTGGATCATTCAGAGGTGGAGACAGGGACATCTGGGAACATTCGTGCTGGATGAGGTCGAGGAAGATGGTTTGGAGAAGAAGATGAGGGAGGAGGTTGGGTTGAGTCTAAGTCAGGCCAGGAAGCAGGCGAAGGATGCCCAAAGGGCAAGGGGGAAGGCAAGACAAGTGGAGGCGACGTGAATCAAGCTTTTGCTTCAGGAAAATTGCTTACGTAGCAGCTGGGACTAAGAAAACCAACAGCCCGGGTCATGGTGGAGGTGATATGCTCGAGTCGTTGGTCTATCTGCCAGGATAACGACGGACGAAGTAGAGGCATAGCTGAGGCTATCCAGTACATCGAAGCACAATCGTGGAAACCAGCGAGTGGTCGACAGTACTATATCCATAGCGGCCGATCGGGGCCTGGTCTCATGGGAGAGTTCTAATTTGGCTTTCGGGGGAGTCTATGTTCAGCCTGTGTTCATTATCATCGCCACTCAGATGGGATCTATATACAAGCTGAAGATAATGTTTCAGCAGAAATTACTCAGTGAGTTAATCTCACATCTACCTGCATTCCTGGGTATCTCATGCAATCCAACTAGAAACTTTCGCAAATATCCTCAGAACTTCTTGTTCGGGTACTTCCTCCTAAGCTGCACAAAAAAATCCACTCCGACAAATTATTCGCTGTACATCAGAAAGGGCCAGTGGGAAAGTCTGGTCCTTGTTGACTTGAGTCAAGTTCCGCTTCCATCGAGTGCGACGGTGTGTTGTGCACCGACCGGAGATGTTCTCTCAATTCTCTTCGAAGATTGCAACAACAAATTTTGCCCTCCACTTGACAATCGTCATGAGCACACTTGTACTGGACACAAGTGGCAAAACGCTCCCACATCTCCGGATCCTCTTCTATTCTCTTTCTTCGTTGTGCAACGAGTCGAGTTGCTAGTGCTTCTAATTGCGCCTGCACTTCAACTTTTTCTAGTTCCGTGTCGGTGCACCTTGCTATGTATTCCAATGTACTGCACTTTCCGCCGTTGCCATCGTCCCTTCGTTCTTTCCATTCATTCATTTTTACCTTGCCGAGCTTGTCTTCAACATTAAAACGGTAGTATTGGAAAGCTTTGGGGCTTCCCTCCAGATGACGTGCCAGTTTTTGGGTGCTCTCGCGGATCTTCTGGCAGTCGGTGAGGGCTCCTTTGGCGTTCTTCAACAGCCGATGGACCTGTGCCAGCCCTTTCCCAATGTGTAGTCTGCTCAATCCATGCCCGTTTCCCTCTCTGAACATGGAAGGTGGCACCCATTTCCCAGTTCCGAAGCTCGCAACAATTTCCACGTCTGTTTTGTGCAGGCTAAACATCTCGTCTAGAGCCTCACCAGTTGGATTATTGACCCCAGCTCCCCCGTCACAAAATTCGTCGTCTTCAATCTCCTGAGAATCAAAATATGATGGAGCTGCTGTAGTAGCACGGCACACTTTCCATATTTCAATATCTATATCTCCTCCGTAGTTTCGGGGTGGGCTAAACTCATCAAATGGCCTGGGTTCATATGATCTGAACAGGTATGGGCCATCTGCTGGTCTAGACTTCTTGGTAGACCCATTGGGATTTCTTGTGGTTTTACCTTTGCGAATCGCAAAGACGATACTTGAGACAAGTTAGTGCTCTCATCTCAACCCTTTGGTGACAGTTCTACTTACGTGCGACACAGATCTGGAGGTGCCCGAAACCTCTGATATTTGGGATCTGCAGGTTCGCCAGGAGTTTTCGCTGTCTTGTTGTCCGTAAGGGATTCTATGGCCTGTATCAATGGCTTTTTGCTGTGCTTGGGTTGCGGAAATCCCAAGACACTTAGGCGCCACTTGGCACCAAATATCTGGCTTCCAACGCTCTGGTATTGCGTTATGCATTCGTTGACTGACATCCACCACCGAGACAGCATCGTTGCGATAAGTCTTTGGCACTGTTAACTCGAGATGCCTATGCAGCCTCTTCCAATGACTTACCCCCCTGTACTTGTTCCAGCAATATAGTCTATCATCAATTAATACCGAGTAATCTGGATGGGAAAGAGAATTACCAAAGTAGTGACAAGGTAGATACTCAACGAGAGAGCTCTCATCTAGGTCAGTGACTCGAGTTTTCAGTATCTCGGACTTTGGTCTCTCGCATGGCTGATAACTTGAGGTATATGCCTTATCGTTATAAGAGAGTTCGATTTGGCCGATTTTTAACATCAGTGCCTTGAGCATGAGCAGACTGGCATATCCTCGAATCCCTCCTCCGTCTGGAATAGCATTAGCCAAGGCAGACATCTGTGGTGAAAATGAATACTAACCAAAGGAAAGGAGTGTTTTCTGCTGCCAACTCTCCCTAACCACGAAAGATTCTATGAGGGGGCCTGCCTCATCCAGTTGACCTGCGCCGGAGTCGATTGTCAATACTTGCGGTTCTTGGTTCGGCGTTCCGGGTTCACTGGCCATCAATGTTCCTTGGGGAGAGTCAAAGGCCGTAGCAACGTTCGAAATCGTACTGACTCGGTGGAGATGTCCTCGTACTCCATCCCCTGGAGTCGCCATTTTCGCGTTGTAACTCGACAAGCGTTGCACTGAGAAGGACAACCATCTTGCACCCTGCTATAAAGAGTCGGAACTAAAGAGAGGAGTGAGACTGGCCACACATCCCGCCATCTCCCATCCCTCGCCGCAAGGCTCTCTGAGCCTCTAGCTGCTCCCGCCAGCCACACACGGCTGTGGTGGGAGGTCTCAAATTTGCGGGATAACGTCAGGAAGCGAACTCCTAGAGAAGCAAGTAATGGTCCGAAAGAGGAATGCTCCCATCTTGATCTCCCAAGATGTTTCAAGCGGCACGGATTGAGGGTGCTAATCATTATGTGGCTGCTTGAAGGGAGTAGCCTAGAACTCAACACATTTTGGAACGTATTTCGCCAGGTTTTGAGACGGGCAGCTTTTTATTCTTCAACCTAAGTTCACCAGTGCGATCTCCATGCTACTTACAGCTATTTCGTCTGTAGCAGGCGTCAGGCTCTATAAAATTCGTGAATACTGTATCACAAGACAGACTTTAGACTATCCTTCGAAGAAGACTGGAGCCGTTCACGAAAAAGCACGTAGAAAACTGCAATGCACCTGATAGTCACCAATCCAAGTGACGAATGATGTAGGTTCTGTTCCGCCAAGATGGCTTACAACCCCCCTTTACTTGATTGGCCAGCTTGTGGCCTTCGGCGGGAATCATTTTGACTGAGGGTGGGCCAAAGTCTGCAGATCCGGCTCACTCGACCTCTGTCTTGGAATTCCGTTCTCGTCGGAATGCGATTGCCCTGAAACATTTCCAATGAGTCCATGGGTGTGCTGGGAACGCCCCACCAGCGGCACATAGCAAAGGCAGTTGTCAAGGCATTTCCTTGCTCAATTCTATGATAAAGATCGGTTGGTTTCTTACTTTCCCTTCACAAAGTCTCTTCAACTTGTCGAACATTCTCATAATCGTTGTCCTCATCTTGGCAGCCTCGTCTTCCACTATGGCTGACGAAACCCTCCGAACCCACAAGGATCCTAACAGCAATGGATCTGCCGTTTCAGGTCTGGGCCAAAGGACCGATGATCATGCTTCAGTGCTGGCGAACACATGTTCTTTGACAGGTCATGGCGACTCCGAATATTTGCTGGCGACTGACCTGGAGAAGTACCGAGGGGACGCTGATACATTGCTCAAAATATCAGTCAACCTTCAGAAACTTGGAAAAAGGCAGAAATCTGAGATACGAAGGTTACAAGAAGCCAAGTCGTCGAATCCAGTCATTACTCCTTCCAAGAGTGGCAACAGAAGAGGTACGGACGAGACACAATCCAGCAGTGCAACCACGATGTCGGTCGACCATGACGAAACTGTAGTGGTCTTCAGTGCCTCTGACAACGAATTGACAGTTCGCCACAGAAGCAGCATGAAGGGTAATGTATTGGAGTCTTTCCAGTCAATGCAAAACTAACAGTTCTTCTAGATACGGACTATCTTCAAGCGAGCCTTCCTCCATTTCACTGGTGGTCTGACCGCCTGCACATTTACTTCGAAAGGAGACCTTCTACGGATTCATCAAAATATGAGGCGCCGCAAGTTGTGGTTGTGAAAGACAAAATCGAAGACTCTTCAAGTCGCGATGTGAAGCTACTTCGCACCGTGCGCCTAACTCAACTAGGCTTTCGCATCAGAGTGCGGAGGATACTCGGCCAGATCAAATTCATATACATCCTATCGCCACGACCGCTGCCGAAGCACGTCAAGGAGATACCTATACAGACGGATGACCACGGTTCCCAATCTGGCACAAAGCTCAAGCCAGTGGCATAGTTTCCCTTGACAAGGCTACTTTCTTCCTGAGAGGCAGAAGAAAGGTGCCAATTCCTGCAATCTCACGAGTTTTCCAGCCACACATCGGGCACCACGTCTTTTGCCATACACGCCTTTGGCAGCCGACAGCAAAGTCTTGCAAGCAGGCTGAGCATCGTGTCCCTCGTGGACTGGTTTGGTGATGGAAACTTCCTCAATGTCTTTCAAGATACCCAACGAGACCATGACTTAAATCAGGTGGAGATCTCCGCAAGGAGTATGGTGGGCGCAAAGGTATTGGATGGGTGGGCAACTATCGTTACTATTCGTTCCTCTGCAATGTACATACAAGGATGTTTTAGAATTGCACACACACAAACACATCTCTCAATTCGATTTAGATTTGTCTGAAGCCACTCTTGGCCTTGACAAATGAAACTTAGAGATGAAGCGCGGCTGAAGCCCCTTTCGGAACTTCGAAGGTCTGGTGTGGCTACTACTCGTTATCCAGAGGAAGCGGGAGAACAGCTACGATGAGGCAGTGCAAGAGACACAAGAAGTAGTCCTGCCAGACAAAACCGTACATGTGCCAATCATGGCATCTGATAGACCTGCAAGTGTCGACATGGCCGTAAAAACGAGCCGCCATTTAGCGCGGGCGAACCATGGGGCAGACTTCCCAGTACCCATGACCTGTCGATCAACCCCGCAAATTTCTTTTTCCAAAAGGCGGGATACGGTCCGTCGTGTGCTGCATGATGCTCTATGCACGAAAACATGCATGTCTCGACAAGTGTGAAAAGGTGGCTTTGAGGCGATGTCAAGTGACGAAAACGGGGAAGGGGGGAAGCCTTGTCCGGAAAGTGATGTTACACAAGGCTGCATTTCTTTTTGCTACCGCCGCAAATCATCGATCCGGAGAAGGCTGCAGCAAAGTGTTTCAGTGTGGGATGAATGTGGCTTGAAAAGCACTGCCCAGACCGAATGTGTCGGAGATAGCAGACGGTGAGTGCCTTGCGCCCAAGGGCGCGAATGGTGGCGGCCGACTTGAGAAAGTTGAGAGGCCAGCGCTAATCGAGGCTCAAAGCATTGCTAGATTGGTGGAGGGTCAAGTTCCAACAGGCCACCAAGGAGGAGATTGGGAGTGTTCTAGCCAAACGGCTCAAGGCACTATGGCCCATGAAAATGAAGAAGAGCCCAAAACTATTTTCCAGCTTTTGAAGTCTTCCATACACGTTGCCATTAGGCTCTCTTCCTCGAGGTCGATTCGGCGGTGCTTTCATAGAGAGGAAATAAGGAATATAGATGACTTAGAGAGAACACTCTGTCTGTAAATGGAGCCTGATTGTACGTTAAGTGAGCACGCGTTTCAAGGCCTCGCAGCAATCTAAGATGTCTTCCTCTCAAATCTTACGCGTGAATCAATTGCTTCCCCTGTGTCTCTTCCATTACATCACTCTCTTTCCTGCCTTAAATCACTGGTTACTTGTCAATTGGTGATTGGTTAGAATACACAATTTCATTCTAGATAGGAGCAACAAACAGGAAAGAATACTCAAAATTGATGAGTGAGGAAACTATTTCTTCTCAGAAGGAGACTAACACTGGAATGGCTTGCACTTGCAGTTATATGGCTAAGTCGAGAAATGTCAACAAGATTGCAAAACCAGAAATTGGGTCTTCACGAGCCATGATGCTAAACTTACACGACCAACAAACAACTCGCCTGGCTCCATTCTTGTGCGTGGTCAAGTAGTCCTTGAATTAAGCTCAGAGATATATTCATATCAGCCCAATTTATCAAGCAACCTACGTCGTCTCCTCTCAACCAACTCCTCCTGCACTTCTTCACTCGTTGGCAATCTCCAACCCTCCCCATCTCCAGCATCTCCTGGTAATGGCTCCCAGCCCTTGGGAGCTTTTCCATCCTTACCAGCCAACAGATTGTCAAAAGCCTCTTTCTCCTTCTGAGCCTCGTATGCGAGTAATGTGCCATCCTCTTCGTCAAGATTATAACCGTAGTACGAGGCATCGACCTGCTTCCGTAAATCTGCTCTCGAATCCAGGGGCTTGTCTTCTCGAGGTTTCTGCGTTGCAGCCTCAAACATCTCCTTGACACCTGGAAGCTCTCTCGCCCGCCCAAAATATCTAGAATCACCAGTCAGTGCGCGCTCAGCTCCAATCTTTCCATCAGAACGAACCTGTATCCCTTCCCACTGCCTGGAATCTCTTTGCCTTCCTCATCATAGACCTTCCCACCACCACGCATATAGTTCGGACCTCCCAAATTCCTGATTTGTACCTCCCACATGTGCTTCTCCCGCATGGCCTTGTTGATCTCATCATTCAAGTCTCTGATCATGAAATCGCTCAAGCTCGGATCTTGGATCTTGCTGACTTTGCGCGAGATCTCTTTCAGGACCTGGCCGCGCCACTTTTCGCAGTTGGGAATCGATGTCACCTCAGTGATCATCTTCGGTCGGCGAGTTCGTCCTGCATCGATGATTCCTAGGTCTGCTGCTTGCGCTTCACGGAAGCGGAAGAGCATCGACTGGGCTTTTTCCGAATTTCGTGCCTAGAGAGGTGGTTAGTATATTGGAAGGAAGATAAGAGCACATAAAAACTCACCATATTTGCGACTGTACCCCTGGAGAGCTTTGTGATGAAGCAGAGACTTGAGTTGTGGCCGTGTATGGCTAGAATCCTTTGAGGAAACAAAAGACAGCGGCTCGGAAAAACTAGAGCTCCGACGCTAAGAAGGCAAGAGCACCGTTGAGACTAACCATATCGAGTAAGGTGCCCTAGCTTTGGGAGCGCGTACCTAAACCTACGTCGCGTCTCCATCATCTTCCTTCTTCATACACAACCTGCAGTGACGATAAACCATCAACGAGCTTAAAAACGATTCAACCTCTGGGAAACCTTATGGTTGAAGATGTGTGAGCATTGAACAGAGATCTTAGCAGGTTCAGCAAATGAAACTTCAGTGTCGCTTTCAACTTTTTTTGCTGTGTGGATTCGATCTGTGTGGTTGAGGGAGGAGGATCAGGCTGCAGTGACGACATCCAGCTCCTCTTGAGATGCTAGCTATGAAACTGCAACACTCATGGCCTGGGTGCTGAGTCTTTGGTGGGGGGCTGAGGACGAGGCTTTCGGGCAATGGGAGAAGTAGTGGATTGGCATGAAGCATTGCTGAAAGCGGAATATAGTTTTCAATCGGAGCAGCCTGGTAAGTCATTCCCGATTCCTGGCTCTTCCTTACAGTCGCTGATGATAATATAGATCCTTCGAACTCGATTTCAATAGGGAGAAACCCAGGCAACAAGGTTGTTTGTGGTTGATGTTTCAGAAGCCTTCATTGCCCAGTGATGACCAAGTGTCCAAAAAGCCAAAATTGCAGGCCAACCTACTCTCCGTCGTTACTTCGGTGGCGATGGAGTTGGAAAGTGTTAGCGATGAGAACTTTGAGAGCTGATCTGAGGGCGCACAACTTTCATTAAGTTCATAAATTTGTATCTGTCTCTATGTCCATCCCTTCTGGTACTTCAATATCATCTTCTCCTAGCTCAGTCTCTCCCGATGCAGTATTCTTCGTTCTGCTCACTTTCATGGGAATGGGAATAGTGTTTCTCGAGTATTCTACATCAACGCTCGAATTCCTTACAAAACACTATCTTTTTATTGCTCGCATTTGCTAAAGATCTCTCCACTCTTAGATAGTGGCCAATTTTAGATATTGCTTTCCAATCTTGTGCTTAATTCATGCCACATTTCTTCCTCTAATACCTTTGTCGTTTTATTATTATTAGGGGGCTCAAAGTTGTTGGAGAAACCCGATTCGTTGCCGACACTCGGTTGATGAACCTAGAACAGAGCATGGCCCACCCATAATTTATGCCGCTGAAAAAGAATTCCTTTTGGAGGCAGCTCAACCGCAATTTCATACATTATGCGATCTGTTAATATGCACGAACTTTCTACCTTCAGCAACAGACTGCTTCTCTGGGACAATTGAGAGGGACTCGCGGATTGGAAAAAAGTATCATCCTTTGCCAAGCCGAATGCTTCTCTACTTTTAGCACAGTGAGGGGTTCACAGCGCTAGCCATTACACATTAATGGGTGGCCGGCATTATCTCTTCACTTAATCTGCACTGAATAGTACCTCTTCTCCCTAATGTTGTAAGCAATCCTTTATTAGATTTTAATAGTGAAATGGCAGCAAACGTTATTTTTCTTTGTTGACTTTCAGCTCCAAGTTCCTCCACTACTTGGACAGTAGGGACCTTGAGAATTTGCAGTTCGTTTTATCACACAATACTTAACATCATTTTGTCCCTTCGCTTTCTGCATTGAAAAAAACTTGAGGCATGCTGAAGAGTATGCCTTGAAATTAGCAGAAGTGTCCAAGATTTCACTACTACCCTCGCTCTTTCTTCACAACATCCCTATGCTAGCGACATCATCTTGTTTATTTGTTTTCCGTTAGAGGCTCCTTCCTTCCCTTTTGGACGGGCTAATAGAATATGATCCTCCCTGGCTCGTGAGTTTGTTTATGGAGACAATATCATTGGGAGGAACGTGCAAAGATTCGCACCTTCTTCTACTACTTCCTCCATGTAAGCCACCTTCTTTCCCTCCCCTCTCTGTTAACACTACGTTTCCATCTCTTGGTACAGAGACTCTAAAGTCCCAGTGGTTCGCCGGCATTGGTTCACTTAGTGATGATTAGCTTAGAGCAGTTCTCTGTTGACAGATCCTACTCTCTTGGGTATTTGACCTGCTCAACAGCTCACAGAAAGCAGTCGCACAATCACCAACACTGAGTTCCTTTTGTATTTGATGTTCACAACAAAACTGCAGTCCTCACATTGTGTGCTTAATGTACTATTCTCTCCCTCTAAGGCTCTACAGATAAAATCATATCTCATTACTCTTATTCCCCTTATCACCGCCTGTCGTCACTATACATAAGCCGAAACCGCTGAGGATCCTGATAATGGTGTTCATCCCTTCCTCGAAGCCTCTTGAAGCACTCTCTCTACAGCTTCACAACATCTCAAAAGCTGGGCCGAGATGGTCATATCAAGACTCTAACCTTTGATCGTCCGACAAGGAAATTCACTCATGTCTGCTCTCGAAGCTGAGCCACTGTCACATTTACATTCTCAGCTCTAACCGTCCGACAGACAAATTCACCCACATCTCCTCTCAAGGCTGAGCCGAAAAGGTCACATCAAGATGCTCACCCTTAAGGCCTTAACGTGAGATCTCCCATAGTCTCATTGCGAGAAGCTGTGACGGTTTGATCAAAGTACTTCAATTGGAACGGCGCTACACAAGCCAAACCACACTTTGAGACCCTCGAGAACAAAAAGTACTTGTCATGTCTACAAAGTCCCTACCTCAAGCCACAGATAATAAACTTTCGAGGTGCTGCTAACTTATTCACTTTCACGTCCTCCAATGTCCAGTTGCGAAATTTCGGAGCCACACTAGCGAATACAAAAGCCCAGTCGCGCACTTTCTGCTCTTCAAACAACACAACCAACTTCCATTGCTTTGCTACAGAGGCAGCCAGCCTCGTGAGGTAGCTCATTGCACTTCACGTAAGTTCGTCAATGTCCTATGACATCTCAGCACCCTCATTCTTCCAACCACTGATCTCGATAACCAGTCACATACGCGTCATCCGACCTGACTGTGCTCCTCATCTTTGCTACCCGCCTTCACTGCCTTCACTACCCGGATTCACTACCCGGATTCACTACCCGGATTCACTTCCTAGACTCATTACCCGCCTTCACTACCCGCCTTCACTACCCGCCTTCACTACCCGCCTTCACTACCCGGACTCACTTCCCAGATTCACCACCCGCCTTCACTACCCGGATTCACTACCAAGACTCACTACCAGCCTTTACTACCTGCCTTCATCACCCGGATTCATCTTCCGAATTCACTACCCGTATCTATGAACACCGCTAGTCAACATTTGCAATGGCTGAGTACGTCGTCTTAAACAATGACGAGTCTGTGGACTATACGGATGATCTACCCGATCCGTCGAGCTTTGCTTATGCAGAACACAGAAGCACCTCGAATGTGATCAAGTCAAAGGATCTGGCCAGTCCCACGAGCTTCAGTACGGCAGATACTACTCCAACCCATCAAGGCCGTCATGTTCAGTTGCTCAACACCCATGCATCCAGCCTGTCAAGCTCGGAAATGCGTGCTGCTACTCCATCGCACCTTGACAGCCGTCCGTTCAACAACATGGGTAATTTCTCTGATCCCGCAAGACTCGGTGCGCCAGTCACCACTCCCACGCGCCAGGAGAGTCGTCCAATACCTAGCACCAGCACGGTTGCCTTCTATAAGACTAAACAGCCTGATTCCCCCGTGGTTGCTCCACGCTCGCTGAATCCTCGTGAGGTGTCTTGGGCATCGACATTCGGACCTCCACTTTCTGCGCCTCCTCGCCCAGAGCCTCCCCGCCAAATGCTCAACAACGTTCTAGACTCTTCAAGGCCTGCACCTCAAACCCGTTTCATTTCCCCATATGCTCAATTGAATAAGGACTTTGGGAAAGATGGGAGATGGAGAACATCAAGCTCTGGCGCAGTTGTCACTTCAACCTCCATCCAGAAGGGAAATTCTCAATCAACTCGGGATGACAACAATGGCAACAATGCTAGTTTAGCGACTACTACACCTCATGAGAAGACTGCCATCCCAAAGCCCACCAAGACCTCTTCAATTCCCACTAGTCAAAACGCTTCGGGAGCCCTAGTTGGTAACCCTTCTGGTGAGAAGCCAGTTTTATCAAAGGCTATCAAGCCCCAAAAGGCTCTCGCCAATCAAGGGAGCTCGGATGGTCCAGCTCTTACTCCTCCCACGCAGAAGTCTGCTGTACCGAAGACGACCCAGACAGCAACCGTCGCTGTTGGAGAGGTCTCTACTGATTTGACTCCTGCAGCTACTATGAATAAGACTGCACCAAAGACTGCCAAGACGTCAACCACCCTTGCAAATGAAAGGAGGTCTGATACTCCTGTCCACGCTCCTTCGATTAAGAAGACCGCTGCAAAGACTTCGAAGGAGGTAACGACTCCCGCCGATGGACAGGTTACTGATGCTCCAGCCCGTGCTCCTTCGAAGAATGCTGCTGCACCAAAGTCTAACAAAAGCCGAATATCTCTTGGTATTCAAGAGACTTCTGGTGCTTCGATCGTTCCTCCCGTTGGTCACGAGACTGCTCCTTTGAAAGGGCCAAACGACCCACCAACTCGTAAGACGCTAACAGCTTCCAAGCCAAAGATCGCTGCGCCAAACGCTGTCAAGCCAGGAGCCCCGGAGACAGATGCTGTCGAACCAAAGACTCCCAAACGCCGACCAAGTTCCTCTCATCCCAACGCCCCAAACTCCAAGATTGCCAAGACAACGACTCCCCGTAACCACAGCTCTCCTGATAATGTGGAAAAGACTCCTATCCGTGAGATATCGAGAGCTATCACTCTAGATACCCCAAAGGACCGTGGAGTTCCGAAACAACAGCCAATTACTCGATGGACGCACCATTCCGCGACATCTGGTGGTGTTGTAAGCCTAGAAGCTGGCGGTACTGCTACGCGATCATCCATTGTACCAGAGGCCCGCAGTCCTTTGGCTCATAAAGCTCCACTTATTGAGCGCGCACCCACTCGACACTTTGGTAATGTTGTAAGCCTAGAAGCTGGCCGTGCTGCTGCACGACAGTCCATTGTACCAGAGCTCCGCAGTCCTTTGGCTCATAAGGCTCCACTTATTGAGCGAGCACCTGCTCGGCACCTTGATGTTCAGAAAGCTGTTCACAGTGAGTCCAAAGAGTACCCGAACTTCCGTGATGGTGATGTCTTGATCATTTCTCCGCTCGACAACAAGACATGGACTCTTCACAGCACCATCCTGTGCAATGCCTCTCCAGTACTCAAGAATATCATCGCCAGGCAAGATCCCTTTCATATCAAGAGAAGAGAACGTGAGGATGGTATGACGATCAAGTGGAAGCTCATCATGACTGAAGAGCCCGATGCGAAAGACGACGATCCTGAAGGACTCATTTTCAAGTCGTTCAAGGCAGTTGTAAGTCAGACCAAGGATTTTCCAATGCAGCTTGGAATATTTTGAGCATTCAACAGGAAGTCATGCGCTGACATTTACAGGGTGTTGTCGATAAGAAGAATAGTCTTGCTCAATTCGAAATGCCTCTCAATGTGAACGGTTTAGACGCTCGACCACAGTTCAATAAGTTGTACGACAACTTCTTCAAGTGCCTCTACAACATTCAACCTGAATTCACCAGCAAGGCTGACGACCCTGAATCTCGTGAGTACATCCTCGATGCCCACAAGTTGGTCGAAGCCGCCACGCACCTCGATGCAGTTTCAGCCGTTCGTGCATCTGTTGAGGCAAAACTCCTCCGACTCAACAGTGTCCTCTGGAAGTACCTTGAGTCTCGCCCTGAGTCTTGGGTTCATTTGGCAGCTCGCCTCCAGTCTCCTTTGATGTTCAGTGAAGCCATCATCCACATCACAGGAAAGTTCCACCTCATAGGCGGTATCGACGAAAATCTCTTAATGGATAAGGAGGGCAGACATGGAGAATTGGGTCGCCAGATTTGGGACTTGATCGTCAAGAAGGCCAGAGAATTGAAGGACAAGAAGCTGCGAATTGAGCGTCGCCTTATCGAATACTACCCTACCCGAATGCTGCATAAGGAGACTGATAACTCAATCCCTGGCCGCGCCATCTACAGCGAAGATATCTACTTCTGGCAAGCCCTCACACTCGTCCGCCAATTCGTTGCTTCGTCAATCATGGGCAACTTTCACCACCGCGCCTCTGACGCCGGCATCGAGTTCTATCGCCACCTCCACTCGTGCGACTATCTTCGCCCCGAGACCCTCGCAAGCTTCTACGAATGCTTCGCCATGACACTGAAGGGGAAGCAACGCTTGATGCAGGTCCTTGAGATGATCAAGGGCGATCTCAAGCCCATTGTACGAGAGCTGCTGGTCAATCGCAGCAAGGGAGACCGAGGCCCGGATGCACCTGCCCTGGATCACCTGACCTGTATAGAGGTCCTGGATGAGGAGTACCCCTGGATCGTCCCAGCTGTGGAGACGAATGGAGATGTTGAGATGAGTGGTGCGTTGTGAGACATAGGCGAAAAGGAAAAAACTTTGTATGATAGTCGATTTACTTTTCGCCAGACTTTAATAAATTAATATTCGTTGCTTTTACCTGATGCTTATGATCGTCTAATGTCTTGCGAATCATCTGATAATTAGTGACCGTCCCATATTTATGATTGTCTAATGCTTCACAGTTTCAACCCATCATACTTCAGATGATCAGAATCTTTGTTGTATCATCTCATACTCATTGTACCACCCTATCTCATTGTACCAACTTTCCTCATTGTACCAGCCTCAATGTTCCACAAAATCCGGAACAATGCACTCCCAGCTCTGTGGCAGACTCGCATTCCCTCCAATATACGTATTTCTATAAGGAAATCGGCAATGCCTCCTACTTCTCTCCACTCCATTCACTTTAGAATCATTCACATACTTGGTGCCCAAGATCGTCTCCGGCGGTAAGCCTTCTTCGACCCATTGTACCACCGCAGCCAGAACGTTGCTCTCGGGGTCAAATCCGATTGATCCAGACCCAGCCTGTCCAATCATCCATGCGCCTGGTCCGCTGTTGCAATGAAACATCCCGCTGATCCGGAAGAATCGAAGGAATTCGTCTAGCTGGGTGGAGTAGAGTCCCACGCCTTCAGCTAAATGTTTGTAGAAGCGCTCAGTGGCGAAAGACGTGATTTGTTGATCTTGCTGGCCGTGGAAAATGAGTAGTTTGCCCTTGTGGGGTCCTGTGAAGTTGCTGATATTGGATGGGTAGGTCTGGACATTGAATGGATTCAGCGCTTGTGCTGCGGTGATGTCTGAAATGCTGAAATGAGTGTCATCGAATGTGCTGGTATTGTAGACAACGTATCTGAACCAGTCCTACTGCTCATTAGCTTGAATTCGAGGGCCGATCAGCTTACTTACCAGAGAATAAGGGAAGGGAGCTCCAGCATACAGCTTTTGGACGGCCATGACTTCACTGCCTGGCTGCATAGCTGGAAACACGAGTTCCCCACTTGCTCCATAGAGCGGAGAAAGTACTGATCTGATAATCTCGACCTGTGCCTCGTTGAGACAATCTGTTGAGTTCTGACCAGCACTGCAGATCAACGCCTCAGGACGGAAGTCGCACAGCGTAGGGTCTTCAATAATTCCATCTGCTACACCATCGATGGTATCGCATTGCTTGAGAACCTTATCATGAATGAAGCCTTGCCAAGCAGAGGCTGGGATGAAATTGGGCGAGCTCGGGGCTCCAGTCTTGCCAAAGAAAGAAGCTCTCCAGGAGGTCATGTTATTGAAGTTGACTGCTGGAGCTCCGACGACGATGCCGTTGAAGTCTTCGGGGAACATCTCTGCAGCTTTGATTCCTTGTCTTCCGCCCCCAGAGCATCCAAGGTAGTAAGAATTGTTCGCCGGCCTCGAATAGAAAGCAGCCGTCAAATTCTTCCCAGCCTCCGCAATGGTGTGAAGTCTGTCCTGTGAGCCAGGACCTCATACATAGTAGGTACAACTCACGATCGATACACATAGTCATTCAACACCTCGGGATTGTTCAGAAAAGCACTTCCTCCAGTGCCATTGTGCCCATTGTTTGACCCCACAGCAGAGAAGCCGTTTGCGTTGCCATAGTTGATATCATCGTACTTGATACATCCATCTATGCCCCCATTTCCAGTGGCTAGGAATCTCCCAGTCCAATTTCGCGGTAGCCAGCTCTCGAAGATGACACCAGATCTATCTGACGTGCTGATATTCAAGGCAATACGGCAGATGTCAACAGACACCGTCTGGTTTGGTGTTGCACAGCTAGGATCACTTCCTGGAAATTGAAGGGTCGTGCCTGCCGCGACAAACTCATGGGCATTCACTGCTGCATTCGGGACGTAATTCAGCGGCTCAAATTCCAAACATGCGGTCGAAAAGCTCGGATCCTGCCGTAGGAAGAACCCTTGTGGGGTACTTCCCAAAACGGATAATGCAAAGAAGAACAGCGCCAACACAAATAGCAGAAATTGAGCCATCATAAGCCAATATGAGGCTTCAATTGGCGTTCTTGGCACTGTGCAGGTTCGATCAGAGGCTGGTTGGTGTGGGGCCCGAACTTTGGGTGCCATTTAGGCGCAAGCTACCCCAGCCGTCGATCCCAGCGAGATGCCGGTATTGACATGCCTCTTCTGCCGTTCATTGGAGGCTCAAACGGATGAATAGTATCTTTACTACACGATCCTAACATGGAAAATGTTTTTCTGCCGTCGAGCTGATGTTGAAAGGTTGGATCTCTGGGGACGAGGTCGCAAGAGGTCGCTTAAGCAGGTATGTGTGCAGCTCCTGTGTTAACTCACGTGATCTGACTGTACGCCCTGGACGACCGGGCTCAATACTACGTCAGGGACAAGCGGAGCAGTATTCTGCATTCAGGATGGTCTAAATGACAATATTGCAGACTTAGAACTATATTCATTTTCTCCTCGCACGGTCCACGTCTATTTTTGTTTAATAGCGAGTGAAGAGCTACATAAAGACATAGAAACCTTATTAAGGGAACATACGGCTCAAATGACATTTGCTTTACACTTTCCAACCGAACTTACTTGCAAGGAGAACATCGATCTTACGCAAAACCCTCTCTGTACTCACCGCTTCTTCTTCCACATCCTTCGCAAGCGGTGCAAGTTTGGTATCTCGCATATCAAATTCTTGAGCAAGTCTCTCCTTTATCTCTTTCTTCGAATAGGGAAGGGGTGGGTATACCAAAGCCAACTTATCCATCCCGTACGCAGCCACAGCAGGCTTAAGAAGCTTTCTTGCTTGTCTGAATTGGAAGAGATAATCATCGATAGCAAGTCCCAAATCTGCGTAGTCGAGTTTTTTGATCGCTTTTGAGTAACCCTCAAGCTCGTCCCTCCCCCCTCCAAGGCGTTCGTAAAAGTCCTTCGTTCGTTGGTCGTGAGTGGCCTTCGGGTGATTTTGTAAGTAGCGGTTGAGTATGAAATAATGACCGATCTTCTCAAACAGCTCTTTGCCTTCGCCAAGCTTTGCGTACAGCTCTTCGGCTTTGGGCTTCATTGTGTCAAGAGTGTGGTTGCCGATATTGTTGAGTTGCTTATCGAATCTGATTTTCGCTGCCCAGTGTTTTCCCAGAAATTCTTCAACTCCTCCCCCAATTGCAAAGTTTGCTTTCTTACTCCATCTGAAATTATCGTGTTCATATTGAAGTTGTAACCTGTACTTGTGAAGGCCCCGTTTCATCTCTTCTAGAGCATCCTGTCTTGCTTGGAGAAAGCCAACAATAAATGGGCCAATCTTGTTCAACAATGTTTGCAGATCCAGCACGCCGTGGTACTCTATAACCCCCTCCCTCTTCCGTCTTTTGTTCAAAAGGGTCTCCGATGCTGTCTTGGAGGTCTCGGAAAGCCAGTAGAGGTGGTCGTAATCGATCTTGTGGTCGGCAATGGCCTCGGACACATTTGCAAGATGATTGTACTGAACGAGATTATTGATTGCCGAACTCCTGGCAGCACCAGCTTGAGAGCAAGGCAATAGAATCACATACGAAACAAAACCCGAGAGTGGGAAGCCGGATACCACACCAAAATTGTTATCCCTCCATGGGTCGCAGTACGGAATAAGGCTATGTCTGTAGTGTATAAATGTCACAATGGCAGCAAGTAACCAGCCAAGCGTAGTTCGCATGCCGCCAATGGCGATCCCCAATTCTTCGTAGAGTCTTAGGAGAGTTGTGCTTTTGTTGCCCAGGTAGTTGATGGTTGTCTCAAATGCTGCGCAAGGCATCAAAACGAAGAATACCCAAAGCCAGAATGCTAAGTTTAGTCAGTTTTTAAAATATCTTGATTGCCTCACAGTATTTGAACTTACTGGAAAACACCCAGAGGTCCTTGGGAACAGTTATGAAAATGTGTCGAGCAGACGCAACTAATTAGTTGTCAACACATGTGATATTTGACCAGGTGAAGGAGAAACACCTACTCATATATCTAACAAATCGTCCGGGTAACCTTGATATATATCCTGTTACATGTTAGTAAGAACCGAGAGCGAATCTCGACTCTACTCAGAAATACTAACGTGCAAACTTCAAAAGCTTTGTAGGTACGTTTATAACGATGAAGGCAATTACATAAGCTACGGACCAATTAGTGTGATAACCTCCGGACATTGGTCAGAGGAGTTCTTACAGCAGATTTTAAAGAAGTATACTGGAATCGTGATGCCGAGGAACCACAACACGGCAACTATACTATGGTCAGTACCAGCTATGTAAAAATCTAATAAGCTTGACGATAACCCTTACCGATTGCGAAGATCACTGGTCCCAAGGAATGAGCGTAAATCCATCCGAGTGAGCGGCGGAAAAGTCCCTTTGCATTCCGCCTGACTTGCCTTATTGAGGGTGGCCCCGTATGTTCGAAATAGGGCTCGTTCCTCTCCAGCAGTATCGGTCTACGCTGTCTAACATTTGAATCTGTAGCGGTTGGGAGACTAGCGGATGAGGATGTACCCACTGGGGAACCTGGAGTCGACTCACTGGTCGATCGTTTAGGGGATGAAGTGGCAGTGGAAGAAGATGCACCTGCCGAGGTTGTGCTTGGGGATTGAGTTCTTGTCGGCGATGAAATTGGAGTTGTGGTCTCGGAAACAGCACCCACTGGATTTGGAACACTCGGCTCGCCCGACATTCTAGCAGACTTCTGGCTGGCGTCTGCTGCAAAAGGCGGAGAAAATGCAATGTTGGGTCGATTTGAGTGAAGTGCAGTGCTTATTTATGGTTCAGAGGATCTATGTGGAAATAACCTACTCAACAAGGTGTGATATACTATGTGGAAGACTCGTTCGAGAATGTTCAGTGTTGAGCTAAGCCCACCAAACAACATAATTTGAAGACCCACATATCAAAAGGGATAAAGAAACTGATTTGAAACAACGATATGAAGTGGCCGATAAAGAAATAGCTTCCGTATTAATCCAGAATCAAGGGCATTCTTGCATCTGCTACCGTTTGCGGACTCCATGACAAAGGAAAAGAACTGTTCAATGGGAGTGGCTGTCAAATCTGGCTCTTTACCCTTCATCTCGAGGGTCGTATCATACACAAAGGTAGCAAGCTTGCAATGAGTGAAGTCTATTTTGATCTAGCGTAAATGATGCTGGATGTAGAGAGTTGACTTTGATCAGAGCTTGGATAGATAGAGATATTAGAAATCCTGTGTTGCCAACACATAAAGACTTGCACGGATTTCTGTAAACAAAGCGACCTGTCTCCCACATTACCAGTTAATCAGCACGTGAAAATTACAGCCGTGCTATGCCGGTAATCACTTGATCCGTGAATGTTCTGAGATTTGCACACGGCTCGGCCACTGGAGACAGATGTTTCCTGGACAGATTTGATGGCCTTACAATTTTCACGAATGACTTGAAATGCTGATACGCGTCCTTTTCCATGATTTGAAAGAATCCGGGGTGGGGTTGGGTTCAGAGGAGGGAAGGGAGATGTCAGGGGTAGTGAAAATAAGGTTGACGCAGCCGAGGGGAACGCGTCATAGGGGGCCCAAGCGCTAGAAACGGCTTTTCGTGGCAACCGCCACAAAATTTCTCTACCAAACTCCCAAAGAATGGTAAAGCACAGCCACATATATGCGGTTCTAATGTGGGCTATTGCAGATTGATCTCGGATACAGGATAGGAAGAAACCCAGTCTTCGATTTCCGGCGATCTTAATCTGCGAATGACGCTCAAGAACACGAACAATTTCCGAATGCCCTCCTTACCCGTGTACCGGGAGCGGCGGGGATCGAGCACGAAGAAGCCTCGAGGGCGACCACTAGTGGTGTATTTGGCAGTGATTTTGGTGCTATCCTGGGCAGCATACATGCTCTTTGGCCCATCAAAAACCATAGAATCCAGCACAGCAGACACGCTAGAGTCAACGGCAAAGGCGGAAGACGTATATGGCCTCAATGCTCGGCCAGCTTTCACAGAGATGATTCAGCTGATGGACCTCCCTGCGAATTTCCTGCCCGAAACTGGGAAACACCGACATTCCGGCAGGTTAGTAATTGTTGGCGATGTACACGGCATGAAAGCTGAGTTAAAGGCTTTGCTGGCCAAAGTCGATTTCGATGAGAAGCACGATCATTTGATCCTGGCCGGGGACATGATTTCGAAAGGTCCAGACTCACCTGGCGTAGTGGATCTGGCGATGAAGCTCGGTGCTACTGGCGTACGAGGAAACCATGAAGACCGAATCATTCTCACATACGACGATATGGTGGCAGACCATATTTCCATGGATGCTCCAGGGCCAAGCGAGGACAGAGATAAATCACAAGATGCGCTAGAGGAGGTGAGCTTCAGCCGCGGTGACTACAAAGATCGAGCTCTTGTTCGAGCTTTGGGGCACAAGAGAATTAAGTGGCTGAAGAAATGCCCTGTGATCCTGAGAGTCGGAGGGTTGGGATCTTTGGGTGAGGTGGTTGTTGTGCATGCTGGTCTGGCACCAAATGTTGAGTTGAAAAAGCAAGATCCTTTTATGGTCATGAACATGAGAACTATCAAAGATGGAGTTCCAAGCGAGGACCACGATGGGACTGGGTGGATGAAGGTACGTCTTCCTTCCGATCGTCTTCAACCCCTCTGAGACATGCTGATCATTCGTTAGGCTTGGAATAAATTCCAGAAAAGTCTCCCCAAGAAGAAGCGAAGTACAGTCGTGTATGGTCATGATTCTAAACGTGGGCTCCAAGTATCCGACTACAGCATGGGGATTGATACGGGGTGCCTACGGGGAGGCCAACTAACGGCTGTTGTCATTGAGGGCGGGAATTCCGATCATAAACACAAGATTGTACAGGTGGACTGCACAGATGGCAGAAGTTCCATGTCAGTATAGAGGCGCATCATTTGCATTTACCGGCGATACACGATACCATGTTTCTAGAAGGCGTTCTGGGTAGCTGCGTTGAAGTTGATGCAATAGATCCCGTTTGGACGAATCAACATTCATAAAGGGAGAGCTTGAATCTTTCACTTGACTACTATATTTGCTAACAAATCTGTACTGTTCTGAAAATCCGAAGCTATATGCCTAAGCAGGCTCTGGAGGTGCAAATAGAGTGTAGGCAGGTAGTAGCCAGTATTATTGTCCAGACGACAGCAGCATTGGATTATCGTAGGCAAGTTCTACCTTTCCTCTTGTAATCCGCGTATCGTAGTCAATTTTGGCAAAAGCTTCGTTGACAGCCAATCGTGCACAGGTCTTGAGTCTTATAGGTTGGAGTGGCAGCATCAGAGAGAGAGAGCTATGAAGCTGAGACTCCCTGTAGTGAACCCCACACTCTATGGAATTCCCAAGTCTTGCTCAGGTTCCTTGCCAGTGCCACGACCTGGGATACGATAATGGTATATTATATCCCAAGTCCTTCAAAGCTCGGGCAGCATTTATGAGTATACTAGCAACGTGCAGAGTTTCCAAGGTCAGATCGTTGCCTTCGTAAACTTGATGGGTCGGAGTGAGAAACAGGAATGGACAGAGGGGAGACCAATTCCGAATCACACGTGATCGAATCAACACCTCGCCTTGACATAGTGCAACCAGCCGATGCTGTGTAACACATCCTGGACGGACGGCTGAGTATGGACCAGCGTGGGGTCGGATGAATCCAGGACCGGGTGTGGATCGATCGGCGCCGTGGTCAACGGCATCGCATACGGAAACCCACCTCAATACACGGCTTTGGGTGTGGAGCGAATTTAAATCCTAATTATTCTGGGGTTCTTAGAGGTCCCCTGCGGAAGACCTCCGAGTTTTACTGTTTCGATCCATTTTTTGCTGAAGTTTTTGAAGTGCTGACGAGCGAGCTTAAGCGTGGGGGAGTCTGGCAGCATTTTCTGGTCGATCATATTTGTCTCTGCGCCTTTGAAGTCTTTCTTTGGTTGTCACCGAGTAGCTTTTGTTTGTGTTTGTTTTCTTCTTTGTCTGGAAAGTAGAACGGGAGATTGTCTTTCCCAGTGGCAAGACCCTCTCGCTCCCAGAGACTGCATGTCTCAAAGCACGAGATTCGACATGGTGAAGCATTACAGGCTGCGAGATCCTGGCTTTGAGTCTGCTGCTACTCAATGAACGAGATTTAGAGTAGTATTCTTTCAATTCTGTTTACGAAGCGCTGCGAGACGCTTGTTGATACTATCAGGGATGCAAATGCTGCAATATGCTGCGAAAGTGCCTCTTACCCAGCTGTAGTTGCTTATCTGTATTATATAGCAGAGTAACAACAGATTGTATGTGAAACATTGGAGGTTGGCAGCTCAAGTCCTTAAAGTCTCTCAGTTGGTGATGGTTTCAGCGGGGAAAGTATCGCACGTGACTGAATTCAGTCACTTTGTGACAAAGCCATGTGCTTCACAATGTTGCAAATTCTGATAGCCTCGGTAGGTCCTTAGAGTTTCAGGAAGTCTTTCATCTTATGGCCGTGCTTCTCTCACCATGAAACTCCCACAAACTATTTTGTCTCGTCGTCGAGCTCCTGGTATTGTCATGCAATAGATTCGTCTTTGACGAGTAATAACAAAGATGGGAGGTCTCAGGATGTTTCCGATCAGACTAAGTTTTACAACAATGGCATGGTGCTCAAGTCTTGATTGGAAAGCTATGACCGAAGTCATTAATATCGAAAGAGTACGTCTGAGAGCTTGGATGATGAGGAGAATCGTACTGTAGTAAGTAATTTGTATCCAGCCAAATCCGAAAGAGATCTGCATGAACGAGATGTTTTTCATATTCGTTCACAATGAAGTGGAAGTTTCAGCGCGACGGTTGATAGAAACCCGAGGTCTCGAAATGTCGATATAAGTATATTGTTAAATGCAGTTGTCAATTTCGTTCAGCAGATATCTTCTTCACATCGTCAATAATTTCCATCAATTCCATTCAAATATCCTATTCAGTAACTACATCGCATTACTATTCACAATAATTTCAGAGCAGGCCTCTAGTCCATTCTTCCTCCAAGCAACAGAACTGTTTCAATATTACCACACATCACATTCATACTCTCTCAAGAGCCGGTCTCAATACAACGAAAACACAAAGGCCACCAAGGGAATACCGCAGACAGACATAAATCTCAATCTTCAGCAAACTCACACATATTCTCTTATCAAATGTCTAATTCAAGCATCAGCCATGAAGCTTCTCACAATATCATCGATTTTAATGAGAATGATCCACTTCTTCATCGTTTCTACGAAGTACTTTTGGTGCTTGATGTCATGAACAGGCATCGAAACCCTTCGACCTATGGACTGCCAACTCCTGAAGCCGATGATGACCCAAAAAAGCTTCATATCTTCGAGCTTAGAAGAGAGTATACAAGACATCTCGCTTATTTGTGCAGTTTTGACACCGGCGGTGCCACTGTCGCAGCCATCGTTCTGCAGGAAACCGAAGAAGATTCCCGATTACCTATTCCTAGCCCAGGAAGAGGTATCACATATCTACTCGCAACGAATGCTCTAGCAAGGAGCCCGCACATTCTCACGAACTGGGGCGCAGACGGCTCAGATGGTGTGTGAGAAAGTATCTGGTTCAGATGCTCGAAAGACTCCGACGTTGTCGTATGAAACGGGTTCCGCCTAAGCAGACCGAGAAAAAATTGATTTCTGAGGCTGTTCGGTTCAGCGAGCCGAAGCTCGAAAAGTATATGAATTTTTTGGCAAAAGAAGTCTCATGGCTATTAGAGAATTCTGATCTGATCACTACAACTGAAGGTGATATAAATATGCCCCAGGAAGAACTCCATGCATTAGGCTAATAAGTTACAGAAGATGTATCATACCTCATACCTTGGCTGCGAAGTGTCAGCAGGGTTGCAGACCTGCACTCATTGCAAAACCTTTGTGAGCTAGCCTATAATTCAAGACGCTCACCTCATTACACTCGTGTGAGGACGAGAGCTCTGCCTGGCCAAGTGCATGCCGAAAGATTTGCAAAAGTGGAACAGATGATTGGCAGACTCAATCACACGATCAAGGCTGTCAAGGTTCTTATGGAAGCCGTCAAGCGACTTCCATATCAATATTTCGGGGGCGTCACCGTGGAAAGAATATCCTCTCCGCATATAGAGCCGTTGTCACTGGACGAGAACCTCACAATACACTCCTTTTTGAATGGCATAATTCGGAGAACAGCAAATCCGACGCTCCACAGAGAAGAATACGATGATTCATTGGCGGCCCTGGAAGGCAGTGAAGGAAGACTTTCTAAAAAATTCGAGAATGAACTTGACAGACGCCAAAATTGGTCACCAACTGTACATGCCGAACTTGTCTTGCTCGAATATGTATGTACTAGCGATGTCACATTCTTAGATGACGATCGGTACATCGGTTGCAGCAAACCAGCTTGTTACTGCTGCCACAATTACATGGAAGCCCACCTTGGTAAATGCACTTTATACGCCACTCACCACAACGCTTATGTGAATTGGTGGGCTCCCATTTTCCCTCAAACTTACAGAGACGGCTTCAATTTTCCAAACAAGACGCGAGACGAGATCCTGAACAATTTAATTGGTGATATTGGGCGTGAGGTGCTTGACAACCTCTGGAGAAGAGAAGGACCACAAATTCAAAGACGAAGAGACTCGCTGTTGGAGATACCTCCAAGCTCCCTCGACGTGTTGCAAGCGACTGGCACTCCGCCCACAATTCCTACGAATCACCGACGCTGCCTTTGGCGCGTAAATCGCCATACATAGAGAGTTCTTTGAGTTATGACAACTACAACTGCCGTTACTGAGCTGGACTCAAGAGAACATGACACAAAGGAAGCGTATGCGGAAGCTTGATCTGAGCTAGTCGTATTTATACAAGTACATTTAGTTTGTAGCTCGAACTGTAAAGTTTTATTAATCGTTTTGTTTCACCAAATGAAAACTGTGGCCTACTGAGATTGATTTGATCAATACAGACTTTAAAATGGGATTTAGCTGAAATTTAAAAGGACCTAGCAAGATAGCAGAAACAGTTAACAGCAAATTTCTGAAGTGGGCAAATTGTACTCGGTGTTGCGCCTTGCCATATGCCAGCAGACTGTCGCAACAACGAGTCACCAATCCGTCTTCTTGCAGCACACGTGATTGAGCCTGACTGGAGCCAACAGAATCCATCATCCATACATCATTGGCAAGCGGCCTGCATGGAAAGTGATAGAAACACATTTGATCACCATTAAAGTATTTGGAAATGTCGCAGAATGAGAGATCTGCACGAATGTTGAGGTGATCAACTAAGGCTAATCCATGTTTCGACCTGCATTTACATCGTAAACCATTGAGGTTACGAGACTCATTTCGACAACCCGTTAGGAGCTACTTCTAATTGTTGAAGCTCTGTCAGTTTTCAACAAGTTGAAATGGCAACGAGCCTTCCGAGGTGGCTGACGAGACACAGGCGCTAGTTAGAATCCAAGAAACGCTCGAAATGTCTGCCAAAAAGCACAACCGACAGAAGATCAAAGCTGACGTGATGTCAATGAATATTCTACCGAAGGCTACGACTGAGCCAGCTCGAAAGGGTGGTAGTTTGTCGCAGCTTGGGGCCAACAAATCTCGCCAACAAAGACGAAGCGGTTCCGCAAGGATTTTGGATACCCATGGTTCAGGTGTAGTGCCTGTCCGACCTAATTTGCAGAAAAAATTCTATGAGGCGCTGGTGATGATGGCGGTGCTGGGAAGAAATCGCGGGACCCGCCTTCAGGACCGACTCCACCAGCTTTCCCCAAAGCTCCGCGAAGAATGCCAAAAGAAAACCTGGCGCCCGCGAGTCCACGCCGAGCTGATCTTGCTAGATTTGTTCTGGAGCCAGAATCTTGAATTCGTTGAAAATGATAAATACATTGGGTGCAGCAAGCCAGCATGCTATTGCTGTTACCATTATATAACAGTCCATCCGGGAAGATTTGTTCCTCCTGCATGCCACAACAATCTTTGATTGAATTGGAAAGCCCCAGATATTCATGACCACAGTCAAACACAACGCATCAGGGAACGAGAAACTTTTCTACAGAAAATGTTTGAAAGGACTCGAGATGACGTTCAAACCCAGATCAGTGAGTGCAGAGGGCCCAGGTCACGGAGGCCGGATTCTTTGACGGAAATAACGTCGAACCATGATGAACACTTCGCGTTTCTTGCAGATGGCGGAGAAGAAAGTCTCGGTGAATCGTTTTCCGAGTCCGATATGTCGGAAGAGATTGAAGCAGAACATACGATTAAAGATGGGAGTTTGCAGCTTGATAATCATGAAGTCTTGGAAGAAAGTGAGGAGGATGATGATGATGATGATGATGATGATGGAGGGGTCCAGCTGTTTTCGGCACTGGCCATTTGAGATCATAAGTCTGGGCTCAACACAGAAGGCTTTCTCTCTTTCTTTCTGGTTCGAAATAAGGGGCAGCCCGTAAGACCAAGTCGAAATTGAGCGCTTCTTCCTTGCCCTTCATTCCTATTCGCTCGACTGCTAATGAGACATGCAACATTGGGAGCAGGACTTACAACAAGCTTTTGCTTTCCCGGTCCGTATCCAAATCTAGTCATTTTGCGACCTAGAGGGAGAGAGATAGTAGAAAACTTCCAAAACCTCATCCAGCATAATTTCAGAACTCAAGTCTCTCCTGACAGTTGCCTGGCGATCTCTTGTACTCACACAACCTGACGAGAAAGTGAGATAAGCTCGACACGCTCGACACGCCCGACACGCTCGAATGAGGCACGACAGGATTATTTCTGGATGGCTCCCTTATCAGTTGCGGAACAAACTTGACTTCAAGATTCTCGATAAACCAACGAATAGACTTGCCGGGAAACATAAATTTTCGATATGCATCACGTGGTCCGTAACCAAATCGACATTCAAGAGTCAAGATAAGTGCGCAACGCAGATGGCTCGATTATTCATATTGAAGAATGAAACCCGAGATATGATCGCCACTCACACCCTTGTAATAGCATCAAACAGTATACCATCATCACCATAGCCACATCTGCACGGTAGGTATGTTACCAGCCCATAGCCGGTTTAGCGGTTGCCTCAGATCGTTCCTCAGAGTATCCACCCACCCTTGGACGTTTATCAGACCTGATTCAACTGTAGTCGAATTCACCCTAACGGTGAAGTTGTGGCTGCCATATCTGTCTATATGTCTTCTTTCGCGTTCTCCTCCGTCGTGATCTCTCATCATAACCAGCGCCATAGTCTTCAGCTTGGGCATCATCCTCACTTCGCTCAATGGGTCGTACTTGAATACACGCAAAATCTCCCAGACCTGTGTTTCAATCGCACATGATAGTATCCGAGTGCGGTGGGGGCTTCTTGCAAGGTCGAGGGAGAGATCGCCCTCCGGGCTGCAGTCTAGACCGTCGAAGAAGATGGTGTCAATGGCGAAATTGACGAAGACAGCAGAGTCGTACTTCGGAGAGAGAATGAGCTTCGTATGGGTGGACAAAAACAGGGTCCGTGTTTCTGAACAAACGTGCAGCAGAGCGGGAGGCGCTGCATCAGAGACGTATTGATTGAAACGCCGATGGAAGCGCACAGGTACAACGCGAGCCTCGGGAATTGACAACTCCCAGATCCTGAGTCGAAGCTCTGATGGCAGACACGTGAAGCGAGGGAATCTGCGCGGGTTTGCCATCTCTGATGCGATTGGAAGATAGATCTAGATTGCAAGGTGGACGATTCGTATGTTGCGTTGGCGTTGATGCTGATGTCGTCTTCATTCAATTGGCACCGTCACCACGGATCCACATAGCACAAGGCTGAAAGTTCTCCGCTCCAGCCTTGAATGACTAACCTTAGGTAGGTAAGGTTAATGTGCTGTACTAGTGGCATTCTGCTGGCGTTGTTCCAGTGTGGCTGACTCACGATGACTAAGTGTGGGGCCCCAGAAACTACTCGGTTTCGAACTGACCTCTCCTAATACTTTCACAATTTACACAAGAGATTCACCCATACCATTACTTCGGAATCATAGTGATAATCCTAGCTCAGAGATAATAACATATTTCTGAATACCAGAAATCCAGCGCATTCCATCTCTTCTTCCTCGGCGTCGGTTACAGCGTTTGATTCTTGAGTCTCCTCGTCTTGAGTGCATTGGCAATTTTGCAAGCACGAAATTGAGAAGGGATGGGATGGATTGTCCTGAGAGCACACTACCTTGCACCTCGAGTGAGGCGACTTCGAGCAATATATCTCAGCAAGTGGCAGCATGGATCATAACCGAAAATCCATTGTCATGGTCAAGCTCGGGTCAGGCTAAAGTGCGTGCCGCCTCCCTACAGTGCTTACATTTTGGATAGCTCAGCCGGGACTTCCCAATCTGAATCTGTGGCTTGGGACGCCTTCACATTCAACGTAAAAAGTTGTATTGGCGATTGGCCGCTGAGCGATCCGAGCACCGAACGTGTTGATATGTCCTACGGCAAAATCCCACCCGGCATTTGTGTAACTTCATTTGTTCTGCTAATATCTCTTCTCAATCCTGGCCAGTTGATAGGACCCTTTAATCAGGCTGAAAATCCGTCGGCTTGTTCCCCTCTTGTCCTGTTTTATAGCTTTATCCAAGTCGTCTACCAATTATCGGACAATAGTGATTCGAGACTAACTTGCTCTTTTCCTGAAATATATGCAATTGCCCCACATTGAGATGCGTTTGCCAAAACCTTATTAACAGCCAGCGCAAGGAAAAGCTGACAGGTTTTGCTATATAGAGAGTTCTACCATCCGTTCAAACAATTTCTCAGATTCCGCGCAAGTTCAATCATCCAAAAGATGGCAGATAACAAGAACACCTCTGAGAAGGTTCAGTTGGACGGCATTGAGAACATGTCGGGTCAAGAGCAAGAAGTATCGAGCTCGAACAGCCAGAATGATGCTGTAGCTCCTCCACAGTCAGAAGACCCGACCGAGAAGGTGTCTATCTCGACTATTATGGCCATTGTCGTGAGTTATTTCATAAACCAGGAACGAATTATGAAATTTCTGACCTGAATCTAGTTCATGGGCCTTTCTTATGTTCCTGCAGTAGCCTGTGGCTTGGTTCTCGTTGTTGGAATCCTCGCCCAGATTGGGCAAGCTCTTGACGATATGGACAATATTGGGTGGATTCCTGGTGGATGGTCGGTAGCTTCAGCGGTCTCCTTCGCCATCGCGGGTGGCTTGAGTGATATCTTTGGCCGTCGATATGTGTTGATTTGGGGGCAAGTGATGGTTTTGATTGGTGCTGTAAGTCAATTATGCGGGAGGGTCCTTCATATTTCCTAATATAGACGGCTGATTAAATTTGCTCTCGAAAGATTGTTGGCGCAACAGCACAGACCACACTCATTGTTGCTTGCGGATCGACGATCATTGGATTTGGGGCTGGAGTAATCTTTGTATCATACCCAGGAATTACAGAATTGCTTCCAAATAAATATCGGTAAGCTCAATCGTTCTTTCTAATGAGTGGAGTAAATTATCTAACTGATTCAGTGGTATTGGTCTCGGCTGGACCGAGTTCTGCATGAACATTCCATGGGCAGGCTTTAGCGTTCTAATCGCCAATGAACTAGCCCTCAATGCCTCTTGGCGTTGGTGCTATTACATTGCTATCATCTATTCAGTCCCCGTCATCGTTGGAACCGCTATATTTTACTTCCCGCCATCTCATCCTCGCCATGACTACGACAAATCTCGATGGCAAGAGTTCAAGGAATTGGACTTCATTGGCCTGGCACTTTTCACCATCGGCTTGACTGTTTTCCTCGTCGGCTTGACCTATCTTGGCAAGTCCTCCTATTCAGTGGCCTTGGTTGCCGCATGTGTTACCATCGGTGCCCTCATCTTCATCGGCAGTTTTATCTATGACTTCACGATCCCCAAGAACCCGATCTTCCCGTATCATCTGTTTGCCATGTTCAAGGAATTCACAGTGCACTTGATCATTCTCTTCATCGCCGGCATGATCTGGCAGGCAGTCGCTACACTGGCACCTCAAGCAACTCTTTACATGTATACCAACAAACCTGTTGATATTGGTATTACGCAGATTCCCTGCAAGTACGTCAATGACATCATGAAAGAATTTTTTTTCCTACAAGCTTCCCAAAGATGACGGTCAAAATATATGCTAACATGAACTTAGCTTGTCTGGAGTCATTGGAGGTTGGATTCTTCCATCTCTGGTTCACAAGATTAAGCACGTCCGCCAGCAAATCATTCTCGCGCTGGTCATCCAAGCAGTTTTCACCGCCTGCTACGCAGCTGTGATCCCCGAGCACAAATACGCATGGATGATCTTCCAGATGTTCGGTCAATGCTGCTTCACCTGGGTCACCTCTCTTGCCTACATCGCATCCGGCCTCTTCGTCCCTCAAGAAGAGCTTGGTGTCTCAGCCGGTCTCATTGGCACTTTCCGCAGCGCAGGAGGCAGCGTTGGCAATGCCATCTTCTCGACCATCGCCACATCCATCACCAACAAGCAGCTCGGTACCCGAATCGCGGCCGCTGCCATCGGAGCCGGCTACCCACCTGCTGGTGTTGGAGTTTTGATCCCCGCCGTCATTCAAAATGCCGTAGGTGTTCCATTCGCGTTTGCGAAGACTAATGCTACTGCTGCTGTGATTGAGGCGACAGGAGCGGCATTTAAGGAATCCTATGCCTATGCTTTCCGCAGAGTGTTCCTCGCAACACTACCGTTCGGTATCATCGGCTTGATCGCAGCGTTCTTCGTCAAGGATCCTAGCCACCTATTGAACAACCACATTGCTATCCATCAGGAAAGAGATGTTTTGACAGGGCAACGCTTCAACCCGGAGGAGTTGGAGCAATTGGAGCACAGATCTGAGGCTGTTGACGCGAAGCAGGGTTAAATGCTGATTGTGGTCAGCTTCTCACATTCTGAGCCACAAAAATCCGCTTTTTATTACGTTGGTGCAAGTGCTATATCTTGTCTGCGCAGAGACCACACTAGATTTGTTGGAATTACGGATCTCTGGGAGGATTCCCTTTCACGACTAAAGGACATGATATTTTCTTAAAATTCCAGGTGCTAGGCACACTCTTTATAGTAATGAATTAGTAGTAACCTTAAAACACATACCCCAACTTACAACAAGTCAGAAATAAAATCAATCTCATATGACTCTCGTTTTCTCTTCCCCCATTCAGGCTATAGCTCAGCCACCCCCACCACCACTTCGTCTAGCTCTAGCCCTCCTCCTCGATCCTTCAATAATCCCACACCCAGTCAACAAAACCATCAGCTCCCAATTACTCCAATCCTCTAACTTCTTCTCCACGCCTGCCTCCCTATCCACTCCTCTCCTCAAATAAAACGTCCCCCTGGTCCTCGACAAAAATCCCTGACAACCAGTATAAGTCGCCAAAACCTCCCCAGTCCCACCACTCTCCACATTCTCCCTCAACTCCATATCCGGTTGATCGCCAAAGATGGGATATCTCGTCCTCTGCCACGTAAACCTCCTCCTCTCTCCCATACCCCCGAACTCAAACTCGTACGTCCCGTGCGTCCAGTTGCTGACTCGCCGTAGCGCCTCGTAGGAGATTTGGTCTCGGTTGGGGTCTCCGAGACCGACGGTGTTCTCGGAGAAGACCCCGAGTTTGAGGACCCCGAGGATGCGGCCTTCTTTGGCGCCTAAGGAGAGTGTGACGGAGGGGTTACCCGGCCAGGCTGAGTTTTTGACGTAGAAGAGAGTGCCAGTGGAACCTGGAAGGGAGAGGACCAGGTTCCCGAAGCCGGAGTTGGAGACGGTCAGAGAGCGGAAGCCGGTTGAGGTTGAGGACTTGGCTGGTGGTGGAACGAGGGTCATTTCTGTAGAGATTGTGCAGAGCGTGTCTGTCTCTCCTGACCATGATGTTGGACCGGGCATCTTGACAAGGCTGTATATATGTTCTTATTTGATAAATTCTTGTCTTTGGTCTACTCATTTTAGCAGAAAAGGAAGAGGGAAAAGGGGGTTCGAAGCAGCCTTTAAATACAAAGAAACCACGGTCGATGTTTCACAGCATTAGGGGCAATGAACATAGAATAATATTTCAGTCGGGCAATACTGGCGCACATGCGAGGCTATGCACAAGCCTTCTCCTCAAGCGATTCACCAATCGAATGCGAGGCAAATACGAAGATCCTGGTCAAGCCAGCGCGGGCTGCGCCTTGGCCCTTGGTAGAATCACGTGTCTCATTCTTGAAAGCCAGAGAGCGGAAAGCTTTCTCGCCGATCATTGGTGGCAGGAGGTCATGCTTGAATGTAAGGAAATATGAGCGAAGCAAAAGCCAGGAAATGTGGCTGCCTGGGATCTGAAGTCTGCCGTGGCGGAAGTTGTTGAAAGGTTGTGGGCCCTGGCACCTGGTGGCACCTGGTATCTCCCAGTTATAAAGTAGTCAGCATACATTGTAAAGCCATCCTGTCTTCCGGACTCATTGCAGTTGCATTCTTGAAGAAGAACCATGAATTGTTCTTGGAGAAGTTTGGTGTTGTTAGAGGAAGGTTAAGGAGGTCTTTAGCGTACTTGATAGCGCAGCGAGCCCCTGAGCTCGCTAAAGTTGATTATCCTTAGCGACAACACGTCATTACCCCTAAGTCAGTCTGGTAATTCTCTCCAAGTAGAACAGCGCACAGACATGAAAGCTTTGGAGCTGCGTCGAAGCATCAAGATCATTGCTCGAAAAGACTCAGTTGACTGGTGGCATCTCTATTAATTGTTTCAAGGAACTGAAGTCCCAACCATCATCTACGTTGCACAAGAACGCCCTGCCAACGCACCAACCCCGCCTATTCTTCAATCATTCAGTTGTCCTCAACCCCAAGCTCTTTGGAGCTCCTTGACGTTCCGAACTTCCTAAACCTCCTGCTTTTGCACAACCAGACGCGTCTGGCTTTCAATTCGGCAAGCACGAACACAATCTAATTCGTTGTTCAAAGCTGAAAGATGGGCATGCCATTCTCGCGCGAGGTTCAAAAAGCCTCCCAACATGTCGAGAACATCGCGCCATATGCTGTGAGCGCGCTCTCGGCCATCACCTGGGCATCAATTGTTCTTTCATTCCTCATCGGAGCCCTGCTGCTGGCTGTCATCGCACTGCTCATCACAGTTAATCCTGATCTGGAGCAAGAACGGAAACTATTGGTGACTCCGCTGTTGAGAGTTTGTTTAAAGGTGCCACGTGTGTTGTTGGGAATCACCGCTGCAGAAACAACAACGGGAAGGGAAAGGGAGCAGCCAGAGAGGGTCCCAACGAAGGATGTTGACAGAAGCACCATTATCGGGAACGACGCCGTTCGTTCGCAGAATCCGAGGCGGGCTTCACCTAGATACGAGTAATGCAACCAAACGTTCAGGGCCTCGAGCAAACTCCCGACTGCTGTGCTGTGTTGCTGACCTCCAAGTATGGGCCGACACAAGTACTCGTCAGACAGCGAAGGAAACCGCGATATCTTATCCTCCTCATTGAGTTTTCCAACAAAACTTTTATGGTACTCATTCGATCAGTAATCAAAACGGTATGTTAGCGGAACTTGGGAAACTATCTTGCAGTGAATCAAGTCGGGACTTCAGGAGACTGCCACGGTTTAAGAAAGGGAAGATGGTCGCCATAAGAACATTTGAATTGGAGAAGAAAACTTTCTTCGCTGTATCTAAAATATTCTAGCATTCCTGGGGACAAATAACATGGCAACGTGAGACCTTGTTCATCCAAAAATAGACGGTCGACCAGCACGTGGATGGTCACCGCATATACCGAGTACAGTACCACCAACGTGTTCCTGCCATTGACAATAAGGCTGAAGTAGGGCGGGGGCTTTGAGCTTATCAACCCTCCAGATGAACAAACACTTGCGGGTATGAGGCATTTATATCTCGGTTCCCGCCGACATCACGTGTGCGTACTGTATTTTTGGAACGGGATCAGGGTTGATTGGAAGAAGTGGTGCAAAATCCGAGAGAAGGGCAGATTTGAAATGAAACATGCTTCATACACGAGACAGCACAGCTCTTTAGCCCCACCGGAAAAGAAAAAAGTAGGCTCGCAGTGTCAACTCTCAATGTGAAGTCTTACTTTCGTCCGAACATCCTCGCGGCCTCATACTCTCCTCGTCTGTACGACCAAGTTCCGTTTTCCCAGATCCAACAAATCGACGTCATTCCTCGCCCTTAAGCCGAAGCCCAGAGCCAGGAGACACAGGAGACCCTTTTTACACTTGCAGTACCCCACTATTCGATGGAGTAGCCAGTCCTCCTTCGCATCCTTTCATCCCAACTGCAATTGAACGACGACAACCCCAATTGAATACCTCCCGTCGCTCAATCGCCCACCGCCGAACCGTCGCACGCATAAAGCGCCAATTCCTTTCTCGTCGCACGAGCAAGAATGCCAACGACCTGATCAGCACGTCCACTCTGCCCACCGCGACGATGCACCGGACGCTGTCGCATGTCTTCCACGAGGCCCAAGGGGCTCTGCACAATGCCCACCTGCCGCGACACTCCTCGAGCGTGAGTGTGATGAGCCCAACCGAGAGGAAAGAGGTCGCCGACCAGGAGAAGCAGTTCGTCGCGCACTTCTCCGAGCAGCACGAAACTCTGCCGCCGGAAGAAGTACTGCAGGCCCCCAGGAACAAGGAACTAGGGCGCAGCTCGAGGGCCTTGAGCGTCAATGATTTCGAGCTCGTGAGAACGCTGGGAACGGGTTCGTGCTTGTTTCTATATTATGACTTGTGGCGTGTAGAGTGTAAAGTGCGGTGCTTAGTTCAACTAAGGGGTCCTGGGTCCTGGATGCATGCTGATGATTACTGCGCTGTAGGGACATTTGCGCGGGTGTGGCTTGTCAGACTTGCTGATCCTGCCCCAGAGGATCGCGATAAGGTCTACGCTCTGAAGGTCTTGCGGAAAGTAGAAGGCAGGTCTACACGGCGGACGAGGACTCGAGATCTGTGCTGATTGCGTGGCAGTGATCAAGCTCAAGCAGGTAGACCACGTTAATCATGAGCGACAAGTTCTCGCGGATGTTGCTGGACACCCTTTCATTACCACGTTAATTACCTCTTTCTCCGACAACGATTCTCTCTACATGCTTGTATGCGACCTGGTCACATATTATGGAACGAAACTAATCACTTCTAGCTCGATTATTGCCCTGGCGGCGAAGTGTTCTCCTACCTCCGTAAAGCGAAACGATTCGACGAAAAGACTGCGCGCTTCTACGCCGCCGAAATTGTCCTGATCCTCGAATTCCTCCACGAACGCGAAGGCGTTGCATACCGAGACCTAAAACCCGAAAACCTCTTGCTAGATGCCGAAGGCCATATCAAATTAGTAGACTTCGGATTTGCGAAACGGCTTGGAAACAGTAAGCCTCAGTCTTTTCTGCGAAGGAAAAGCTTTCGGAGGAAGAACTCGGGTGACAGTGAGAACTGTACTGACTGTAATTCAGGGGAGACGTATTAACCCCCGCCCTCGTCCCCTCTCCCCAATATCCTTTTGCTTGATTCTAAATTAAGGCGTTAGGTACACACTCTGCGGGACGCCAGAATATCTTGCTCCCGAAGTCATCCAGTCCAAGGGCCACACGACGGCCGTCGATTGGTGGGCGCTAGGCATCTTGATATATGAGTTTCTAACAGGATATCCACCTTTCTGGAACCAAAATCCTATAGAGATATATAAACAGTTTGACCCCTTCCTCACCCCTATAACCTTAGCTAACCATCCCAGAATCGTCTCCAAACCAGTCCACTTTCCGACCGAGCCAGTCATCTCAGAACCAGCTAAAGACATCATCCGCCAATTCTGCACGGTAGACCGCTCAAAGCGTCTTGGCAACATCTCAGGCGGCGCACAGCGCGTCAAGGACCACCCGTTCTTCGAAGGCGTAGATTGGAAGGAAACCTATTTCAGGAAATATCGAGGCCCGATCATCCCGCCTCTCAGGTATCCGGGTGATGCGCAGTGTTTTGACACGTACCCTGACGAGAAGGAGGGACGAGAGCATTACTCGGATGATATGAGAAAGAAGTGGGATGACCACTTCAAAGACTTCTGAGGTAGGAAAAGTGGGCATTGGGTAGCGTTGCATCTTTTGGATTTATTGGGTTGGGGGAGAAAGGACGGGCCTGGGTGTAGAGAAGGGAAAGGGAATCTGTACAGATGGAGGAGGTATACAAGAAACTGGAAAGGGGGGTCATTGTATCGGCGTTTCGGACCAGGGAATGGACAGCTGAGCACAGGATACTTATTTAGTCTGTTAGTTGTGAAGTTTTGGAAACGGCATAGGGATACGCATTGCATAAGCTCGTGTTTAGAGAGCACACTGAATAGATTTACCAGTCTGTTAGAGTCCCTCGTGTTTTTATCCGAAGATGTGGTGGAGCCATTGGTTTTGAAGTTGACTTTTTTGTCTGAAGTTATTACTACTAATCCTGCATCCAACCAAGAGCAAGTTATCTGTACATGATATCACTAACGCCCAAGCCGCTGTCCCAAAGCCCTACAATCAACTCCCATTATACCTCTCCTATATGATCCACTGACCCTTCACTTCTTCCCCGCCAAATGCCATCCAAACACCTTCTCAAAAACACTCTTTCCATCCCCAACCAAGCTATCCCCATGACACGGCACCACATTCTCAAAACCCCAGCTATTAATCCTCTGAATACTCTTATTGAATCCCGGCCTATCACTCGAGCTTATCGCATACCAAAGCAACCTTTTCTGCCACAACGCCTCCCCATTCGTATTCTGCAACGCCCCAAAAATCCTCGTCGCCCACCCCGTCGTCGGATCCACGCCAGTCTTGGAATACTGCTCTCTCGCCGGCAAATTAAACAATAGATCCGCTTCAATGAGCGTCTTGCTCGGCTTGTGGAAGAACACTAACTCCTTATTACGGTGAGCGTCGACGAATTCGTACTCGAACTCCTCGTCGAACTCGCCGCCGACTTTGATCTCGGATTTGTTCTTCGCGGTGAAGATTGTGGAGATCGGCACGTTGGTCACGGATTTGTCGGTCTTGGATTGTGTGGCCCGCTTCTCGGCGAGTCCTTCGGGTGCGATTATGTGGGCGGAGGGGAAGGCGGTCGACCAGGCGGAGAGGAAGATGTGGTGCTCGAGGTCGGGGGCGATTAGGTAGGTTACTGGGGATGTGCCGAGGGTCTTTTGGACGGTAGGTGTGAGGGCTACAGGGGAGAAGACGGCGAGGGACCCGGATCGGAGTTTTACTGTCTTGTGTTAGAAGGCTTGGGAAGAAACAGAGGGGAGAGAGTTACCGATTGTTGCTCGTCCACCGATCTTTATGCGTCCGAATCGTAGGAAGGGGAGTGAGAGCGTGGTGACGTTCGGGGTGATCTCACGGATCACCATAACCTCTTCTGGGTTCGCAGGCACGAGTTTGGATGACATAGTTGCGGTGGTGATGTGATCAATTGGTCTTGTTCAATTGCTGTTGTGAGAGGAATGTGATGTTGTTGAGGGGTTGTGAGGTAAGGTGTATCGGAAACGTTTATGACGCAGTGGCTGAAGCTCTGTATTGGACTTTCTTCTCTCGTTCGCGAGCTGCTTGGAATTGTGTAAATTGTATACTCCAAAGCCCAAGCAGAGGGGAGCTCCATCGAATATATATGTGAAGGACATCATGCGATAAAGCTCCAGCTTAACGTCATCAGCATGCATCCACCCCGAAACTCAAATCATTCTAGATCTGGCTTTACTCAGCATCCCGCAGGCTCGGCCCTTCGTGCAATTTTACAGGGTTCTTGCAGGGGTTTCACGTGCCCTTGCAAGCCGACAGGGCCTTTTACAGGTGCCCATTTGAGAATCGAGGCCCGCCGGGTCCCAGCGTTCGGACGACCTCGGACGAGACGAATAGTGATCTCTCGGCCGGAAGAAAATGTGGCTGACGGAGGTAATGCACACTGACACCCTTTATTTGTGTTTGGTACTTGGCAGTCTGAATCCAGGGTCACAGTAAGATGCACAGGCATGTATTTGAATTGTTTCGATTTTCTGGGCTGATATTCAGGTACTGGAACTGGAAGCTACAACGCAACTTATTCCACGACCAAATGAGAAGAGCTCTCAGAGCGGGACAGAATCGAGAATGATTATCGAAACTCGGTGGTCTCGGCAACAAAATGCTTGGAGAGAAAACAGTATCGAAACTCCTTGATCATGCTTAATGCTCATATCCTTCGTGACAAACGCACCAAATAGTAAAACAGAAATAGAAAAGCCTGCATGTGTTGTGATCTCAAGTAAATGCAGACTGAATAAAGAAAAGACACATGATTGGGTATCTTCGAGGTGATCCATAGTGCTAGCCAAACGCCAGCCTGTGGGTATCCGAAACCACCATCCCAAGACTGAGAAAGTTTATTCTAACGCCGATGAACTCTAAACTCCTTCCCGTGCCGTAAGATATGAGAGAACGTTGGAAAGAAGTCATTGGATCGTTCGAGTCTTTGAAAATTGAAGACGAGAATCTATCCTGGAACCTTCCAGGGCTGGGTCTTGACATTGAAGAGAATCGAAAACAGTCCCATGATAAAACCGTCAAATTTGCTGACGATGTGTTCGGAGAAGAGGTGAGAGGCGAAACCACGACCCTCTCGATCCCGGAAAGCAAGAATGTCGACCAGGAGACGACGAGTTGTTTGGTTTGCCTCCAGCCAGATCTCCCGCTCGCAGTAGTTCTGGTAGCAGCCATACAGGGCGCAGTAGAACATCAGGTGGAAAAAAAACGCAGAAACTGTCGAGTAGACTGGAGGAATATTGAGAAGTGCGATATTGATACCGAACCAATGACGAGGGACATGTGCTGCTCGACGAGCGCCCGTATCGCCCGATGGAATTCTTTCTATGCCGTCGTAGTTGGGGACAATTGGTGGGAGGTGTTCCGCAATCCTCCTGAATCCGGCTTCGACTCGTGCTTCGATTTCTGCTTGAAATTCTGCTTCGAATTCGCCTTCAGGACGTTCATCTTGGCCATCCGTGTTGCTACCTGCCGATGAGAACACAGCCAACGGTGGACCAGGTGGTGTATTGCGAGAGGGACGTGCTGAAGGGGCACCAGCTTCAGGAGGTTGAGGAGTCGAAGCCGATCCAGTTGCAGTTGCGGGATTTGGAGTGCCATTGGGAGCAAGTCCAGTCGCAGTTGTCGGGGTTGGAGTACCATTGATAGCAGGTCCAGTTGTTAGGGCTGGTGTACCATTGGGAGCAGGTTCATTTGCATTCGTTGGCCGTGAAGCATTATTAGTTGTTTGATCAGGCCTACCGCCACCGAAAGCGGCTCCGATAAAAGTTCTCTCGAGCCATGGGGCAGCACGAATCGCAAACGCCACGACGTGGAGCAGCCCCAGGCGGATGAGGATGAAGAGGTTGACATAGACCATGAACCAGCACATGAAAGGACTATGAGCGTCCGTCTGGAATGGAATATAGATGCGTTCGATCTCGGTCGGGCCAGGAACTTGGACTTCTCTGATCACCTCTCTAATCACCTCCACCTCCCTGATCACCTCCCTGATCTCGGGCTCAGGGGCCGCAGTCTCGTCGTCGCTGTCATCCGACGAGGACGAGGAGTCGCTGCTGGAGACCTTGGCTGCGGACTCAGCGCCAGATCCTTGATTGCTGCCGGCGCTAGAGTCTTGTTCGTTGTTGAGTTCATTTGCCAACGACTGCGGCGTCTTGGGTGGGCCAGCCTGTTGTCCAGTGGGTGGTGGAGCAGGTGGTGCGATGGCGAGTTTGGGCAACGGGTCGAAACGTGGCAGCTCATCCTTCAAACGATCCCACTGCGAGCGGAGCCCCTGCGAGATCTTCTTCTCCTCCACGATTTCGGCCTCGACATGCTCCAAATCCTTGATGGTCTTCTTCAATTCGACAATGGATTGTTGGTGGCGGGTGTTCACATTTTGCTCTGTGTCGAGCAGACCCCGGACGCCATCAGTCTCGGCCTTCAGTTTATCGTAACGTGTTTGCAGGACGCCAAGGGCTCTCGACTCCCGTTCATGCTCGCGTTTCTCGTATGTGAGCTGGGTTTCAAGATGCTGCTTGTCCTTCTCCAGCTCGCTCACTTGATGCTCAAAGTTCGCGGCTTGTGATTCGACCCATTTGATATGAGCCTCGCGATCAACCTCCTGCTTCTTGGCGGCGGAGAGGAGCTCGTGGAGGTTGACATTTTTCTTCTTCTCTTCTTCCAACTGCTGCTCAATGTCGGCTGTTTGGTTTTCGAGATGCTTGTATTGCCTCTCTTTCGCGTCCACCTCATCGGTCAACCGTTGTATCTTGGTCAGCAGCTCGTCGCGATCGAGCTGAGTCTCCATCTGGGCTAAGGCTTTCTCGGCTGTTTCCGCACGTTCTTTGAGGTTTCCGTATACCTCCTTTGAATGTTCTTTGATGAACCTGGACCTCTTCTCCGCTTCAACTGCTTTTTTGATTTTGTCGTGGATTGCGGCCTTGTATTTTGCGAGTTCGTACTCCAACTCGGAGATTTTCGCTTGGTAGTCCGCGGCACCGAAAGGGAATGCCATCTTTGCTGGAATGCAGTATGTTTGAGGAATGAAGAAAGGAATGCGCACGAGGAATTTTATAAATTTTTGGAAATTTCTGGTTGTCCCAGATTGTCGAACATTCTATTGTTTCAAGATGCGCATCTCTGTATTGTTTCTATAGTATATCCTCTCGATCGTCGCCCCGCATTGTCCGAACCACAATAGGAGCAAGCACAATGCGAGATGCACGGGCCCAATCTTCTGCGATGGGCCCATGTTTTATCCAGAGATTTGATTTCATAATTCACTTGTTTCGGAATTTGAGGACGTAAAATAGGAGTAGTATCTCATAATTGTCTCAATCATGAAAAAAAAAAAAAAAAAAAAAAATATATCTGCAAGACGTCAATCATCCCAACATATAATGGAAACAAAACACAAGTTATGAGACACTCTCCCCAACATACCAGATATGCTCACCTTTTCGTAGATTTTCTCGCAAGTTCGAGAACCGCAGCACGTAATATTTCCTGGTTGTTCTGATCATAATAGCAACATCCATGATACCTGCTCAATCATCTAAATCAAACTTCTATGGCAGTGTCTCATATTCTCTATGTTATAGTTCGTCATAATATGTTGAGAGAACGTTAACTCGAAGGTATGGCTTTCACTTTCCCAGGGTTCCTTGTAGCTTTAGGGTTTTTAAGGCACGTTTTTACATTCACTTTATAACTCAATGGTTCCAAAAATCCCGCGTGCAAGAATACCTGGTTCCGCGTCATTGTTCAACCTCGAGTTGAGACTTTCCAACCTTGCTTTGTTGTCCAACCCCAAATTTCCGAAACTGCTCTCGTGTTACGGCCGATCTTCCGAAGCTCTCACGATAATTTCATAATTTTATTCTTCTAATTAGCTCGGAGGATATTTTTGCGTGATTAAACTTTCATCAGTGTTTAATCTCAATGCGGGGCATCTAAATGCTACTCAGGCAAACTCACAGCCGACACCAGAACAATCCTCATAAATGATGGAAATTCCACAGTTGTTTTCAGAACGTTCGTCTTTCGTAAATAATTCTGGATGCATCTGTTGTGGTATGTTGTGTATCGCGACAAATTAAATTGTTTATTTTCAAATGTTCCATCTCCCTCGGATTCACACTTTCATGCAATAGTCAGCCTTATGTTCTATATGGTTCGCAATTTTGTGCACAGTTTTTCTAGTAACTATGAAGAAGCAATATAAACATCGTCAATTCCTCAAGTCAAGAGCAGCAGGACATAGAAGAACTTCTGCGTTAATTGGGTTAGTCCATGAATGTTGTACAACGAGGCACCATCTTAAAGGCTCGCTGCAGTAACTACGCCCGCCTTCCTTCCGCCCCTTCAGATGTTTCTCACTCAGCCTCGCCATCTTCTGCATCATCTGAGAGAGAAAAAAAAAAAATTATGTCGCTCAAGTTGAGGTCTCCAGCTATGTCTATGCCCCACTCTCGGAGCCTCGCGCCATTCGAGTCGCAACTCTGCTTCCAGGTGATGGTACAGACCCTCTTCAGGTGTTGATCCGCGAACAAGACTTAGATGACAAGAGTCTGCAATATGAAGCCGCGTCGTATTGTTGGGGTGAAGTGGATCGCGACTTCCAGAATTTGTGCCGTGGTCGAGCGATCATGGTGACACAGAATCTAACGGCAGCGCTGCTCAGATTTCGATACCCAACCCGGCGTCGAATCTTGTGGACTGATACTATATGTATTGATCAGAGTGCTGTTTGCGAAAGAAATTATCAAGTTAAATTTATGGGCGAAATATACTAGAAGGCAGGCCAGGTGCTCATCTGGCTAGGAGAAGAGGGCCTCGAAACAGCTTTTGCGTATCGCTGCATACGAGACTATGCTGAGATGCGTAACCATTCTGTATGGAAAGTACTTGAGTCTACATGCCGAAATCCTCTTTTAGTTGTGTTTGCGCGTGGTGCTCCTGATACTCTGAGGGACGTTGGATCTGGAATTAGGGAACTCCAACAACTTCTCGACAGACCATGGTTTGGTCGAGCGTGGACATACCAAGAGTATAGACTCGCGCGCAAGAGTGTTGTTGTAACCGGCAGACACGGAATTGCAGGTTCGTTGATCGGCAGCATCGAGCGTTGGGTGAGCGAACTCGTCAATCATGGCTTTTGGCATCAAATGCCTGCTTTGTCATCCTTATTCAACCCCAGCTTCATTACAGACTTGATACAGGACATAGATTTCTGGGATGTTTTAAGCTTCCTACTTTCGCTCAGACGAGGTGCCAAAGCTCAAGGCCCGCGAGACATTGTATACAGTCTACTAGGAGTTGCTGACCTTGCCGGTGTCCAGAAGATTGAACCAGAATGGAACGCCCTGGGAGGAAGTATACACTTCGAACCAGACAGCTCATTTTTAAGAAGGATCTCGATCTATCGGCGTCTGCTCTCGAGCGCTCAAAAATCTCCTCTTCTCTGCCTAGTTGGGTTCCGGATTGGAGAGTGGAATCTTCCTCTACCAAAATCACCTCGCCACAGCTGAATGCACCTCGAAAACATCAGGCTTCGGGATCGTCAGTAGTCCAGATTTTGCATCACGACGATCTAGCAAAAATCGGGCTCCGGGGACCGCATTGCGACAAGGTGAACCGCATTGGTCTCTCCAAACTAGAAATTACCAAAATTATAGATCGACATCATCTGTGGTCAGAGGAAAGTCTCTTAAGCGACTATTTCGAAAACTTCATAACTTTCGGAGGATTCTTCGGATTCAGCCCAGGCAAGGTTGCGACCGGTGACAGCGTATTTGTCTTCCTTGGCGGAGAGGTTCCGCATTTGTTGAGGAGGACACATAAGGAGAATGAATATTCCTTTGTTGGAGAGTGTTATGTTCACGGCCTCATGGAAGGGGAAGCGTTTCTCCAAGCTAAGAGTATTGCCGATCCAACTTACGATCTTCAAGATACCGCTTGGCTTGAGACGTTACATGAGGAGGATGTACCGTTTCCCATGGAGGACCTTGTCCTCATATGATGCACACTCGTCCACAGCTTCATTGTTGCAAGGCGGGATACACCTTCTTGGCGCTCGCCGTCGTGAGGGAAATAAGGAAATAAGAGTGGGAAGTACAAAAGATAACAGGACTTGGAACAAAAAAGTTATCACGATTTTAGAATCAAAAGATCAAGTACCACAAGATTATTAAGGTTGGATTGGCGCCTTGACCCCTGGCGACCCTTCTCCGCCAGATACGTGCCCACTCAACAACCTCAGCATATCGCTGCGCTCATTCTACTTGGAATCAGGCCTTGGGACAATATTCACTTGAGTTGCCCGGCATTACGTGAGAACTCCAAAATTCTGGACATGAAATTAAGAGAGAAAGAATTCCCTGAGCCAAATTGAAGACCCACTTTAAATCCTAAAACGGGCCCCTGTATCTCGCTACCCCTATCTTTGGCTGCGGCACCACCTTCTGCCAATCGAGTCTCGAAGAGTCCAACACTTCCTGGGTAATCCTCCTCATCACCCCAATCATCCAAACCCACGTATCGCAATCCAATCATCTCACAATGGAGTCCATCTACTCCAGCTTCATGTCAGGCGACTCAGCAACAAAGACCCACAACCGCCTCTCCCTCCTACTGGGTCTCCAATTCTTCGTCATGATTCCCCGCACCTGGGTTGCCTTCATACAAATAATCGACCTCATGTTCTCCCACTTGAACGGGTTCGGTGTCTTGTGCGCCTCCCCGGCCCAACCCAACCTCATCATTCTACGATATGATCACGTGCTGATTCGATTATCCCACAGAGCAGTTTTCTTGAATCTCATTGGAAATTTGGTGTTGGTGGTCCTGTTGTTAGTGGAGATGCACAAGCGTGCTGTGGGAACTTTGAGCGAAGAGATGTTCTACAAGCTACAGACTGGGAAGACGGCGTGGGTTGTGGGAGGGTGGATAGTTTTGCTGGGTGTTTATAAGGGACAGTTAGTGGAGATGGATGTGCTTGATTGGAGGGTCTGGAGCAGCTTACTAGTCGATCTAATTTATATGTGAGTGTCAGAGACGTAGGGCAAGTTGATAATGCTGACATGCTGTAGGACGCCTTTTGTGGGGGCTTCTGTGTTGGTGGTGAAGCAACGGAGGGAAGAGGGGATTACCTTACTTTGAGTGCCCTCTACCCAATCATCAGAGGAGGGAAACGGGACCTGTATACTGGTAGAGTATATTACCGAACTTTTCTCATACCCATATAATATAACATTGAAGCAGGAGAATACTTACGGAGGTTGCCACATGAGTGCTGCTGGACACCGAGCTGCTGCATGAAATTAGATCGAGAGGGAAGATTCCAAGGTTTGAATGCCCAGAGTCGTTGGAGCTGGATGCTTCAGGCCTGCAGCCTGAGGAGTCGGCGAGGAGGATTGTGGAACATGTCGCGGCTCTGGAAGAAGCTGGAAAGACTGAATTGATAATATAATCTGATTGTGCAAGAGATTGTGAGACGACTTCGAAAACGATTGGAATAATGGTCGAAAGCATTTAGTGTAATAATCTTGCAAGAGAAAGACGCATCTGTAGCAAAGAGGGTTTAAGTTAGAGCCTTAGAAACATCACTGTTAGCACCTTCCCCACCGACGTGCTGAAACGAAATCTGAGATCGAGGGTGAAGATTTCATGAACATATTAAGATTTACAAAATACAACCAAAACATAAGCATATAAATCCTCCCAATGCCATTCAAAAGCCCAAAATACAACCCAGTCACGCCTCAGTGTCTGCCCACCACTAACCTCCTCGCCAACTTCTCCCTTTTCCCACCCTCCAACTCGCGCCGAAACTTCTTCCAGCTCTTATCCCTCTCCTCCCAATCACTCATCTGAGCGAGCAACCAATCCCACCTCTTATCCTTCTCCAGCCCACCCCAGTCATTCTCCCTCCTCTCCCTCGCCTCCCTATTACTCTTCGCCGCCTCCTCGCCAACCAGCACCGGGTCCTCATTGGTCCGCATCTCCCTCTCGCGCTCCTCGCTCTCCATCCGTCTCTTCAGCCACTCAATGCCATCTCCTCCGCTCATCACCGCTGCGAGAAACATGCTCTGCTCTGGGATCTTGAGAGAGGAGGCCCGTCGGCTGGCTATGTTGCGGTGGTGTCGAGCTGTATAGCTTGAGGGATGAATGCGTGGGAGGGAAGAGATGCGGTAGGAGTCTAGCGAGGGGTTACGTAGGGAGGCTGGAGAGCCATATGTTGACGGGAGTCCTGGAGGCCGAGGAGGGGGTGAAGAAGAAGATGGGGACAGGAGAGAAGTGTATGAGGGAGGTTCTCTGATATACTAGAGCATGTTATTTACTTGTTAAGAGGAAGCGGGAGCAAGCCGCAAGGGTAGGGAGCTTGGAAGGTCTTTACAGAAGGTGGTGCGGAGTAGCTTAAAGCTGTTTCAAAATCTGGTGGAGTGAGTGTGTCTCGTGGGGAGTATGGAGGAGGAGGGTCCATTTTGGTATCTCCGGGGGAGGTTGCGATGAGGCTGAGGGGTAGGATATTCTTATCGGTGAAGTGATGTGGAACTTGCGCAGGAACAAAACAAGGGAGGCAAGGAAAGTTTGAAAATCTCGGCTGAAAGGGGGGAAAGGTGCATCTTATGAAGACCTCGAATGAAACAAGGCTGCCGGTATGGAATAGTGGGCATCTGTAGAAGCTGCTGATCTTTAGTAGCGCAGGGCTAAAATGGCCCAATGGCGGGGTACTCGGACAGATCCTTGCTGTAGATCTGTTGATATGCTACCCTATTGCCGATATAGCGGAACCGGTGGTACCTTAGTAAGTGAGGGGAAACGGGTCTTTCTACTATTGAAATCATTAGCACGGCGTAATCAGTCTGCTGGCGCGGGTTATCTTGAGCTAGTTAAGACATCGGTCCCAGAGCTCGATGGATTCTCATGCTCGTCTCATAATCACGTGCAGAATCGTGAACCTCTTTCTCGGATGAACCACAGTGTATTAATGATAGTCCCACATCCCGTGCAATGCAAACTGACGCAATCCTTTGTTGGTGATTTGGTAGCCCAGATGTGGGCCCAGAGTAGCCCCCTAGGCCCTAACCTACTAGTTTTGAATACTGTAGCAAGTTGACCATGCTTCAAGGGAACGTAAGTGATCCTGCACAAAATCACATCCTCGGCTTGACGCCAACATTATAGAAGCCCTGCCTGAATCTAGGAACAAGACTCCAAAAAAGTTTGTGTGACTGTCCTGGGACAAGCGTTAACTCGTATCGGCGAACGAGAGTGGCAAGGACAAGTCGCATCTCCTTCATCGCGAACCTTGATGGATGAGCACACATTTGATGATTCTGTTAGAGGACTTACTGTTGACCGATGCAGTTTCTAGAACCAATGGAGAATGGAATGAACACCGCGCGATCGACTTCAGCACTTTTATACTTCCCCAGCCATCTTTCTGGAACGAAGTCATCGGCATCTGGCCATAATGCAGGGTCTACCATCTTTGCCGAAACCCAAGCCAGAACCTCAACCTGACCAGGTGTCAATAAAAAAAGCGATACTCTGCTGGGATGAGGACTTACACCAGGCGGAATTTCATAGTTACCAAGAATGGTTGTTTCGGTGGTGATTCTGCTCACACCTGCTCAGACCGTCAATATTAGCAAGCAAACACGGAACGGGACTTAATCCTTGCCTGCACTGATTATTGGTAGTAACCTGAGAGCCTCATTGATGACTGCATTCAAGTAAGGAAGATCTTGAGTCTTCGCGAATGTGATTGGGTCATTTTTAGATGGGAAAGCTCTATCGAGTTCTGCGACCAGATACTTCAGCTTCTTGGGATTATTGACGAGCAACAGTAGTGCACATGTTATTGTGTGGCTAGTGGTATCTGTTCCAGCTGCCCTAAATTTTTATGAGATATCGTTATTAGACTCAGAGTAATGACAACCTACATGAACATATTCATCTCGTCTCGGACTCGTTGTTCGGTATAAAGCTCGGGATTGGTCTGCTGGGCATTCAAGATAATCTGAAGGATATCTTTCTTGACCTCAAGCTTTTGCGCCATCTCTGCTTGTCGAGTCGCGATGATGTCCTCAGTCATTTTGATAAGGCTTGGTGACTGGCCAGACGGAATGAAGGGGAGGTATCTGGCGATCGGGAAAAGGAATGTAATGACCTGCCGAGCAAACAGCTGAGTTATGCTCTCCTTGAGCGTAACGTCGTTTGAAGTAACCATATTGACTAGATATAGATTCAGTAGAGTCCCATTCCAAAGTGTATCTGGAGTGCAAATAAAGCAAACTAAGCACCGGTAGAATGTGTTGCGCTTGCAAAAAGAAAGATGGGCGATTTCGTAAAACGAGAATAAGCATCTAATAAGGAATCCTATTGCCCTTACATGAGCCTCCGAATGCCGTGGCGGACATGACCTTCAATGAATTAGCAACCTATTTCGCTGGGTAGAAGGGAGCTAGGAGTGGGCGGAAGCTTAAAACCCGGAGCTAGCCAGAACAAGGGAGAGCTCGAAATAGGGGACGAAAAAATACATTGCTTACGTCCTGCGTAGTTTAGCACGCAGTCTTTACCCACAAACGGAAGAGAAATAGAGGTATGCTCACGAAAGCTAGGTTACTCAAGACAAGAGACATATCCACCACGGCAGACCCGTTGCTCTTCTTGCACTCCGAGTCCAGGAAGTCCTCGAAAACTCGAATGCACCCTCGCATGTGAGGTTCCAATCCGTTCAAATAAGCAATGGAAAATCCTGCTGAGAGGAGTCGCCTCTGATCAAAAACACGTCAGCGTATGTAACTAATTGAGACTGGCTCAGTACCGAAACTTTCAACGCTGCCTTGTCGGTTTCTGTGAACAGAGTTGCATTCCCTTGATGTATACGCATTTTATCATAGATTGGAGATTTTGGCAAGTCCGTTTCCAAAAGCATTTTGCGAACTCCCGCCTTGTCCGCGAAGACGACCAACTTTGGACCTTGATTATTTGTGAGTCCATTGCTAACCACCAGTCATCAAGATCGGCCTCTCACCAGTGCGAACTACTTCACCATATTTCTTGAACAACTCGGGAATGGTATTCATTGTTTCGCCTTGAATAGTATTGACCAGCCATGGAAGTGTGGTAAACTTGCCAACCAGTGGCCCAGGAATCTTGGCGAGCGGCCCGGTGAAGGCTCCGATTAACAGCGTAACGAAACGGCGAAACAATTCTGCAGATACAGCGTACAGAGCGAGCTTGAAATAGAAATCCATTTTGTATAGACGGAACTTAGAGATTAAAACAATCCAGATGGAAAAAAGGGAGGTTAAAATAGTTGGATGCTGTGTCGCTAAGCAGGGGTAGAGAAATCTCACCTCATTCGTGTGGGGAGATGATAGGTTAATAATACGAAATCTACGAGGCTGGCCTCCTGATTGGTGTTCGAAATGGCAAACGCCTTGAGTCTCCTGCACTTGAAATCATTGCTAATAAGTCTGAAATACTGAGGCCTTGGCTCCAAATCGCAGCCTGCCAGGTGATGCACTTGTCCAGTCAGACATGCAGAACATGGAATTAAGGTATTGTGAAGTAAAATATGTGGCAGCGAAGGGCGAGAGGTTTTCACCTAACAATACACATTGTATGAAGATTTACCAGAAGTAGATAAAAGGAATGTGATTTACTTGCTAGAACAAGGCTTGCAAGAAGACTTTCGACTGAAAAGCAACAGGTACAAAAGCATCGAAAGGTGCGTCACCGTTGCTAACACTATCTTAGATGCACCATTTTCCTTTCCAATTCTTGATGTTGTTAATCATTTACTTGAGCTGTGTAAGTTGGATACTCTACCTACAGTGGCAGGTCATGTTTCGAGGCAGCCTGACAACAAAAAACCGTTCGAAGACGTCTGGCCTGCTTCAGAGACACGTCAGATAGAAGAAGCCGTTGCTCCCGGATGTGGTTAGGCTTCTCTAATGAGATATCGGGTTTGTATCAATTCAAGCCTGAGAGCTCGAAGTGGGTATAGAGCACTCAAGGACATCAACATCTTCTCCCTTCCTGAGGGTGTACTCCTTCAAGGTGCCTGCGACTGCGGTAAGACGACCAAGAGACGTTTCGCTGAAGTCTCTGTAGTAGATGGTAAGCAAATACGCAAATATACAGAGCTTGACGGAGTCTTCCGTCCGCCGCCTTGGGCTTATCGCTTGAGTGATTTTCCCGAGCAGGAAGGGCAGTTCCTTTCACGCCCGCCAAGGAGTTGCAATCGAGAGACACTGATGCATGCATGGGTGTTTCAAGCATCCCACATTTTCTGGCTGCCCGCTTCCGGCCCTATCTGAGGAAGAATGGTGACACCCTTCGCTTCAGGGTCAGATTTAACTGGGCCATGTTTCGGTTTCATCGGATGAAGCAGCGAATGGGATTTATCGGCGAGTTAAAGAATGCCGCATGACAAGATTGATCCTGACAGCTGGCGACGCTGACGACCCCGGTCTAGCAGTCGAAGTATAAAGAGTCCGGCTCAGCACAATAACATCGCCCGTTGGATGTGCCCAAGAAGTGAGCTATGGCCCGTGAAAGATCCTCTTGGGCCAGCTCGATTAACCCGTCGGCTACGTGCCAAGTTACAGCCTTGAGCGGTTCAACGCGGCTTGCAGCCCCGAAGCTCGAGGGCTCGAATCACAACCGTCTCGATACACGAGAACCTTATCGTCGTGACTGACGGGGTCGAAAGACGACATCAGAGCCGTGAAGGAAGGCTACCATCGGCCTCCGCCCTGGAGAGACTAGGACGTCGAAAAGCTGCGAGCTCGGAATACCGAGAGTGCTCATATGGCCGCCTGGAACAGGTCGAGGGCGCAGCTGGATGCATCCTCCGTAAAGGATCGAATCAAGAGGTAGAGGGTGCCATTGGGTAGGGCACCAGCGGAGCTGGGTTATGAGCATATGCGTTGTCCTGTGGAGATTGTCGATTTTGCAGTAAGAGAAAGAAGGGATGAACGAGGCAGTGCAAACGGAATTGAGGCTCTAACTCTCCTGCAGTCACGTGCTCTCCAAACAAGGCTGTCCGAACCCCTGCTCGCCAACGTCAGAGAACGCAGCAACGACACAATGACAGCACTTATATCTCTCTTACTCGGTGTCTGCCTCAATGTCTTCCTTCCTCACCGCTCTTTACTATGACGGAGCAGTTTGCCCAACACGGAGGACTAGCAGCTTGCTGCCTGTTTCTCCTAGCCGTTGGGCACTTCGGTAAGTAACGAGGCGACGTAGGGCAACTGAAACTACGCCAGTTCAGGAACGGGACCTCTCGGAACAAAAATCTTCAGCTTTGTTGAGAATCAAGGCGCAGAATGAAAGGGTGAGAGCTATGACCTCTGTCCCGCTTTCGTCCTGACGCTCTTGACAAGTTCTGGCGCATGATGAGACTGCGGGACTGAAGTCTGACAGGCTGTCCGAGCAGGGCACATGAGAGGGCGAGGTGCTCGAGGGCGCTCCTCTAGTGCTGCACTCCAGACCTCAACGCTCGTCAGCTTCAGAATCCCTTGCTACGCTTTGATGGAAGACCCACAGTCTCGGTGAGAGGGTTTACTGCCACGGACACCCCGTATTCGTGACGGATGGGATGGACTGATAGGACCAGAGCCCTAGCAAGGCTTGCGAGACTCAAGATTCCCGAATCTTGGCAAGGCAAGGGTTGGTCGACGTTTGAGCATTCTAGAAGCTGAGAAGCAAGCCGCCTGGGCTGTGTCTGGAAGTGTACGGCGAAATCCAAGGCGATTTTCATCTGAAAGGGGTGAAAGAGGCCTGAATTTGCCATTCTGGGCGTTCTTGGGACTTGAAAGCCGACGGTGGCTGGTTTTATGTGTGAGGCAATCTAGGCCTAAGACAACTCTCCCTATTGGTCACATTTCATATGTCTCGGGGGCGTATTGCATGTTTGCGGAATGACAACACCATCGTCAATTCGATCACCGAGCCTTCATCCATGGCACTTTCTGCGCCTCCCAGAGATGAAGTCACCAAGAAAAGCCTCAAGTGGGTTCCAATTCGACAAGGTCCATATTGCAAAAAAAGGCTATCTAATGCTATCTAATTCATGATTGCAATGTCCTGAAAAATGCCCGCTAATCCAAAGTGCCTCCTAACACCAAGTCAAATGCACTACAGAACTCATTTATGGGTATCTCTTGTTGCGGGTCGTGGATGCTTTCGCCTGATGCCCCACAGTTCGCGTGGAGCAAGAAAGCTGCTCAAGAGTAAAGTACAAAGTACAATCCCAAGCCAGAAAAAACAGACACCATAAACACCTTCTAGAAAACATATCTCCACTCCAAACACGCTAGACTCCTTCCTTTATATGTGAACCTTTGTCGTGAGCCTTCGAGCTGTTGATAGGCAAGTTACTATAGAAATAGAAGAAGTATTATTGATCTAAGGTTTCTGGTTAGAATGTAGAACTTTAAATTCTCAGGGTAGAGGCAAAAGTTACCTAAGCTGCTGTGCGGATCTTGATGTCTTCTTCGGGGCAGCTATCGCAGCGCCAGTGGTTGCAAGTAACTTCTGTGCAGGCGGGAATTTGCAGAGACATTGGGCCGTCACCACATTTGTGGCAGAACCAGAATTTCTCGTATTTGTATAGTTCGCGTTTTCTGGTGCTGCTATTGCTACTACTATGATGTTTGTGGCTGTTACTGCTGCTGCTATGATGTTTGTGACTGCTTTTGTGGCGCTTATCATCTGAAGACGGCATATTGGAGGCTTATGGCAAAGATCTGAAAGGCAAGGATTGTAGATTTGTGCTTGTAAAGAGTCAAAAACGGATGAGGCAAAGGTATATGAGAATCTGATAGTCCGGCGGTGCGAGCCATTGCTCTTTATATTAACAAGAAACTCCTGATGATGGCTATGCTGTGCTGTGCAATATGCTCGGTGACTACTTCTTCATTTCTCACGGTGAGGAAGCCTCAAGAGACAGGGCAAAATAGGGAGCCCTGCGCTTGCGGGACTTCTCTCCTTTTCCTGGGATGAAGACAATGATTGGTTGGCCTTAGCCAACGGATTTTTGTCACAATTACAAGGCAGTGTTAGATGGGAAGCCAGTGAAATCATGCGTGTATTCTAGGGAAAAGGCTAAAGATCATGAATGCAATGCTCCCGCTAATATCAGCTCTACCGCCTAACACCAGCCAAATCCGAGCTTGAAAGAGCACTGGGTATCGCCCGCGAGGGTGTAGGTGTAGTGTAAAGAAAGCAGTCGACCGCCAAAATCATGAAAACAAGAAATAGAAAATTCTCAGAAAGACGCACTCATACTTCATTCGAGCCTGCAAGCAAATAAAAAATACCTCGCCCCTTCGTCCTGTACCGCTCTGGTCTTCCAGAATCACACTGTTGCCAATCTCTATTGGCTAATATCTTCTGCACCATCAATGGCGTTTAACTCTTCCGTTCTGTAAATGTGGTCAGCGTAGGTCGGACATGAGTCTAGAGCGAAGTGCCTCTCCGTGGATCTCAACATACAATCGTTTTGACTGCCTCCATAGGGCAGTCTTCGCAACGATAATGAGAGCAGTCTGGACATGCGACGACAATATTGGTGGACATTCCTCCCTGTCGGTGACAATTGCAGCAACTCCAAAACCATTCCCAAACAAAATCCTCCTTTCGTTCCCCATCTCTCTTCCCATGCCCGTGTTTGTGTCCGTGGCCGTGGCTGCTGTGTTTGTGTTCTGGCATTTTCGGAGTTTAGGTATTCCAGCTTCAGGGACATGCAAGTTGATTGGCTTAGTGTTGACGGGTGAAGGGTGAAGGTAAGAGTCAGGTGAAGTACAATTGTGTAGAGAATTATAATGAACCTGAAATAGCAGATGGATTGGAAGACTTTATACACCTGAAATCCTACAACTCTGCCCCTATCCAGCCGTTGGAATGAGGCAAACGCCTGCTCCAACAGGGGAAGAAAATGAGCCCACGCTTGTCTGAGAATCCCTCCTCCGACTTTTGTGCAAAATGAGGATGATTGGCACACAGAAATCAATGGAGAAGGGGCTGATGGCGAACAAAGATGCCAGGGTCTTCATGATCGAGCTGATGATGTTTGGATGGCGTTTGAGGAGCAGATGGCTGAGTAGACGGTGAGCGTTCCTGCAGCTATACCTGTGATGTTTTGAGAGTCCAATGGAAGGAAATTTCCCATCGGCATGACCGTTATTGCCCAGAGAGCGATTGTCGTCACATGAGCGCTCGACCTCTCGGTGTGCAAGACAGCTAAACCTAGGAAACTAGCAGGGCCTACCAGTACTCGTAAAAGGGCCTTTCGGCGAAGGCGAAGATGAATCAATTTGAAAGATCAGGGCGAGAGCGACTAAATGCAATTGCGGGTCTTTTTTGAGCCTCACTTCTCCGGGCGCGTGAACCTCTGAGAATAGTGATTGAGGACGGGCCGATGTACCAAGGTACTTGCGGCTCTGCGAAGCGAAAATGGCAGTGCAAAACCGGTGAAAGAAAACAGTCGCTTAGACTTCCCATAAGAGACAGATGACAGCAAGTCGAATTAAGAACAGGGGCCTCCAGACTGTCAGGGGGTCAGTGGGTGCCTGGAGAACCTAGAGCCTCATTTCAGAGCCTCACACTCGGTGACCACGCTCCGCCACAAAATATCGGCTGTGCCATGATAGGTCAAGGTCAACCACAAGGCTGGATGCTTAGACAATGGCGGAGTAAAAAAGTTGCCCAAGGTATAAGTGCAAATTCCGCAAGGCTGCAGCTGGACTAAGGGTAGCTACTGTAGGCAAGTAGAGCTACTCACGTGGCGCCGACTTAGAAGTTGGGCAGCAAGAGAGTTCAAAACTGGCGAGTGTATGAGAAAAGCGGTTCATAACTTCCTTCAATTTTCAAAGGGTCGAGGGGTGGTATAACATAAAGTCGAAAGTCATGTGACCTGAATTTCATCAAACACGTGATGGGCTTTGATCTCCAAAGAGGTGGTCCTTCAGAGAACTGTTTCCTAGAATAACTGAGAGTCAGTGGAAAGCTATAATACTTCCACCTATGCTTGTGCATGACTGACCTGGGAGTATACAGAGCAATCATGCCCTCTTAGTCGCAACCCCACAACCCTTACATCTAGGATGAAAGCAGTCCGTGCAACTAGTAACATAGTCGACGTCGCTGGGTCCATCACCGCATTGGCAGCAGAACCACATATATCTGCGCCTCTTAGAAGTATGTGTAGGGCCCAACTGTTGATTGGATGGGAATAACATCGTTGTTTTCGGAGAATCATCGCCTGCGTCTTCGTCGACTTCGATTATCGTGTTGAGATTTGGAAGGAGGGATCTGCTTTTCCAGCGGAGGCTGAGCTCTCCCATCTGATTCAAGGGTTGCGCTGGCATCTTTCCGTCGATAGCAACAAGTGCAGTATTCATCCAGCACAAGCGAGTGTGGTCTCCAGAGAACGTAAGCACAGCTCTGTTTGCAATTGTCATTTGGAGAGAGGACCTACCCGTGTCTGCACCAACCACAATACCACGTTCGAAAATCTGGCATGCAGGTTTCAATCTAAGGAGCACTGAGTAAGGTATATGTTGATTTCGGAAGGCTGGAGTCGTTCGATGGCTAGTCCAAGGAAGGTTCGAACCAAGAGGGCCGCACGTTCTTTATAGAGACTGGATGAGAGTGCCTTGCTCCGGAAATGGAAGCAATCATAGCCCCAGATCGATGGCCCCATGGAGAGCCCCGGGGGCAAAATTGCTTCGACCAAGGCCCGCCAAGGGCAAAGGGGTAGCTTCACCTCGCCCTCACGCTCCATAACAGGTTGGCGGACGAGTCGAGGGCGACTCAACGGCAATTGCTCGCTGTCTGCAAGACGGTGTAATTTCTCTACCAAGGCCAGGAAAGAAGAATAGGGGCGGCTGATGCGACTCCAGGATAATGGGGGCACAGTGAGCCTTAAGAAGGTAGAAGGGGGTTTGCCTCGCTCTTGACCGAGAGCAATTTTCCAGGTTGCAGGCCAGTAAGACTGCACAAACACGTCTTTGATGTCACCCTCTCGAGCTCCATGATGAATGATTGGCATCCCGGCCGAGATGACTCTTGATGTATGGCGGAGTGTTCTGGTTTCTCGTCTAGACGAAGGTCATATTTGACGAAGGATTTTCCCCTCCCATTTGAGCCTCATCAGCCGCACGTCGCTTCCGAGCATACCTGGTCCATTTCATCTCAGCCGCTCATCATGCCGCTCATGGCCATAATCTGTCTCATTTCATTGATGGAAAGCAAGTGTCTCAATCGAGTGTAGATAGCAGGGCCACCGAGGCAAAACAGGACTTTCTTGCGGCCGGCCAGGGCTGCCTCATGGCAAAGGAATTTTTTGTTCTGTAAGAGCCGCACATCTCCTCGTGCCACAAAGTTCAGCTCTGGCACAGTTCAGAGGCGCGGCAGGAATGAGTGAGGCAGAGGGCTCGGTACGTGAAAAGGCTGCTCTGCCATACTCAGAAGCGTAGAACGTCCAACACGAATAATCGAGAAAGCCACTCTAGGCATGAGGATACGGCACTTGCTACAATCGGGCGTGACAGAAAGGCGGTTTCCAAGTGGAGAGGGCGACGCAGACATCTGAATTCCACTATCCTAGACTTCCAAGCTCTGAACCCTGCCCGCCGTCAAACATCATCCGTGAATCTTTGAAAATGCAAGACGTTTCGCATCTAAGGTGAAAGATCGAGGCTCTCTGAGAGTAATGACCGCAGGTAGCCCCCACATAGATATGGATTGCACAACAATAGGAATATGCCTGCGCATGACGGGGATGAAGATTCTGCAGGACTGCAACCAACTAAGGTGCATGTCACTGCGGACGTACTTCCAAAGCTGGGAGATGTTCAATGATAGAGAGCATCCAAGTGAAGCTATTGATCCTGCGATCGGGCAGCTGAGAGTAAAATTCTCAAATAACGGGATGACAAGGCAGAGTTGCTCGAATCAGGCTCCGCCGCTCCGCAGAAACGAGGCTGCGGCGCGGACACAAGCGCGACGACAACGCGATCCTCCTCAGCCCTCTGCGTGCTGACAATCAACAACTACAGATCATTTTTCTTCGCTGCAAGTTCATCATGGCACGGTAACAATTACTATTTGGTAGTATCACTACAAGCAGTTTCTAGTCATATTCTTTGAGCTGGCATTGCGTTCACAGGAGTGAACCTTATGGGTTGGCCATGATGCAGAGCAAGGTCGAGGTCAACAAGGTCGCTATCAATCTTTGGACTGCGCGCATAATACCAGTCATTCTGGCAGGTGTTGTTGGATATGCTACATACGTTGTCGTGGCCCTTCTTTGCGGTAAGGCAGTCTGCGAAAGTTTGGCACCACTGGCTGATTTCTTACTGCAGTCAATTACCTCCTTATCAAACACCATGACCATGCGGCAGCAATTCCTATTCTTGTCATCTACTTTGCCCTATTCCTCTTCATGGCAACCAGCTTCTTCCGGCTAGTGTACATTACCGTTTTCGAGCCTCCCTATGTGCCTCTCGGTCCTCGAGCATTAAGAGAACGGAATCAAGAGAGGGTGGAAAGCAAGGCCAGCTCGGACAAAAGCGACATTGGCGGCGCCGAATATGATTCTGGCGCGGGCACAGGCCGGGGCGCTTCGGGCATTGTTGCAGGCTCTGACAATGACCCAGACTCCCCAGGGTTGGAGCTCTTCTATACTAAGGACGTTTTTGTTTGCGATATGGACGGAAAGCCTAAGTGGTGCACCTCTTGTGCGAACTGGAAGCCTGACCGTGCGCACCATAGCAGGGATTGTGGGCGCTGTATAAGAAAGATGGATCACTTCTGCCCTTGGTATGTTTTGTGCACCAGATCCTACGCAGCCTAAACGTGCTGAAGAGGTTCTAACGTGCTTTTGCAGGGTGGGCGGGGCTGTCGGGGAGAATAACTTCAAATTCTTCATCCAGTTCACTGGTTATACGGCGTTATACTGTACTCATGTACTGGTTGTTATGGCGATCTATGTTGCAAAGCAAAAGCGAACACAGGTTCGTTAGAGTCCTCCATTCTTTACCTTCACAAGTCTCATCATATTCTCATCAAGCTCGAACTCGATCACTGTTAGCTGACTGTCCACGAAATAGGATGAAAGTGTCAACCCGCAATTTGCTGCGGTTCTGGGCCTGTAAGTCTTCTTCCGGCATTTTATTGCCCTCTAATATGTGCCAGGGCTACTTTCTTCGGGTTGTTCACGGCTGGAATGACCATTACTTCTGTCGATTTGGCCATGGACAACTATACACAAGTCGAAAAAATTGGAGCGAAGAGTGCCGTTCACGTCTTGGCTATCTTGAAGCCCTCTCGAGGCAATGTGATTCGAGACACAAATGGTTCTGGTGTTCAGCCATACTACAAGGAGATAACATATCCGCTTGATGCAGGAGTTCCTCCTAACTCCGACTACTACCAACCCACAGATATGCCAAGGACCAAGATCTATTCACACGCACGTCAATCTGAACCAATTGGAAATCCTGTAGTGCCTCTTGGTGAAGACAGTATCAAGAACTCAGGGCAACCGACGCAGGGATCAGAAAGTACACATTCACATGAGAGCTCCCTTGAGGCGAATGGGGCGCCTCATCCGACCGAGACGGTGCAAACAACAGATCGACACCCCCCTTTCATCAAGGAACGATTTACTCAGAGAGATCTCCAGGCTACGCGAACTTTCGCCATATTACCAATGCTAGAGGTTGGTAGCAATCCTTGGGATCTTGGAAGTCGCCTCCTGAATTTTAAAACTGTCATGGGAACGAGCCTCCTAGATTGGTTCCTTCCCCTACGACGAAGTCCGTGTTGTAACAATGAAGATGCCCGAAGCGAATATGCGCTGGGACCTGAGGTGGACCTTTTGAGATCGTCTGTTGGTTTCAGTACCACTCGAGAAAAAGATAGACCACACCGCCGGAGGAGAAGGAAAAGCATGCACCCGAAAAAGACAAGTGAAAAGTCTATCGAACAATCTGCACAAACCGGTGATCCAACTGCCATCTCCAGTCAACCAGGATCTGTGATTCCACTACAAAACTTCAACGATGCTTCAGCATCTCCACAACCGTCGTGATATAGGCGCTATTCTGGATCAGTATCGAAGACAGTTCTTGGATCATGGATCGAATTGCGGATCTGCTCTCTGATCTGTTTTTAGCAAGAGCGGTAATTGTGTTACACTGCTGCCGCTACTGGTTCTACCTTACGTAGGCTTGGAGAGATTGGATGGCGCCTGTAGGGAAGCGAGTCATGCCCACCGGTTGTGGCCCATTGAAAACGACATATCATAATGAGCTGGCATCCGAAAGCTGCTAGTGAAGGGTGAAGATGGAATTAGTTAGCGTCTCATAATTAGTTAAATGGCCGCCAGACAGCCGGATGCGACTTTATAGTTAAAAGAGGAGCATTGTATAGATCAAATTTCAAAATCCCTTTTAATTCGAGCTACCTGTCGACGACCACCCTTGCAAGATGATTGAGCTGCTCGAATCACAACCAGAAGCAGAACTTCCGCTTTCACGGGTGTCTCTGAAGACCAACATTCAGTCTGATATGGACTACCTCTTGTACACGTGACTAGCTCTTGCCCCCTGACTTGCCCTGAGGCGACAACCGAGCTCACCCATGCCAACGAACGAAGGTAAACATGTTGCACAGCAAGCCAAGAGACGCAGACTGACCCGGCGGTATCGAAATGGAGGAGCGGCTGCTACAGTGCGCAGATATGATCCCACCAGCAATTCGATATCCCTTTGGATGAGTGTGCTCAAGTAACATTCATTAGGCTCTCCCTTCCTCCTGCACTCGACCCAACATCAGCAAACAAAGCCACCCCAGCGAACCATCTGCAGACCTAAAGTAAAACGCGAAGCATCAGTCGGCATCATGCATACCCTTCAAGACCTCAGAGCGTATAACGTCGAGCACTCGAACTCCTCCTACAATGAGCAGCATATTTCGAACAACCCATCGTACCCTCACCCGTTGTTGACCGCATACCATAATGATAGGGCTCTAGCAAGCATTTTTATGGGCAGAAGGGTCTAACCCCTTTAATCTGCGCCGGACGTCAAGATGGATGGCAAAGAAGGCATTCAGGACAGCATCGTCGTGCGGGCATACTCGCCGCTTGTGGCTCTGCCCCGCCCTGCGGCGAATGACACTGTTAACATGGGCTAAACGGGACGACAGAATGGATCAGTATAAGGAAAGGGCGTCGATATCGCCGTGGAGCTGTGAGAAGACAACAAAATATGCGATAGATATAGAGACTTGATACCAACGCCAACACTTAAGCCACCATTCTCCCTGGCTCATCGGGCAATGGCAAACTCAAGCACGAGTACTGTGTCCGGTTTCGATCACGTCCAAATACCAGAATTCTATGAAAGATGAGTCGGTGCATGAATTTTTTTAATTTTTTTTAGAAGAGGGCGTGACATTGAAAAACTAATGAATGGTCTATGGACGAGTAACGAATGATCTAAAAATCCATCTTCTTCTAAACGCAAGCATGTCTAACCATCCAGAGGCAGGCCAAACATATGAGCAAGTTCCTATAGATGGACATTAAGCGAAGTCTACAAAGGAAAGACGGCAAAGCATAATTGCAAATAGCAAACAGACGGCAGACCGACATCAAAAGGAAAACGGGCATTGTGACCAGGGTTGGAACATGAATCGAAAAGAAAAGCTGGCAACGAAATCGAACAGTCGCTTCCAATCAAAACTTGAACCACTAAACCAAACCAAACCAAGCACCGCCAGAGAAGGAGACGAGGCCGTAAGTCGCAAGTAAACCATAAATGGAGAAAAACGAAAAGGCAGATCAAATCGACACGATGCCCATCAAAAGTAACACGCCAAAAGCCGCGTCAAGGTCTTACTCACAGACTTCTTGGTGTTTGCTGCAAAGAGGACCCTTGACGACTATTGATGGGCCAGATAATCCCCCAGTGCATCCTGCAGCTCAAGAAGCTCGTTCGCAGTACGTACACTTTGCATGACTGCAATCGGGGCAATTCTCTCCCCACACGTCGGGGTCAACCTCTCGGCGGCACTTGCAACATATCCACAATCTGCTCCTGTCGACCCGCGTGTAATCAGCCATAGTTGGTTGTCTCGTGTATTGTGCGTGCTGTCTATTCTCGCATCGAATTCGGCGGCCGAAGTTTCGGTTCATCGAGCTGGCTGGAGCACCAATATTCCCACAAGTGCCACATTTTTGATGGCCACAATCTGGGCAGGTCGATCCCCAGAGCTGGGAGTTGACTTCGCGCTTGCACGTTTCATTGCAACACTTCCACCACCCTATCAGAGATGGCGCGCCGGTTCGAGTGTGTGGCATAGCGGACTAGGACATCTTCAGCCCACGGTCACTACGAGAGAGAACATAGTTTCACGTACCTCTGTATGATCTTTCCGCTGAAGCAAATGCTCTGAGTGCCGCGGTGATGATATGTTGAGTGGAGGAAGGAGGTTTGAAGACGTTTGCAACCGAAGTTGATGTGCAAGAACGAGAATAGAAGTATGCTTCGAGTTGGCAGTTCTGTTGTCCGGCTTGTCGTCTGCTCAGCGTCTCCTTCCGAGTCTATATACTTTTCAGAAGTTGAAGAGAGTATCCTCCAGCAAAGCCTACGCGCCCCCTTGAGGCTTGAGTAGGACCGTGTATGCTTGGGAGCCATCTCCATTGGGGCAGTGCGCCCTTGAAGATACTCTTACATCTTGCCAATGGACGGACGATGATGTCGTAGAGTAGATTGAGTGGTAGTCGGTCGAGGAGAAGTTGTCCAGACGGAGAGGCCTATGCTCGGGGGCCCCAGAGCATAGCCGCAGGCGTTCTATCTTATACTCTTTGCTAGTAGGAATCTTGAAAGCCTGGCAGATTTGGTCCAGGGCTGTTGAGGAGGAAGCATTCTGCTTCGCTGCCCTAGATCAGCGAGCTAAGCTCTTCCACTTATCTCTCTGAGGGACGCCAGAAGACCCTTGCTATGATGATGTCCATTCGAAGTCGAATACCATCTGAGGGCAACGCGACGTGTTCTCGCGCGCCCTGTCCGAGGTATCGTGAGCTTCAGTGGTCGAGGGTTGTGGCGCATGACTTTTGGTTGTCGAACTTCGGCGGGCCAGAAACTCAGAAATGGCCCTTCGGGCAATACGACCTACCCCCTCACTCTATGCTTCGAGGCGTAAGACCACGACCAGGGTCCATGAGGCAAACCGATCCCTCCTGGAGATCTCCTTTGCCTTTCGAAGGGGACAAAAGCCATTTCTCCCGGATGAAGGATGAACAACTTCACGTCACATTTTCCGGGCTCGGTGAAAGCTGGCACTGCCACCCACGATATGAACCCATTCCGAAAGGGAAGGCCAAGCTGGCCCGACCTTCGCTGTTGTATTGTGGTACTCGTCGGTGAGGCTGTATGTAGCTCAGGGGTTGCTCGGCTCAGCATAAACATCATATGTTGATAGATCAAAGTCACACACTAGATCACCACCAACAACCACAGGACTACCTCGAGGTAGACCGATACGATGTTGAACTTGTTCCACTCAAAACGGTGGTCGAAGTGTAGTGTCGTGCTTCAGGGCGCATGCCGATACCGCTTAGGAATGTTCTCAAGTGACCTCCCCACCACGTCGGTACCCGCCGTTAAGTTGGTATTCGCAGGGGGGCAAGCTTGTTTCCGTGGCCGAGACTTGAGCCGCAACTCTTCCATCAGTCAGAGAAGACCGAGATTGACGCTAGGTGGTCATCTTACAAACATTTGGTACAGCCTCGTTGGGTTTCGTGAACTTATGAACCTGTTATTGCCCAATCTCCTGCTATGGATTTAGCTTCCTGCAAACCAATCAGAGTCAGACGATGGTCCCACCTTCGTACCGTCGATATGAAGTCAGAAGCTTACCAGTTCGAAAGCTTTATAAGTACCCAGGTCGTGCCCACCATTGGCAACGCCCAGAACTGTTGTCACGATAATGTACATCGTCACCCCGACTTATCACCGACCATTGATAGAACAACGAACTCCCACAGCGCTTGCCGTGCTTTACTTGTCTTTACGCATATTTCTTTTATGTCTCGGCTTGGGCCACTGGCCTGATAGTATCCTCACCCTCGAAGTGTCGACGGAGGACTACAGACCCAAAGAAAGGCTTCAAGAAAGGTCATATCTGCGGGGTAATGAACACAAGCCATAATTGGCGGCACGTTGATAATTGGCGCCCTCAGAAAGGGGCTGTGGCGTTTTCACAGCGCTTGCATTGCGAAGTATTTGGGTGTTGATCACAAACTCCAGCGAGAGGGGACGGAGCATATAAGAGATTCACGTCTCGGACATTGCGGGTCGAATTTGTTCATATCCTTTACAAAAATGTCTCGTCAAGAGGCTCAAATGCGGATGGTGTGTACGAATCCAGATAGCCAACCGCACCCGATGTGATGACCTGCATATCGACGACCTTGATTGTGCATCGCGGACCCCTCTTCCGGCGGTTGCAACCGCCATAGTTCAAATCTGCACTTATCGTCATGCGGTGGGGGTTTATGCAGGAGGGTCTGATTCTAGCTTGTTTTCTTTTCATCCCTCTGTCTTTTCCCATAATACTCGTTCCTCGTACAGTCAGCACAACATATCTAGTGCTTTGGAAATGTGGGAGGCCCTACATCTTTTTACCCGGATCAGCTTCGGTTGCTTTGCCCTCTAGCCGATCGAGAGCTTCTTCTATGTGGCCGATATGGCCTCGAAGTGTACCCCCCAGTTCGTCCTGTCACCCATCAGAATGTTTCAGCGAACGGGCCGCATAACGATCAAGATGCAATTCCCCCACTCGAAGGTAAGACACCACCTGAATCGATCAAAGCTAAGCACCGTCGCCAATCATCTGTGCTGAACTTGGCTCTTCCTGGTACATCACCTGCAGCTGTCTCGCTTGCAACCCGCCTCCTGTGGTTGCGGAGATGGCTGCTTTCGATATGCCATTACAAATGATGATCATGATTCTGCTCGACCCCCCTCGAAGTGATAAAGTGACATACCATCCTTGCTTCGTGGTCCTCAGATAATTCAATCATATGAGATCGCAAGAGGTAAGTACTTCCTGCAACACTAAATAGAGTTGTGAAGAAAGCTGGGTTGCGAAGGGGTGCAACGAAGGACATTGTAGCTAATTCTCGACAAATATGTGGAGCAATTGACAAATAATTGATAATACTGAAACAAGAAGCATAGGATTCAAGCTAAATGCTCAATATTTAACCGCCCGATTTTGCTTCGTAAATGACATCAGTATTTTGCAAGTGAGGTTCTTCCAGCGCTTGCTCAGCCGAGGCGCGATTGCCTGCACGTCTTCCAAGACGCGTCTCTCAACTCCCGAAGAAAACACACTGACTACGAACAGTGCATGACGACCAGGAGATGGAATTCTAATCGCACAAAACGCAGCAGCTATGAGCACCACTGACGGTGAACGATTCCACGACGATGATTGGAATTTGCCATCGATCTCCAGCTCTCTTTTCAGCGTTAGCCTTCCTCGATAGCCTCGGCCTCCGCCCTTCCCGCAGGAAGCCATGTCTTCCTCCCAGCCCTTCCAAGCTTCCTCTCCGATGTCTGCAGGTGGCAGCCATCTTCGAAGGAAATCGAGGTTTACATACAAGCAATTGGCAGCACTCAGCGTGTCTTCTACCAGTTGCCCACTGAGGGTGATCGCGCACGTTGATCTTGATGCGTTCTACGCCCGTAGGTATTGGGGAAGAGGCCATTTCCTATCCCTGACTGTTTCAAACTTTCTCCCAAGATGATGTCTTGATTTCACCCGAAGCAATCTGAAATGACGAAAGCTAACTACTCTATTATCTAGAATGCGAGATGGTGAGGCTTGGCGTTCCAGAAGATCAACCTTTGGCGGTTCAGCAATGGTAACTGCCCTATTCCGCTTCATCCATGGAAGTCTCTAAAGATTTCAGGCAAGGCCTTATAGCGATCAATTATCCTTCTCGAAAATTTGGTCTCAGTCGACACGTCGACATCACGGAGGCAAAGAAGCTCTGCCCGAACCTAATTATGCAACATGTTGCAACTTGGAAAGAAGGCGAAGAGAAATGGGCATACCATGAAGATGCCGCCAAGAATATTGCTACGCATAAAGTCAGTCTCGATCCCTACCGCTTGGAGTCTCGCCGAATCCTTTCGTGTATCAAGGAAACTCTTCCTGCAAATACACAGAAGGTGGAGAAGGCAAGTATCGATGAGGTATTCATGGACCTCTCAGCTCAGGTTCATTCTATCTTGCTGGAGCGATATCCTGAACTTAAAGGACCGGCACCCTATGATGATCCAACTGAGCAACTCCCACTTCCTCCAACAACAGTGTTAGATTGGCAAGCAGACGCTCTGGTTGATCTGGATGTTGACGAAACCGAAGATGATGATCCAGACTGGGACGATGTGGCTATTCTGATTGGCTCCGAAATTGTCAGGTGGGTATTGGGCGAGAACCATGTTTCCTGTTTTGGCCTGTCTTATGATTGTCTCCTGGGACATCGATGATTCTCTCCTAAGACAATGTCCCTACCCAAATCAATCTCAATGGAGCAATTGCTAACACCCCGTTAATATCAGGGATGCCAGAGCTGCTGTGAGGGAAAAGCTCAAGTATACTTGTTCCGGAGGAATAGCACAAAATAAGATGCTAGCGAAGTTAGGCTCGGCACACAAGAAGCCAAACCAACAGAGCGTCATTCGAAACAGGGCAGTTCAGATGTTTCTCTCGGACTTCAAGTTTACCAAAATACGAGGTCTAGGAGGCAAGCTGGGAGACCAAATCACTTCCGCCTTCAATACAGATACGGTCAAAGATTTGTTGGCAGTTCCCGTGGAACAGCTGAAACAGAAGCTTGGGGACGATACGGGTACATGGGTGTTCCAAATAATCCGAGGAGTTGATTCCAGCGAGGTCAATTCTCGTACTCAGATCAAGTCAATGCTTTCTGCAAAGAGTTTCCGTCCGAGTATAAACACGCCAGAGCAAGCCCATCGATGGCTCCGCATATTTGCAGCGGATATCTACTCCCGATTGGTTGAGGAGGGTGTGTTGGAAAACAAGAGGAGACCCAAGACCCTGACTATACATTTTCGTCATGGTGGTCAGACAAAATCCCGTCAGGCTCCTATCTCTCTTGGGAAAAAGATAGACGAGACAGCGCTGTTCGAACTGGCCAAGAATCTTCTAGGCCAAATTATACTGGAAGGAAGAGTCTGGCCCTGCTCGAACATCAGTCTCAGTGTGGGCGGTTTCGAGGATGGTATCCAAGGGAACTTGGGCATTGGAGCATTTCTGGTGAAGGGCGACGAAGCGAAAGCCATGATATCAAGTACACGAGGATCGAGCAGCACTGGTCAGGAGAGACCAGAGAAACGACGGCGGCTCGAAGGGACCTCAGGCATTCAGAAATTCTTTGGCAAATCGGACGGCATAGGGGAACATGACGATGAATTTGGCGCTCATGATTCAACCGGCAATTCTCCTTCGGCTGAAGGAAATGCAGAGAAAAACGAATTCGAAAAGGCGGCCTCGCCTTACGATAACGAGGTGACCAAGATCCAACAAGAGAGCATGCTCTCCACCGATGCATCGGCCCTTCATCAACAACAAATTACTGATTATATATGCAGTCGCTGTAATCAGGCCATGGCGTTTGCTGATGTGGACAGTCACCGTGACTGGCATTTCGCAAAAGATCTCCAAGACGAGGAGAAGGGACAACTCTCCCACCGGCCCCAAGCCACTACTACAGCAAAGACCAACAAGAAAGCTGGGACAAACGCGAGTAAGAAGAAACCTGCAAAAGACAAGCCAGAGAAGGGCCAGAGCAAGTTAGCTTTCGGCTGATACGATGCCGTCCATGAAAGGATGGAGAAGAACTGGGTCAGAATCCCCCATCGAATGGAAGAGTGCCACAAGATGGTCTCAATTTCTCGGTTGCATTTCACGGAACCGACCCGGATCGTCGACTAAGAGAGACTACGGAGACTTGTTAATGTCAAACAACCCTGCTGGTGCCGAGCGCCAGTAGCTTTATTGAACATTGAACCTTGTTCTCGTCGAGGAAGGCTTGATTGTACCCGCTGAGACGAGGCAGTGTCCTGGACAGCATGGAGATTGGATTCGACATCCGACTCAGAGAACGACTTTAATAAGAAGCTGCAGCTGCAGTCATGGATCCTTCGAGTGAAAGAGCTGCATGGTTGATTCGATAGTACTCGTCTCCCAAATCCTGCATACATAGAACTCGTTCTAGGTGACCAGAAATGGCATTGCCTCCAATAATTCCAAGTCGAGGATGAAAATCTTGATGCCAATCATCAAGACTCTCTCCCGATATTTCTTGAGAGAACCTCTGAGCGTTCAGACTGGTATGGGTCCGCGGGGAACTTGCAGAGTGATCACCGCTGCAATTTCGTGACAGTCACCATCTCCACCATTGGCCTCGAAGAAGTCTCTTGGTTGTTCAGCCTTCGTTCCGTCCCCCTTATGCCCAGCCACTAGAAGCTATTCACAAATTCTCGAGCCATCACGGGCATGAAATATTCTCTGCTCGTGAACAAATGAATACCGCCGTGACGCAGAAGACAGATTTAGGTTGCAAATCTCCAGACGACGGTTTGCAGCCGCATCATATTGCTGGCATCGTGGCAGAGTTGATACCAGAAGCTGCCTTATCCGTGGTCCAGTCTAGAGCGAATCAAGGGGCGCTGATGAGCGTTGGGTCGTCATGGAAATGCATCTCAGCCTAATGATGCCCAACCCTGGCACGCCACCCTCGCGACCCTGCCTTAATTTTCGCTGGCTGCTTTGCGGGCGGCTTTGGATGGGCGGAAACTTTGGGGTCGCTCTTTTACCCACATGGAGTTCAGATAGACGTGGAGCTCCAAACGTGAAGGGCAAAAAGCAACGGTACCGACTACCGTCCCTTGCCATGCTTTGGCTGGCTCTTGATATCACACGCTTTCCACCGGTGACAAACGAGTTCACCGCGGTATTATGACCACAGGGTCGGTCTGGATCCCATTGCACAGATTGCCTTGCAGCTTGATCCACTGCATTTGCAGGCTGCTGTGAGATTGATGAGCAGATAGCTTGACGTTGGGAGACAAAAGTTTGATTCTTTGAGCATAGCTCCAATTTTCAGGCCTGCCCCCATCCCACCTGTGCATCCATCCCATAAGTACTCAGGAGCTGCCCGTGCGGTTCCTGGAAGTTTTGAAAAGAATTTTCCTCGACCTGGATGCATCCCAGTTGCTGGCAGCACTCCAAGCCCTCTCACACGCACGTCTTCCACACCCTTTGAATCAAAAGCTCGTCCTCGGTCACATCAGACCAGCGCGTACCCAGCAAGACTGAGCAAGTGCGTGAGCGTTAAAGCAGCGTCGCCCCAGTGCTCAGACGGCGCCACCCCGTGGTCTCTAAAGCAGCGCGGGACCAGCACCAAAGCGGAAGCGCCTACAGGGCTGGCTCGCAGTGTGTTTTCGCCTGCCCACTGCCACTCGTCGCTCTTCCTTCGTCCTCTGCTCGCGCATCTGCATCGTCAACAAGGCCAGCTCAGAGACCACCGACCGCAGCTCGCCGTCGTGTCGTGTCCAGTCCTGCCTGTCCTCCTGCCTGCCTCCTGCCTGTGCTCCCCCCTCTCAGCTGTCGCTCCCGTCGTGCATTGCCCTTTGCACTCACCGTTGTCGGAAAAGCTGGACAGGCCTGCCAACGCCTCCCTTGGACTATTTCTTCGAGGCTCCCCCGCCCGCCCCGGCTACCACGTTGGATCTCTCCTAGGCTTTCTTCTTTCCCACGCTTCCCACGCTCCCCCCGACCTTGTGCTACCCACCCCATCTCCAGGCTGACGTGGTGTTCGTGACCTGCATCCCTCCTCTTCGTTTCTGGACTCCTTTCTTTCTTCTTACAACAATTTTCTCCGGCTTTGCTCATCATGTCTGGAAGAGATAGAGAGAGAGATCGCGATAGGCGTGCTCAACAAGCCTCGGCCCGTACGAACGAGTACTTCGTGCCCAAGGATGGCATCGACAGAGAGGTCATCACGGCTGACATCTGCCGCTACCTTGGGAACGATGCTCTCGTACGGCCGGGCAACTACGAGGTCGGTTGTCGCTCGCAGGGCTGAGACTTCCTCGTGGTGAGCGTCCACCAGACTGACCTGCCACAGAATCCCCAGACTCGCCAGATCCAGCAGGGCTACTTCATCACCGCCTACCGGAATCTCACGACCGTAATATCGCACCCTCACCAACATCTCCTACAAGACCCTCACTAATCCATCCTGCGACAGGCTATGATCGCAGATCTCAAGGCAGACTCTGAAAGATGGGAGGCTGAGCGGCGAGCAACCGCTTCAAGAGGCCAGCCCTCTAATGGTATCTCTTTTCGAGATTCGGACGGTATTGTTCGAAAATCTAACACACCTATAGTGGAGTATCGTGCTTCCACAACACATCAGTCGCGGCAGTACTACGGACCCACGTCCGAAACCGCATCCGCAGTGTCATCAGGAGGGTACCAGCAACCAGCCTCCTCATCCTCAGGACAGGTATATGATAGCAGTGTCCAAGGCGGCTATGCCCAGCCAAACTATGCCCAACCATCTTCAGGTTATCAGCAGCAAACACCAGCATATGTCCAGGATACCCCCAATTATTATGTTTCCGGAGGCAATATGATTGTTGATCCAAGAGATTCCAATACCAGGATGGGTGCCCAACCCGTTACCTCCCAGTCTCTGACCCCAAGGAGCAACGTACCATATGCAACTTCCGGCGCTTCCTATCAACAGCCAGATCCACGCTCAAGTTACTACACTTCCACTGGACAACAATCTGTACCAGTATCGTCGGCTCAATATGCAACACAACCAGCAGATCCTTACTATGGTCGTGGTGCGTACAATCATCAGCTACCTGCACAGTTGAACTTCTACATATGAGAACTTTCTAACATTTTAGCTGTCCCCCCAGCAGGACCATATGACAACCAGGATTCCTATGACAGTCGTGGTGTCTACCAGGACAGCTCTGTTTACAACCAAATTCCAGTGACCGCTGCACCCGCAGTTGCTCCTGCTGCGTCCAACACCTCATCCAGGCGTGAAAGAGAACCAGAGCGCGAGCGTCATCGTGATCGCGATGGCCGCGAGCGACGCCGTCATTAAGGATTTCCCATTAGGATCTGCCCCGGCTTACCCCACTCAGGATTCATCCAGCAACCAGCATAGCTTTGGCGTTTTCTTTTCTTTTTGTGTGATCTTCCGAGGAGTACTTTCGATATCTGGATCATTTGCCCCGGGAGCGTGCCCAGTCATGGAACCAGACCATTGTTTAAAAAGACACTTGATAGTCTTTTTGTTAAGACTACGTGAGTCGCGACATTGCACTCATATCGGAATTTGAAGACCGCAAGTGGTCTTCTCTCCGTATTGGATCCGTTTCTTGTCCACGCTAGAACTGTTTTGAGACTGGATCGATGACCCCATTGACGAGCGGAAAAGTCCATGAAGAGAGATGTTTTGGCCATTAGCCTGCGGGCTGTCTGCCTTAATGCCTTTACGAACCTGGTCCATGAGAGAAAGACGGCTTGAATTACACGGTCCTGCGTTCATTGCATTTAGTCATTGCATATGTACAGGCCGTTAGGGGCGTTCCGTGGTTTTGTTTTTTCCCCCCTGCTAGTTCTTGGATACCCTCATACTGCTGTCTGGATCCACTATTTTTGCCATGGGCTTGCCATCTGGATCGCATATTCCTTCCGCATTTTTGTTCGAGTGGGTATCTGCATATGATAGAGTGTTTCTGGGCCGGACCAGGCAGCAGAGAGGAGTTTGTATATACCATGGCAGGCATCTACAACGGGAAAGACCTTCACCTATCAGACCATTGTCATATCCACAGGAGCATCCAGAGTTTTCTCAGCCTTCCAAAATCACTGACTTGCAGGATTGTGATCACGGGTACAGTTGAGCATTCTGTTGTGTGGACCCAATCCTGGCATGGATTTCCCTGGAAACAATTCCGTTGCATTTACTCCCACAGGCTTCACAGGATTGTCCCCATGGCTTCCCACTTTCTGGCTTTTATGCTTCTTTCTGATCATCCACAACAATGTCGAACCACGTCTGGTTGTTCTGTTCACGCCGAGAGCTACCCAAGCTCCCAACAAAACCCATGGAACAGAAAATTCAAAGTGTACCAAAACCTGGATAAGGACTCCTTGCAGGCATTCACACAGACACCTCCACAGCACTCCCCACAACAGAGTTCTCACATCCAATACCCACATCTATCAAAGGAATTCAAGTCGTTGTCATTTGGGCATCCGTCAGGTAATCGTCACCTTCCAAAACCTCCCAGCCATGTCGTGAGGAACCAACCGACTGGCTTGGGCATCTTGAATCAAATTTCTTCTTTCTATGAGCACAGTCCTGGGTACACTCCCCACGTCTCCATCATGGCTTTCCACACGGACTTTCTACATCATACCCTAATGAGGCTCCTCACTCTTCAATGGACTTCTCACCCATGCTGCTTGCTCTCCCAAGGAATCTCACCACTGGAGGTCACCTCGCTCACCGAGCTCTCATGCATGTATAAAATTCTTCATCTTTTCCTCTCGCCCTTCTCTCATTGGCGCAAATCATATCGATGGATGTTGGATGTGGAGCTGACTGTTTGACGTGTAGGGCGTGTCTTGTCTGATCTATGAGATGACTCCTGATGCAGGATGGAACTCTGCCGATTTGCTGTATTGAGCTTAACTTCTGAGAGCAGGTGACATGGAATGGGCTGAATGAGGAGTATGTGTTTTGTTAGGGAAGAATCTTGATAGGGACATGATGCACGAATTGATTGTAAAGGCGTTGGAGAAAGGGTGGCCACGGGGAGGGAATCTGTCTATTAGCATTGCGATTGCGCGGAGGCTTGAGAGCTGATTAATGAATGACACTTCACACCACATCTGACTTGCAATTGAAGCTCCGCTCGCAGCCTCATGCCAGGGCACATTCTCATTATACCTGAATAGTCGGAGCATAGAAGTGAGCCTGCTTGATTCCAGATTCACTCGCTGGAGGAGCCCACACACATTCCTCTCAATCTCCTGAGAGCTCTCCAAACTTCAAACCATCAACATTTACTTCCCCATACACTCACTCAAGCAGCGACTCCTTCCACACTACGTCCCACTCTCCCATCTCCATTCCACCACCAACTCCCAGGACATCTAAAAGACAACTGACGAAAATCCTCATCGCTCTCTTCAATCGTTCACAGCCGAGCGAACCGACCTGCACTGCCCCTGAGTTACGCGAGCACCACGCTTTCAGCCGCTGGAGAGAGGGAGATCTACGCTCTCATCTTATATAATATTTCTCTTCTTGCTCGTATCATCGTGTGAGTGTCCTGAACTGTTGATCCAGCCACTCTATCTACTTTCAGTGCCTAGTACTGTAATCTTACAACTGTAGGTAGCGAATGGAGTATACGAAGAGCATGTTGACTTGTACGCATACGAAAGTAGATCCATGAGCATAAGATCATCCGGCGCGGTGGTTTCGTTTCAGTTGTGGGTACAGAGGTACGTACCGAGGTTCTGATTGGGGAATTTGTTTGTTTGATCACCTGGGAAATTGGGAATGCTCGACTTGGGACTTGGGAGTTGCTGTGCCTGGCTGTGCCTGTGGGGTTCGATGTTGTTAGTAACTGTTACTTGCGAGATGTCTCTGTAAGAATAAAGGGGTGTTGGTTGGCGCTTAGCGATGGGGTAGAGGGCACAGGTGAGTGGAAGGGTAAGGAAACACCTCTGGAAGAATTTGCTATAAGGCGTTTGAACGTTGGGTTGGAGGAAGGCATGGCATGGCACGGGGAGGAAGCACGGGCATTTTGCATGATGTTGTGCATGCATATATTGCAGATAGTATTCTTAGATCCAGAATTGAGAATCGTGAATCTGGTGACTGGCCGTGGAGATCCTGCGAAGTTTTGTCAGTGGCGTGTTGTGGTGGTCAGTCTCGAGCAAAAGTGAAGCTTGTGATAGTCGTTTGCAGATAAGATAAGAGAGATGATGAATCTCAGCAAGTTCGACCGTTTGCGAGGCTAAAAGATGTTGATGCTGTGCAATCTCGGGATGAGGTAATTCTGATGATCTGCTGCGAGCTGTCTAATTGTGGCATCCTGCGAGCTGCTGACTTGCGCCTGCATCTGGTGAAGTGTGGTCTGTAGAACTGCGGCGATTTGGGGTCAGATGAGGTAATGATCAGAGAGACGATGGGTGCGGGAGGATCCCAATTTACGCCGAACATAGACTCCACTGCTCTGCGACCTGTGCGTTTGTGCATCCGGGCCTGGCATGAACGGGCTGTCACTCGAGTAGCAAGTATATTGGCAGAAGTCACTTCTGTTGCAACAGAGCAGATCACGCGTTTGTGCCTCTTCTGCGTGTCGAGGCACGAAGTCTATTACGCGGCCCTGCTTCACCAAGCTGGCTTTCTTGCTTTCCTGCTGTGATAAAGTGGGACTGGCGTGCTGCTCAAATACTGCTGGAACACGCCAGATTTGAGAAGGTGGGCTGTGCTGCTTCACGAGTTGCTGATGGACCCTGATTGAAATAGCAGTACAAAGCGGAGAGCTGCTCGTTCGGTGGACGACTTGGACGATCGATATCTGGCAAAAGTGCTCTCTTACGCGCTGTGCGACAGAGGCTCTTTTTCTTCTTTGCGTACCAGGCCCAGCAGGCCCCCCCCCTATCCTTTGCTGACTGGACTCCCCCGGTTCGTGACGTTGTTGGGTATTTTTGGCGTTTCAGGTGCTGCACGCACTCGCTTGTGCCTCTGGAGAACGAACTGAACTCAACGCTGAGCAGCGAGCTGTGTCCACCGATTCGCCGTTGGCACTCTGGCCGTTCGGTTCTGGTGGTTGGCTGGATATATTATTCAGACCACCACGTTGTCCAGCCCAGCCCAGCCAAGGGCAGAAGGAGACGGAGACAGCGGCCAAAGGGACACGAACCAGCAGGCTGCCAGTGTCGACTGTGATTGGGTTCCAGCAGCATCAGACACGCGATTTACTCCCATCTCCAAGGGCCGCACTACACTGCACTGCATTGCCCGCCCGCCCTTCATCCTCGACTCGACTGCTTCTCTGCTACATCTTCTTCATCAGCTTCCCAGTCGCAGTGTCACGGCATTAATCCGCCTACGAGCCGTAGAGGTGGCCTCCCGCCAGATCTTCGCCATCCTTCCCGAAACGATCTGCCTTTTAAAACACGCCTGTACGCACAGCCTTCTCTTGGCACCCAACAGCCCCGGCGTTTCCCCTAGAGCTTTTTGCGTCGACAGACACCTCAACCTTCAACACTCGACCGCGTCACGAAGTAGCAGAGGAGCTGGTACTGCCTTTCCTCATCTCACTTTGGCAGACGGCTTGGCTGTCAATTGCTCAGCATGCTCACCTTCCGGCGAGCTCTCATCGCCGCTGCGGTTTTCATCACGATGTTGTACCTGGTTACCCGAACACATGCACCTTCGCCCATGGATGGAAAACCTCCAAAGGACGAGTCCTGGCCGGCGTCGAATACAGAGGGATACACCACACGGACGGGCTACACTCCAACCACGCCAGTGTCGACATCGAGCTCGGATAGTCTGCCCAAGAAGACGAAGATAAATGGGCAGCAGCAATTACTGCAAGATATGTCGAGAGCGCCGTTAAAAGACAAGTTGGCATACCAATTCCCCTATGACGTAGAGACGAAGTTCCCGGCGTACATATGGCAGACGTGGAAGTACACACCTGCGTCAGGAGACTTTGGGGAGAATCTGCGGCCGGCAGAAGCAAGCTGGAGCGAGAAACACCCCGGCTTCATTCATGAAGTCATTACAGATCAAGTTGCAGTACACCTGCTACGGCATCTATATGTGTCAGTGCCAGAAGTGCTAGAGGCGTACCAGGCCCTCCCTCTCCCCGTTCTCAAAGCCGACTTCTTCCGCTACCTGATTCTGCTGGCCAGAGGGGGCATTTATTCGGATATCGACACGTATGCCTTGAAATCTGCTGCGGAATGGTTGCCTGAGAGTGTGCCGAGGGAGGCTATCGGGTTGGTGATTGGTATCGAGGCGGATCCGGATCGTGAGGACTGGGCAGATTGGTACTCGAGAAGGATACAGTTCTGCCAATGGACGATCCAATCTAAGCCTGGACATCCGGTGCTCCGGGATGTTGTGGCTAACATCACACAAGAGACGCTGAAGAGGAAGAAAGCTGGGACCTTGAAAGGGTTCAATAGCAAGAATGTCATCGAGTTCACTGGACCCGCGTTGTGGACCGACACTATTTTTAGGTTCATGAACGATGAGAAGTACTTTGACATGAGTACCGGGAAGGGGAATATTACGTGGGAAGACTTCACCGGAATGACTACCGCGAAGAAGGTTGGTGATGTGGTGGTCTTGCCAATCACGAGCTTCAGTCCAGGTGTGCAGCAAATGGGTGCTGAGGACTACGATCATCCAATGGCATTTGTGAAGCACGACTTTGAAGGTACATATCAATGTTCAGATTTTTCAGTCATTACTAACATTTCCTAGGGACTTGGAAGCCCGAGAGCGAGAGACACATTGGCGCTGAAGTGCAACAAGAAGGGCAGTAGAATGCAATAATCAACCACAACCACACCGAAACTGTATATTTCCACCACACGACATACACCACAACTGCATATTCAGCGTTTTCTTTTGTACATTGGGTCTCAAAATCATTGCATCAGCGGCGGGCAGGCAGGTATACATACATACATATATCAGGGAACAAAACACCACTTTCTACGAACACAAATACCGGCGGGATCCTGGGTTTTCTGTTCTGATATGGGAGGTTCTTTCTGTCTGTGGAATCGGCCTTGGCAGGACAAAAAATAGACTTGGGCGGAGTTTTGTCGTGTTACTCTCTTCGAACTGGTATTAGGGGACCATGAACCCTGTTTTTAAGAGAAATTGGACTGGGATTAGCATGTAAAGTTGCTGAGATCCAAGCTAGGATGTGGTTATAGAAGGACGGAGACCGGGATGGAGACACGAGTTTTTCAAGAGCTGAAATCTTGTGTGTATTGGATGAGGATGTGTTGGATCGAGATCGATCGGTCCCTATACTTGCTCGAGCATCATTTCTGAACTTGGGGATAGTTGGAGAGAGGCTCGTTCAGTTGTGTTTGCAGTTGATGCAACGTGTAGATATAACAATGGATGATGCCCCTTTCTCCACGTCTAAGCTTCTTCTTGCAATCGGTCCGGTGGTGTTTACTTCGGCCCCTGGGCATAGACTCCTTGCTGGCCCCTGATGAGGCCAGGACAGGGGTAGGCGCACTAAAGGGCGATCGGAACCCCTGCGCTTGGCTTCGGCTACCCCGCGTTCTTGGCGTTCGGCCTTTGGACGACCAGAACTTTCGCGACACAAGTCTCTCCTTGACTACCTCCCAGTCCCTTCCAGTGTCCATTGATGTTATGTTCTGATGATATGAGCATTGGACTGGGAAAACAGTCCCTACAATGCGTCCGCTTTGCAGGGTCAATGCCTTATTCTCGAGGTGTGTGGTGCGGGGCAGCTTTGGAGGAGCTTCGAGGAACAGCTTGGGGTTGAGTCTGGGTGTGGCATTACAGAGGCAAGGAAGCGAACACAGGAGGGGATTTTTGACGGAGAGTTATAGCAGAGGTCCTGAATCCGTACGTCTTCGTTTCCCTCCTTCAGCACCCCTTTCTCCCTTATTTTCAATTAAGTTTAATACCGCACCTAGCCACCACTCCTCCCCCACACGATTCCGCAACATTTCGCCGAAATCGTGTCCTCGCATGGCCATCGAATGGCGGTCATCTCCCGCAGCCAGAAGACCCGTTTGAGTTATAGGGAGCTAGATGAGCGAAGTAACGTTATCGCGGCCGGGTTGAGGGAGAGGGGTGTCAAGAAAGGGGAGAGGGTTGCAGTCAGCTTGGGCAACAATTGGGAATTTGCTGTTCTTACGTACTCTCTTTTCAAGCTCGGTGCTATACTTGTAAGTCAAATAACACTTTTGAAATAGAAATAAGTAGCTGACAGAGAAAAAGGTGCCTCTTAATCCAGCTTTCAATTCTCCACAAGTCATAGCAGCACTTTCACACCTTGAGGCTGCACATTTGATCATTGGAACGGAGACAAACCTGCCGTTTAAGAGCCCTAGGGAAAATATCACTCTTTTGAAACAGATTGTTCCGGATCTAGAGGCTACGAAGATCGAATCAGCGAGTGTGCCTTCGTTACGGAATATATTTCTAGTTGATAACTCGGACACGAGGGTTGATGTCTCGCCCTTCTCAGCAACTACTCCATTTGAGTCTCTCTTGTACTCGACTGCTCAAAAGGAGAAAGCTATTGTGCCAGATTCGCCACTGGACAAGGACGATATCATCAATATCCAGTTCACGTCTGGGACTACCTCATTACCGAAAGCAGCATGTCTAAGCCACCACTCAATCCTCAACAACGGCTACTTCATTGGCGCAAGAATGGGCCTGCAACCGACTGACATAGTCTGCTGTCCACCCCCTCTCTTCCATTGTTTCGGCTGCATCCTGGGCTACATGGCAACCGCAACGCACGGCTCCGCAATACTATTCCCCTCCGAAGCTTTCAACCCCACCGCCACACTCCTCTCCATCCAAGAAGAGCATGCCACTGCCCTATACGGCGTAGCAACAATGTTCGTCGCCGAGCTCGAGCTACTCGCGAACGGCACGATCAAACATACGGGCTTCGACAAGCTACGCACCGGCATCGCAGCCGGCTCCTCAGTTCCCAGCCACCTCATGCAGAAGCTGCACAAGACGTTGAATCTCACCGGCTTGACGATCTGCTATGGGATGACGGAGACGAGTCCCGTGTCTTGTATGACAACGCCTACGGATCCGATGGAGAAGCGCGTTGGCAGTGTGGGGAAACTTCTGCCGCATGTGGAGGCAAAGGTCGTTTCTACTAATGACCGCACGAAAATCTTGCCTATTGGAGAGAAAGGGGAGCTGGTGGTAGCGGGATATAATGTGATGAAGGGGTACTGGGGCGATAAAGACCGCACGGAAGAAGTGCGCGTCGTGGAACGAATTCCTGATCCGGAAGGGGGAGAGAACCATGCGGAGAAAGTGTGGATGCATACTGGTGACGAGGCGGAGATGGATGAAGAGGGGTATGTGAAGATTACAGGTAGGATTAAGGATCTGATTATAAGAGGTGGGGAGAATATCCATCCGCTTGAGGTGGAGAATGTGCTATTCATGCATGAGGCGGTTAGTGAGGCGTCGGTGGTGGGCTTGCCGGATGAGAGGTATGGGGAGTGTGTTGCTGCGTTTGTAGTTACCCATCATGGTGTTAGGGTTGGGGTGGATGATGCGCTTGAAGGGGATCCTGCAGTCGATAGAGAGTATGGTAGTGGAGGGGGAAGTGAGAAGGGAGAGGGAAAGCTGCTGACGAGAGATATGGCGAGAGAGTGGGTTAGAGAGAAGCTGAGCAATCACCTGGTGCCGAAATACGTTTTCTGGGTCAAGGAATACCCGAAGACGGCGAGTGGGAAGATCCAGAAGTTTAAGTTGAGGGAGATGGGGTTGGAGATGTTGAGGGAGGCGGAGATTAAGCGAGAGAACGAGAAATAGGGGTTGTTGATATGTTCGAAGATAGGTAGAAGCAGAAGTAGAATTTGTGGATAATTTTACTTTCTGTGATTTCCATAAGAAGGACGGCTCATAGTTAACGCTAAAATCCTTAGGAGGTGCCCTCCATTTCCTTTTAAGTTGCGCGATCGTGGTTTTGGCCCTTCTTTTTTTCGTGCTTCCTTTGTCTTTTTCCATTGGGAGCCGCTTTCCAGTCTTCCAATATGCTCACGAGAGTTAAAATACGCTAAATTGTCCCAAACTACAATTAAAACTCTGTCTTCCACTACTTCTTGGTCTTATCAAGTAGGAGAAGGTGTAAATATCGCGAGCTCGGCTAAAAAGGGGCGTAAGGGAGCGCTATCAAACCAAATACAAAAAGACACTTCTCTTCAGATCCGCTTATAAAACCTGAAAGCCTGCTTATTCCCAGAAATATCTCTTATAATATCGCCACCGCCAAGTTGAGATGATGGATGACTCGGTTGTCTCCCTCGTGATCTGAATCACATGTCGTAGCCTAGCAGCGGGGCAGCTTGGACAAGGCTGAGAGCACCCCCAGCCAATCAGCCACCCCCGCTCCTCTCTTTGTCTCCCAACACCTGGAACATCGACACAGCGTCATATCTCGAGAACAATCACTTGGTTGCCTTGTCTTTATAAGCAACCTCGACGTCGCATACTCGACCTGCAAACAACATCTTCCGAAACCAACAAACGTCGCAACTCTGCCGCGATGAACTTCATCCACAGCACCCTCGACAAGGTCCGCGAGTGGGCACCCGTCTCCCACACTTCGACCTTCCGCCAGAACGGGCAGATCACGCCCGAAGAGTTCGTCGCAGCGGGCGACTACCTCGTGTACAAGTTCCCGACCTGGTCCTGGGCCGATGCTTCACCGATCAGCAAGCGCCTGTCTTATCTGCCAGCGGGCAAGCAGTTCCTAGTGACGAGAGGCGTGCCATGCCATCGCAGACTCGATGATGACTTTGCGGGAGAGGCAGGACACGATGAGACGATGGTGGGCGATGGCGAGGATTTCAACACCGGGGCCCCGCACGCGCCTGGCGATGACGAGGATGGCTGGTTAAGAACCGGAGGCCTGGCTGCGAGCCAGGAAGCAAGAGTCCGCGATGTCAGAACCGTGGACGAGAGCGGGAATATGGGCGAGCGAGAAGAAGACGAGGATGAGATTCCAGATATGGAGGATGAGGAAGATGATGAGGAGGCTATCATTCGGGATCCTAAAGCTGATGGTGCTGATTCGTGAGTTCTGCCTTACTTGCCTAGCCTTTGAACTCGAAGCTGATCATCTGAATAGAACGCGCCGGACCTACACCATCTACATCGCATATGCTCCTTACTACCGTACTCCACGACTCTATCTTTCTGGCTACCTGGCTAATTCCCAACCTCTTCCGCCACAGCTCATGATGGAAGATATCGTTGGTGATTACAAGGACAAGACCGTCACCCTCGAAGACTTCCCATACTTCAGCAACAACATCAAGATGGCATCCATCCATCCATGCAAGCACGCCAGCGTGATGAAGACTCTACTCGACCGAGCCGACGCAGCCCTCAAGATCCGACGAGAGAAGCTGAAGGCGGGGAAGATCTTACCGGGAGCCAAGGATGCGGGAATGGAAGGCTTGGTCGATGATTTCGGCAAGACTGGAATCGATGACAAGAAGGCTATGATCGAGGGGATGAAGGCTGGTGGGAATGGGAATGATGAGTGGGAGGTCTTGCAGCATGATGTGGCAGCGACGCCAGACGAAGAGGTTGCCATTCGTGTGGATCAATACCTGGTGGTATTCTTGAAGGTAAGTCATCGATATCTAGATCCAATGTTTGTTTTACTGACCAAGAACACAGTTCATGGCAAGCGTTACACCAGGAATCGAGCACGATTTCACCATGGGGGTGTAGATCATCACGAGTCCTATAATTGTTTACTTTTCAGCATTACAGATTGGGATATCGGGACTGGTCAGGTCATGCTTCGGAGTTCCGGGCGTTGAGGAACAGGACAGAGCTGTTTCATGCGGTACATAGCGTAGAACCTTTTTCAGATAAATACGAGTTTCCCATCACGATCTGCATGCTCCCCCTTCTCCTCAAGGTTGGGTTTCCATTTGAGAAAGTCGCATTACAAACCCAAACCACACATTGACTCCAATCCATTTCTTTCCCCGTTCCCCAACCACCGTCCCTAAATCAGCCGATCCAACCGCCCTCTCACCCACCTCTCCCACGACTTCAAATCCCCATTTCTCCCCTTCTTCGACAACCTGGGAGGTCTCATGCGCATAACTATGCCCCCTGATTTTCTCCCCCGTGACCTCGTCCACAAAACCAGCTTGAGAGATCCGCCCCATACCCGCATGCATATTAGTCAACAAGACATACCCTCCTGATCTCAAAAAATACTTCACAGTACGGAAGAAAACATCAAGTGGCAAATGCTCTAGCACCAACGTAGACAACACCAGATCCGCTTTCCGTTCTAGAGCATTGATTTCTGGAGACAGGTCTGGATTCAGGGCATCGAACTCGTGGAACTCGATCAGAGGCGGGGCTTGCGTGGTGTCTGATGCGTTTGACTTGAGATGGTCTTCACAGCGTTGTTTGGCTATTGTGAGCATTCCTGGTGAGAGGTCGAGGGCGGCGATGGAGGTGATCTGTGGAAAGGCGGGGGAGGGAGTAAGGAGCTTGACGGTGTTGCGGCCTGTTCCACATCCTAGTTCTGTGATTGTGACGAGGTTGGATGAGGGAAGAAATGTAAAGACTTGGTTGAGAAGGTCGGGAAGCATAAGGTCGTCGATGCTTTGGAGGATATTGCCATCCGTGTCGTAGACCTGATTATATGTCAGTCTTAGAGCCGCTATAGGTGTGGATGGTGAGAAGGAACTAGGATGCGGGAGAAAAGGTAGAGAAGTTACTTTGGCCCAGCGATTGTACAGCTCCGTGTTTGTCACCGATTGAACAGGACGAGATGACCCCATTTTGATCTGAGAAACGTAACGAAGAGGGAATTGGAAATCGAAATATATCAAAAGTGACTAGGAAAGCGGTTCTATAGCACTGAATGTTTTGGAGAAACGTTCTCAGATTTGAGAAAGCAGAACTGCTAGCAGCTTGACTCTGCACGGTGTTGTAAGAAAGCGGAATGACTCATTGCCGAGTAAGAAATGAAGGTATTCACGTAAGTCACGTTCTTTGCATCTCTTTTTCGCCTTAGACTTCTGGACCATGATATCCGGAATTTGGAAGTTACCCCTGAGTTTGTGGAGGTGGCTGAGAAATTCTCCGGCCAGCCCGAACCCCTTTTCTTCAGTCACGTGATATTTCGATTTCTTCGTGAAATCGTGATCGAGTAATTCCAAACCGGCGAGTCCTTACCTACTGTAAACTATACAGTAATGTACGCCATCTTTTCGACCCTGATTAATTTCGCCTCAAGGAACCCCGGGGAGGTTTCATATTCCCCTCTCCGTTTGCTGCCCCGGTTAATTTAGGCTCGCTCGCCTCGTACCCACCTCTCACAGTCCGCCCTCCATTGGTCGCCATGCACCAAAAGTCCATGGCCAAACGAAGAACAGACCGAAACATCTTACCGTCCAAGCAGGCTTTCAATCCCGTCTCTGTCCCCTCAATATACGTGTGTGACACAGCCTGTCCAAGATCCATGGCAGCGGACGACAGCGAGCAATATAAGTTCTGTCACTCCATCGCCTCATCCCAGCACTGCTCTCGGTAGCAATTACCAACTCGCCCAAATAGGCAATCAGATCGAAGCACGAGCCAAGTCCTGCCAATCCCAAACTCGGGGCAGAATTGCTGCTGTGATATTTACTTCTTTCCCATCGCCGTTTCTGAATTGCTGTACAGGGCAATTCGCTGCCGGGATCAACCAGGATACATACGATGCCGGCCAACGGCAAAACCAATGGGCGATTCCAACTCCCCCAGCTGACTCCTATAACCTATTCCCTCACTGAGGGTACTGACATACCTCCACCTCCTGATTCTCCGGTCGAAGAGAAGCCGCCGCCTCCGGCGCCCCAGCCAGAGGTCGCGGAAGTTCCTGTGCCAGCAACAAATGGTCAATCCCTCGCGCCGAATAATTCGAATGGGGTTTACGATGGCCGCGGTCGAACGAGCACCCACGATCAGCCACCCATGAGCCCTGCCTCATCGAAGAGGCCGAGCAGCATTCGACGGTTCCTGTCGAGGAAGTCCCTGTACTCGAGCTATTCGAACGGAGATCACAATGGGTCGCAGGAGGATGTGACGATGATAGACAGGCCCGAGAGCTCGCTGAGCTTCGTGGATGGCAGGCCGGGACTGAGGACAAAGAAGAGTGGAAGCTGGTTCAGACGTCTAGGAAGCGGATCGGCTGGGAACAGGTCGAGCGTGGTATATGAGGAGAAGAAGGTGGTCCCGATGGGCCCTCCGCCGCCCAAACTGCCCGAGTTGAATCAATTGAAGGCGAAAATCCCGGAGGACGATGAAGGCAGCTTAGGTGCGGAGGATATATTCAAAAATATCAAGTAGAGTGGGAGTATTGTGATATTGGATATTGCAACGCGATCAATGGCTGGATGTTGAAAACGGCTGGATGTCGAACGGTCACCAATGGTCGCATGGCTTACGACGTCGTTTCGAGGCTGGGGAGAATGTGGGAGAGTAAGGGAGGACATCATGAGATACCCGGCTCGCAGGGAGGAGCACCACTCTTTTGAATCATTTCTTTGTTTGGGTGCCTGCAAGGTGTATAGCGAATATTCGGTATTTCGGATGGCGGCCTTTTTCACGGCATGGTAATGCCCTCAGCTGGCAGCATTTGTAATACTGCAGACTCTTGGCTTACCATGAAGCTCTCCTTGCAGTCTAAAAATTCATTTGTGAGTATTGGTTGGAAAAGAACAAATCGATTGGTTTCCTATGTGTATGTCGCTTTATCTTGTATTCCTCTGTCTCTATGGTCAATTTAGTCCCATACACGGTCTCTGTGGTGGAAGTAGATCCTGAAAAAATTGCATACATCTTGCTGCTTCTTAATCTTTAGAAAACCATCCTGTGATGGTCTTGTACAGTATGGATTTGGAATTTTGCTAAACTCAGAGACCCCTGAGGAGAACCTGACTGAACTCACCCGCCACCCACATCAGCCAAGGTCGATCTGTCAATGCCACAGCTTCTAGAAGGCTATTACTTGCATTAATCGACGCGTTCTCAGACCTCCTGAACGGCCCCTAAATACGGGACAGGTTCAACCGTGCTAAGCCACGTGCTGTGACCCCTGTCTGCAGGATGTTCCAACCGCGAGACGTCATATGCATCTTGAGACGAGAGCTTTAAACGGCTGAACGTTCAAGATCACAACTATAAACTAACTTCGACAATGGTTCTACAACAGGCTGCAAGAGCTCATCCGAGCTCTGCCGCATTTCTACCAAGAGCATTGGCTCCTCGGTATGGTCCTTGGCTGTGCAGAAGACATAAGTCTGGTCCCTATGGCTACACACAAGCCAAAGCTCTTGTGTACTCCAAATATGGAGAGCCATCCGACGTGCTTTCGTGAGTCTGCATATTCTACTGCTTTTCCTATCCTCCAGTTCTGTGTGTACACCAATTGCTAATTCTTCTCCAGTCTTCACACTCACTCCATCTCGCCGTCTCTCCCATCCAGCGCGCTCCTCCTCCGCACTCTGGCCAGCCCCATCAATCCAGCAGACATAAATCAAATACAAGGTGTATATCCCGTGAAGCCACCATTCACATCGCTGCTCGGTACCTCTGCTCCCAGTGCTGTCGGCGGCAATGAAGGCTGCTTTGAAGTGGTCTCTGTCGGCTCAGCCATAAAATCTGTTACTAAAGGCGACTGGGTGATAATGAAGAACACGGGCTTTGGCACATGGCGGACACATACATTAGCAGAAGAGAAGGATATCCTGAAAATCGGCAACAAGGAGGGGTTGACACCGATCCAGGTTGGGACCGTGTCAGTGAACCCATGCACAGCCTATAGAATGCTGAAAGACTTTGAGAAGATGAGCGAAGGAGACTGGTTTATCCAGAATGGGGCGAATAGTGGTGTTGGCCGAGCTGCTATACAATTGGGCAGGCAGTGGGGCTTGAAGTCGATAAATATCATTCGAGATCGACCAGACGCAGCAGCTACCCTGGCGATGAAGAATGAGTTGCTCGGATTAGGAGCCACAAAGGTTGTCACCGAGAGCGAACTGATGGATCAAAGTTTCAAAGAGAAAGTCAACGAATGGACGTCTGGTGGCAGAGAGCTGATTAAGGTTGGCCTGAACTGTGTTGGGGGTAAGCCGACGAGTGCGCTTATAAAACACCTTTCCCCATCTGGGCACTTGATCACATACGGAGGCATGTCGAAGCAGCCCTTGTCACTTCCAGTAAGTGCCTTGATATTCAAAGATATCAAATTTAGCGGATATTGGGTGAGCAGGTGGAGCGATGCACATCCAGATGACAAGAAGCGAACGGTTGATGAAATTCTCGAAATGACGAGGAAAGGCACATTCAAAGATATCCCGGTTCAGGAACTCCGGTGGGACTGGGGTACTGAGGAGACGACACTGAAAAAAGCTGTGCAGGGCACGCTGAGCGGTTTTAGGGCCGGAAAGGGCGTCTTCGTTTACGGAGATACATGAAACTGACAAGATTTATTGAGGTCGACAAGTCAGATCCTTTCTCGCGAACCGATTACCTGATAAACAATAGGTAAGCTGGGCTTCATCCAGTCTTTCAATCTGACACTCGTGATCAATGTCCCCTGTGCGTGGCGAGTGCCGAAGTGTCTGGTTGAAGTTATAAAGTATTCCAGTTGGATACTTCTTATTTCATAGATCTTACAAACTCGGCCTTCCTTTCCCCCCAGAGAAGTGCTTGTCAAACGTGACGTTACGAGCGACTGCCGGGTTGGCATTGCATGATTTCAGGGATTTCCGGTTCAGAGAGCCAAAACACTTAACCGAGTTGTGATCATATCCAATAGCTCGACAAGGCTGAATGGTAGTTGGCTATTCTTCCTCAAAAACGGCACTTGAATGTATTGAGCCATATGGCTAAGGTGACCGAGCTGCTAATCTGTCATGAGACTGGACAGTATCGAGCTTCATGTGCAGTACTTCTAGCATATGTTTCTTTCTTGAACGCAAAACATATTTATTTGACGCTCAATGGGCGCATCTTGCTAAGTAAATACAACCAGGACTGTGGCAAAAAGATATGTTTCCCGCTTTGTTAATTTTGATCTCTCTCCTGGCATCATCGCGATGTTCTGATTTTTCTCGAAGTGCCGATGCTTTATCACGTGGCATCGTCCGGCTCCCAATTACTACTGCCGCCAAAGATCCTGCCTTTTCCAAGAGACAAATCAACGATGCTATAGTAGATAGTGATGTCGAACACAAATTTCTCATCTCCAGTAACTCAATTCCTCGTTTACTTAAAAAATGCATTAATAATATTCCACAGTTGGAGTTGGAACGCCTTCCCAGAATGTTACTGTTAGCTTTGACACTGGTTCCAGTGATCTCTGGGTTTTTGGAACGTGCATTGTTACAAGGTCTACGAATTGTCCAACAGCAGCCCCTCAGTATTCCCCGAAAAGTCGACCACTGCCAAAGATCAACGAAGGGGGGACGATATTGAGTATGGAGCGGATGGTACAAACATGACAGGAGAGTACTACTCTGACAATATTAGTATTGAAGGTGTGTCACGATTCGAGAAAGGAAAAGGCCTTACTGAATAGAAATTTCTTCACAGGAGTGCAAGTTCAAGCCCAACAGTTCTTGGTTGCAAACACGACGGTGGGCACATTGGGCATTGGCTTGATGGGTGTGGGATTGGGCGCTTCATTCTTCAACAACATCATCTTTTCGGGCAACATTACTTATGCCGACAGTACGAACTCGACAAACAACCAGACCATCTACTATCGCCACCCACGTGCGCCGAATATTATTGACCAGATGGCCGCTCAAGGTCTTATTAATAGCAGAGCGTTTGGCTTAGGCTTGCGGGATGACACAGAAGGTGACTGAAATCACCTACTCAACCAAACGGCTTGACTAAGAGGATCAGGTTCTATCATCTTCGGCGGCATTGACACTAAGAAGTACAGCAGTATGCTGGGGAAGTTTCCCATGATTTCGTGGAAAGACTCACCTGATAAAATACCTAGGTATGTACTTCATTTCAGTCGTTATAATCAGAACAGAGAGCTAAACAACGAGGTATTGGCTCAATATGTCCCGTTTGTCCGCCTGGCGGACTGACCCCCAATATCCTGAATATTACACGTCGGACTTTGAAGATCCGGTGACTGTCTTTCTCGATAGGTAGGCCTGATTCTCCATGCTGAAATGATATGTCTCTCAATGCGAAGTGGGGTGCAGCCGAATATTGTGCTGCGATTCTTCGTTTGGCTTTCTGTCTGCGGAGAGCAAGATCTCTGTGAAACCTATCGGGATACCACTCCAATGGTACGCCCATCAATGTTTACAATGCTAACTCAATAAACAGTGGCACGCACCTATCATATCTCCCGCTCAACGTCATTGAACCGGTCGTAAAGCTACTAGGTGCAACGAAAGTAGACAGTAACTACTACGAAATCGAATGTGAGACATGGGGTGACTACAACTTCACATACGGCAGAGTCGAGTTTGGCTTCGGCAACCTGACTATCAACGTACCATTGAAAGACTTGATCCACATGACGAGCGATGAATTGTGTCTTCTGGGGGTAGCTGAAACAGACGATCCAATGAGCATCCCTTACGTTCTCGGTGAATCCTTCTTGAAGGCTGCATTTGGTGAGTTTCTTCCATCCCCCTCCTATGTCCCTAGCTGCTGACACCTCTCAAGTCGTCTTCGACCAAGACAACCAAAATATCCATCTCGCTCAAGGAGCAAACTGCGGCACTAATCTCGTGGCCATCGGCAAGGGCGTCGATGCTGTTCCATCCCTGCAAGGAGACTGCGTAGCCCCCATACTCGCCACCGTTGCCACTAATGCGATGGTAGCCAGCACCGCGAAGTCCGCTATGACGGTTGCGACGAAAGCTACCTCTAGGCCAATAACCATTCGGCCGAAAACGACGTCGAGGATTGTAGGTCCGGCGAGGTCGACGAGGACGACGGTCACGAAGAAGCCCGGCGCTACGGGTTTTGTTGATAGTGACAATTGGTGAGAGAAGGAATAAGGGAGTCGAAAACTCCCTTACTTTTGTATGTTGTGAATGAGTTGTGGAGTTTGGTTCGACGTCCTGCTGAAGCTGATGCATATCCACGAGAACTCGATTCACTATGTACTTGAAGAAAATTGCTTGATCCTGCGTTGACATAACAAGAGAAAGACGTATCCTGTCTTTGGAGGGGAGGAGATAGTCAGGTAGTATTCTGCATGCCTAGAGAAGAGCAACGATATTTGCGTACAATTATCACCCGGTCCCGGGTGTGGCAACTGTGTGATGATTTGAAGTTCATGCATTTCTATTCTCGCCCTCAGCACACGATCCATGTGACCATCCCAGTGAAAGCAAGACCAACGCCAGCCAACCACCCATGCATCAGAAACGAACGTGGAACCCCGGAAATGGGTATCCACCAAATGAATAGAATGCGTTAACCGTGTCTCTGCGCAGCTTCTCTAAAGGCCTCTTCCTGGAGCGCTAGCAGTTGCTCTGTGGTTAAGTCGCTTGATTCGAGTTTATTTGCTTTCTTTTCACGTCCCTGCGAAAACTAGTTTAGATCTACCCTTGAAATGGCTAAAAGTCAAGGTTATGCATACCTTCAATTGCTCCTTGTGATCGTTTGCCACCGCCATGATCTCTGGGACATATGCACCGAAGCCTAATTGCTCCAACGCCTTTGTGATATGGTCACATGCAATAGTCTTCTTACTCTCCTTCTCACTGATGTCGTTTGCTTCTGAAGATATCAAGGTGATGAACTCTACGCAGCATTCGATGAGCAGGTCCCGAGCATCTTTCCCGAAAACGAGTCCCGATGATGATGGTAAAATCTCGGTTACAATCTTCTGTACGGTAGCTACAGATTGACAAATTAGCATTCCTTTCTTGTGACAAAGAATTGAACACTGGATGGATAAGGGTGCAAGAGTGCGTTACCTTTTGGTAATGACAAGTCATCGCTGCCTAAAAGGGTGGTTTCATGTTAGCAAAGCCAAACCACGTATACAGAGAGCCAGATTGATGCAATACAAAGCGTATATCATTATCAAAGCGCATGCAGAAAATATAGCCACTTGAAAGTTGAGAATATGATGCTTGTCATTGGGACAGTACATGCACACAGAGGAGAAGGGGAAGAAATCATGTAGTGCAGACATTCAACGAATGGTAATCTGGCTGGGAGCAGTTGCTTCTTGTTCAGAGAGGTGATAGCGTTGTTGGTATATCCATAAATACCGTCCATCAACGAATGTGATCCCGTGAAACTAATCATGAGCCTTACGCTACTTACTTTCAAATAGATTTCGCCGTTCAGCCCATCTTTGCCATTTAAAGTTCTTCTCGCGTGCCGGCGGGTGCCATTAGATACACCGATTGCACAGATACCACTCTGGTAATCTTCGGGTTGTGTGTGCAGGAGGGTCAATACCCATGGCAGGCAAGGTGTGAAAGATGACAGGAGGTATTCTGCCCCGCACCACCCCTTATAAAATGCAAATGCTGGGGATAATGTTGGTGTTGTATCGATGCCTTGCATCTTCAAGAAACTTTCCAAGAAACCACTAAAAGGTGCCTCTAACAAAGTTCGCAGCGCCAATATGACTAATATCAAAAATAGCAGTCGCGACTCGGACTCGAGCATAGAACAACAAACACACTCACCTCCAAATTCCCTGTCCGACATTTTGCCTCGTGTAGCTACTCAAAATCAACGTACGAAGAGATCTGAATAAAGATGAGCTTGAAAGTGAACGACGAAGTGCTGGGAGTCTGTGGCGAGATTTCGTGGTTGATATCAGAATTTGGCCTTGTGGTCGAGACTTCTTTTTTTGGGTGGACGAGGCGTGAGTATTTATGCGAGGCTGGAGGTGCCTGCCGAGAATGACTGGTAGAGCGCTAGCCCGAATAGGTTAGCATTCAATTGTGTATCGTCACGTGACTTTTCATTGCCCCTTTGAACTAACACTCTATTATGTCTGGGCAGAGCTATGCCTAAGTCTTTCGGTGGGAAAGTTCACGGTGTATAGACGAGTCTGTTGTTTGCTTGAATATTCATTTTACAGTGGTATATATAATATAACTCGGCTTTCATGCATTGATACATTCAGCTCCGGAATGTACCTGAACCCTCAAACTCCTCTCTATGAATATGATACATGATACACAGTTCATATCGGATGCCATCACTCGACGCTCGTGGGGATCTTGACTGTTCCTCTACTGCGATCCATGTGAGGGTGTCCATATCTCCACCCAACGCCCTTGAAACCTCGCCCGTCTTTACCAGCATCATCGACACTGATCTCGGTGAATCTGAACTCCACTCTTCCAGTATCTACCTTCTTTACAGCTGCTTCCTGCTTCGCCTTTTTCGCTGAGGCACGCTGTCTCTTGCGTTCAGCTATTTCGTCTCTCTCCTTTTGCCTCGCTTGCCTTTCTTCTAAAGACAAGCCTGCCTTATAGTCCTTGTGCATTTCTGCCAGCTCGGGATGTGGAACTCTGAGATCCGCTGGAAGTAATCGCTCATCGAATACCTTTGCAGCATCTTCTCGCGTGAAATGTCGTGATTCGGAAGTAGGATGGAAAATTTGTGTTCCAGTCTTTCTGTGAACTGGCAGATCGTTGATCGATTCGTGAGGTTTCCCCTTGTCTTTACTGTCGGGGTCGAACGGAGTCTTTGGTAACATAGACATTACTGCTTCATGGTATGGCTTTGCTAGCGGTCGTCCCTGAAGTTCTTAGAATTAGCAAAGAGTCTCGAAGTTTGTGACATTGAAATTGATGTGAGTATGGGACTTTCAGAGAGGCTCGCATGCGTAAATTTTGTAACCATGTAGTTGTCTTAAAGACTAATCGATTTTTTAAGAGATCATCATAAAGGTGTGGAAAGGTAGAAACAAGCTGGCAGAACTCACATTTTGCTCCCACTCCTTCTCGATTTCCTTCAGTCGCACCACGGCCCCCACACGGCTCATCTCGACAGCAAGCTCAGCACTGACTTCTCTGACAGATTTTCCGTCTTGCATGACTCTCTTCCAGATCTCTTCCCGGAATTCATCGCTCAGCACAGGCTGGCTGACGAAGCTGCGATTTAAAGGAAATGGTGTCAAATCCCTTGTGGTCTCTGGCGGTATCTTGCCTTTGAATCCTCCACCTTCTTCTGCACCTTCCGGTGCATCATCTTTCGCAAGCTCATTTCCCTTGCCTGCGTCTTTCTTCCTCTTTCTCTCGGCCTCGGCGGATGCTTCGACAACCCTCTTCAGCTGCCCTTCATTATTATAAGCACCCAGATAGTTCGTTGACCCGTTTAATGGGTTTAGGAAGTTTTGTCCTTGTGACCCAAGCCATCGGAACAGTTGCCGTCGGTTTCGAGTTATTCTTTGATCTTGCTGGGGAGTCGTGGAGAAGGATCGTCTCGATTGCCCAGCTCTACACAGGGTCTTCGCACACGTCGATGGAAACGAAGCGGTGCATCGTAAAGGCGGTGGCATTCTTAGAGCACCCAATTGATATTGGGTAGCAATTCGCGCATCAGTGGTGTGTTGCACAACGGTGGAGAACCAAGTTTGGTGACAATCGAGTAGCAGTCGAGAAAAAAGTGCAACCGCCGCAAAACTCTAGCGTGTGGTCACGTGAGCAACGGACAACCCCTTTTTACTTTTGTGTACATAAGAGGGATCTGAGTAGTATGTTGTGATGAAGTAATTTGAGATATCTGTATTCGAAACCGGTCATGTAGATTTTGCTTCAGAAATAAGTGGAGGTGGATCATAACTATCTTAAGGGCTGTCTTTGGCAAAGACTTCCGCCAATGAGCCAATGATGAAGTGGTCTACTCATTTCTATATCAAACTTCTATGAAACCATTTATAAAGTTTGTTGAGCCTTCGCATGAATAGCAGGTTCCTCGACAATCAAATTTTTCCGGATTCGCGAGACCTCTTCCCTGGTTAGGTCGCACCTTTCAATGATATATCCTTCAGCACTTCCATATGTCTCTCGAATCATTTTCAAAGTTGCCAACATATTGGCAGCCCTAAAAAGTCATTAGCACCTGCTATCGCTCAGGAGCAATAACAACGGAACATACTTGGAAGAAATCATGTTCCAGGCCCCTTCCATGTCCCCTTTGAGAGCAGGATTATCCATCAGATGTTCAATAACAGACTCCTTCCACTCCTTAGACAAACCCACATCGGTGAGAGCGTACTCATGAGCAACAATTTCATCATTTACACCACAGAGTGATAAAACTAAAGCACAAATAACTCCCGTTCTATCTTTTCCCGCAGTACAGTGAACAATCAGAGGCTTCTCTGGATCATTTGCAAGGTGTAACAAAATAGTTCTGTAGGATGGAGGAGCCCTCTTCAAGATATCAGAATAAGCTCTTGTGAAGCCCTGTTTCAGGTTAGGAAAATATTCTATAATCCGGCCGACCATACCTCTGTTCCAGTTGTGGAATAATCTCTATATCTCACAGCTAGGTTCTCGGGGCTGTAATCCGTGTCCGTGAAGACAGGTGCGAATACTCTTTTGCAACCATCCCACTCCACGACCCCACCACGGCCTGCGGCTTGAGCTCGCTCAATCTCATTGTTTGATCTTAGATCATAAATGTGGGTGATACCCAATCTTTGCATGGTCGAAATCCCATCTTTGGTGACTTTTGATGGCTCAGCGCAACGATAAATGACTTCCCTTCGGATCGAGTGATTGGACGGAGAGGAAATGGGATAGCCTCCAAGATCTATGAACAAATCAGAGTGTATTTCATAGATATTGGCTGGCAATAGCTAAGCTTTCGCCCTTGGGAAGAGCGTTATGGGAGTATGAGCATTCGAACGAATCAAATGAGTTCCCCTTCCACACACCTACCTCGAAAATTCTGGATCCCAGCTACAGTGATAAATGGTGGGGCAGACGGGTCTGCCGTGTTGGCTACCCCAGATGAAGTAGTCATGGCCTGACACTTTGTTGTACTCAAAAAAGTAAGCTACAATTTTAAGGTCAATGAAAGTGGAAAGAAGAGGGTGTTGGAAGTTCCATGTCGAAAATTTGCCGAGGCAGCGGATGTCCTCCTGCCGCTCCAGAATCCGAGCCCAAACATCATGCCAGCTTAAAACACGTGCAAACATATGCTATAAACCCCTGCTTTATTAGCAATCAAAAGAGTGTCGTAACATCTCAGATCAAATAAGGCTACCACGAGGCTGAAAGTGGACTTTTGCCATCCGAATTCTCATGCTTCCAAGTTCTCCAACTCACCAACAGTCGCCACTTCCTCTTTCTCATCTACTTACCAAAATGCCACACATCGAAGATGCCCAGCAGGTTCCTCAAGAAGAGTCGTCCGTCGTCTCAGAAAGAACACATCAAATCCGCGTCAAGAATCGTCGGAAACTCTACCTTGATCGCCACCCCTCATACTTTACGAATCCGGACCTAGAATTAGCAGGTATTCCCCACCACCCCTCATTCTTTACTCCCAGGAATATGACTAGTGAGAACCAGATCCATTATTATACGACCGGTGCGTCCGGCGTTTCCAGACCGCTGCTGAGCGCGAAGCAGATGGGAAAGCGAAAGGCTACTCGGGAGTCCTAGAAGCAGATCTCTATCGCAGCGAAGCCAAACTCGCTGCTTTGGCTCAGTCAACTCATCCTCCAGCGACCATGAGCAACCTCAGAATTTCCTCCTCCTCTTCTTCTTCACCTCAGACCAAGCCTGAGCCTCTTATCCCATTTGTAAGTTACCTGCGAGGTCCAAACGGAGAGATCATGGGCGAGGATGGTGGAGAAGTCAAGAACCGGGAAGAAGGGCAAGAAAGGTGGAAGTTTGAGATGACGGTCCGATTCTTGCGCGGAGGTGATGAGGATTTTGATTATCGGGATGTGGATGAGAGCGAGGAGTTTGATGAGGTGGAGAAGAGAGAGAAGGAGGAACGGTGGTTTGATGAGGAGGAGCCAGAGTGGGATGGAGATGGTGGTGAAGGGAGCGGCGGCACAGGTGGAGAGACGGGAGTTCAGGATTTTTGAGATCGTTGTAGATTTCAGAGCAAGTTGTAGCCACTTAAATGTGTGTGGAGACTGAATACCAAAGTCTTACTAACAATACGAACCATGTTGATTTCATTGGTATTACTGTTGGACTAGATGTCAGCTTCAATTAAGAGTGTACGCAGACAAACCTCCTGGTTTTGTGGATTTGAGCATGGGTTAGACATTGTATAATGAAAGTCTTCTTGCCACAACCTACCAAAATTGTATCATACAGCATATCATAAAGTCTGGCCGATCTCGCTACCAGGACGTGAATTATATATTCTGATAATCTTATCTACAAGGGTATCTTAGGATAATCAATGACGCAGAAACTCTGGGATTTCTCTCTCTGTGGAGATGAATATGCCGTTGCAAAGAATCCCGTCGCTCATCGAGCATCACCGGCAGCCATAATTACGAATATTGGCGAAGGGTACTCGTGTGTGCGGGAGAGAGGGCTGGTCCGCATACTGGCAATCGTTTCAACGATTTTGAAGCTTCCACAAACCCAGAGAGTCTTCAAGAACTTTGCTGACCTCTTTATCGGTTTTCGGCAGGCGTTCGGGATTCCCCTTGTCCGTTGGAACATTGCGGGCTAAAGGCTCGAAATGCTCACTTTCTCTTTTTGAAGTGACTTCACGATACGGCTGAAAGTATTTCCGAATTAATGGACCCTTCGTTTGCATTTTCCGGATTCCGAAACCAATTTTGATCTTGCGAATTCGAAGATTGGCCCTATCACCTTGTGGAAACGGGTCTTGCAGTCCTCCTTCCTCTGACACTGGATTTTCCTCTTTGATTGGCGGGAACTGGTTCTGTTCTTGCTTTGAGCTGTTTTGCTTGTGGTACTCCTTAGTGACAGTCTCCGCTGATTGCCCTTGCGACTCCGTCCGCCTTGGGTTCATCATGATGTTCGCAATATTGATTAGTGTGTTGTCAGATGCGTACTGGCCGATAATCTGCATGCCCGCAAAGGCAGGCTTACCCTGGCTGTGAAAGGCTTCGGGGAGTGTAAATGGAATACTAATTGCAGGAATGCCCGCAAGGCTTGCAGGTACAGTGAAAACATCGTTCATATAGGTGTCGACAGGCGTTTGTTTTGAGACAGCATCGAGCGTGGGAGGCAGCGTCGGGGCTGTGGGACAGACTATGAAGTCGACCTGGGTGGGACCAAGTTTACTTGACATGGGAATTGACTCGTCCAAATCCTTGAGGTCAAACTGCTCAGGTGGTCGAAGACCACTTGGGGTTGCGAAGACGCGATCGAAGTCTTGTTGCACCAACCTCCGGACCTTTTGAGCTTTCAAAAAGTAATTATCAACTGCTTCCGAGCTCAATGTGTATGACCCGAGAAGGATGCGCCTTTTGACTTCTTCTCCAAAGCCTTTGCCTCGAGTTCTGGAATATAAACTGCCATCGGATCCATCTGCCGAGCCATCTCGAGTCCCATACCTAACACCATCGTATTTCGACAGGTTGGAAGCTGCCTCTGCGGGAGCAAGGACATAGTACGTTGAAAGTGCATGTCTGGTATTGGGAAGAGAAATAGATACGATGGTGGCTCCTCGGTCTTGAAACATGTCCAGGCAATTCCTCCAAGCTTGCCGTATTCCAGAATCCAATTCTGCGATATTATATTCCAAAGGTACTCCGATCCTGATGCCAAACATGTCCAGAGCAGGTGCAAGTCTCATTCCAGCCTTTTTTCTCCTTCTGAATGAGTTCTCTTGGCCCGATGCCAAACGATCCCACGCCTTGTCAGCCACGGAGGTTGGATCTCGCGGGTCGTGTCGCCGAATCCTCCAAAATGCTTTCTTGATAGATGATACGTCCGAGGCCAGTATTCCAACTGTGTCCATGGAATTCGCATACGGAATAACCCCCCAACGAGATATCGCACCGTATGAAGGTTTGAAGCCAACAATTCCGGTATATGCTGCTGGCAGCCTGACCGATCCGCCCGTATCTGTTCCCAAAGCGACTGAGCATTGTCCCGATGCAACAGCCGCTGCACTTCCACCAGAGCTACCTCCAACGGAGAGCTTATCAAGCGGCCAAGCATTACTAACAGGACCGAAGAACGAATGTGTCGAATGTGAACCCATCCCAAACTCGTCCATGTTCGTTTTACCACAGACCAAGGAACCATGCAGGCGAAGGCTCCGTACAACGCCAGCCTCAAACGGAGATCGATATTCTCTGAGGATTCCAGAGCCACAAGTAGTTCTAGATCCAACAGTTGCGATGTTGTCTTTCACAGCAATGCTCTGTAAGCTGGGTTGCAAGTTTGAACTCGTTTTTGCTGGTCAGACGTCAGCAAAGTTTTATGAATGCTTGATGAGCGGCCAAGAACGGACCGAGAGAAATGGCATCCTCTTGAGCAAGGCATTTGGGGAACTCGAGTTCGGGATTGGAGACGTCCGTAGAAATGAAGGAATTGATTCCATCTTGGGGTTGTTGCTCGGCGGGTTGAGAATCAGTTGTGTAGAACAGCTTGCAACAAGCCTTCTCCTGAGCAAGATATATGCGTGTCGCCCCCTGCGCACGTCTTTGCAACATTGGCGCCAAACAACGCGTGGAGGATGTTGGACAAGGACTGTATCCTCTGGGTTCCTGAGTGCCGGTCGTTGAAGCCCCCTGTTAGATCTCGGCCTTGAATCTCCGATAAGCCTTATCGCGGCCGCTTCAAGGCTACCAAGGGTTCCCTCACCAGCCCCGTCGCTTTCACAACCACAACAACAACCTACACTTTACTTCTGGACCACCCTACACCAAACTTGGCGACCTATCACATCATCTCTCAGCTGCTTTTTGTAACCGGCGTCTTCTGCGTTGGCTTGGGGGACTGCTTGCAGTTTGTCAGGCCAGTCTCTTCCTGCTGCTAGTCAGCACAATGGCTAAGCAACTGTTGCCATGGACCTACCTCCTTCTTTCGCTCGCTGCTGCTGAGCAGCCTTCAGCTCCTAAACCTGTTGCTGCTCCCATGAGGTCCTTGCCGTGGGGCCAGTTGAATTTCCTCCAAACCACCGACACACATGGTTGGCATGCGGGACACTTACAAGAGTGAATTATGGACTCCGAGAATGCCAACAGAATCTAACATAACTTAGACCGCAATACTCCGCCGACTGGGGTGACTACATATCGTTCGCCGAGCACATGCACCGGAAGGCAGATGAAATAGGTGCAGACCTCCTTCTTATCGACACTGGCGATCGAATAGAAGGAAACGGCCTGTACGATGCCTCGAGTCCAAAGGGGCAGTATGATTACGACATTTTCAAGGAACAAGATATTGATGTGATATGTACTGGAAATCACGAGCTTTACCAGGCTGATGCGGCAGCTCGAGAATATACTAAGACGGTACCAAACTTCAAAGGAAAATACATAGCTTCAAATCTCGACTACATACTGCCCGAGACAGGAGAGAGGATCCCCATGGCACAACGTTACCGAACATTTACAACAAAGAATCAGGGGATCCGAGTGCTGGCATTCGGATTCCTGTTTGACTTTACAGGAAACGCGAACAACACAGTTGTCCAACCAGTAGAAAAAACCATCGAGGAGAAATGGTTCCAAGAGGCTATCCGAGAAGATGTGGATTTGTTTCTAGTCATTGGCCATGTTACGCTTCATGGACCAGAATATAAGGCCATATTCAAGGCCATCAGAAGTCAGAAGTGGGATACTCCCATCCAGTTCTTTGGCGGACATAGCCACATCCGGGACTTTGCGAAATACGACTCGAAAGCCTACGGTGTACAAGCCGGACGATATATGGAGACTATTGGATGGATGTCAATCGATGGCATTAAGGGCAAGGGCAAGAAAGATGACCCCAAAGAAATCGAGCTGCGATCGAGCATGTCCTTTCAAAGGCGGTACATTGATAACAATCTCTTTGGCTACCGCTATCATACTGGATTGAATGAATCGACATTTCCCACAGAGCATGGCCAAAATGTATCAGCAGCGATATATAAAGCGAGAAAAGCTTTAAAGCTCGACAACTCCTACGGTTGTGCCCCCAGGGACCTCTGGATGAGCAGAACGCCATATCCTGGTGACAACAGTCTTTATACTTGGCTTGAGAAAGAAGTCCTCGCGAATGTCGCCATCAAACCGGAGCGCAAGGATACCCCCCGGCTGGTCATTTTCAATACCGGAAGTATGAGATTTGACATCTTTAAAGGTCCATTCACACGAGACAGTACTTATATCGTGTCTCCATTTGTCGGTACTTTGAAGTATATCAAAGATGTTCCATTTAAGGCTGCAAGTGAAGTCCTGCCTCTTCTCAATAGCGGCGGTCAGATATTCGATTCCGCAGAACTACAAATGTGGCAGCTTGCACCTCCAGAGAAACTCTCCATCCACTCCGATTTCATCGGGCCGCAGATGCCGTTGCAGGATTCATTCGTTTCGAGCGCAGGACAAAGACCCCTACTCTCCTCGTCACCAGATTTAGTACCAGGCTACACCACCAAGGACGATGCTGGCGATGATGGAGACGACACACTTCATACTCCTATTACATTCTACAAGATACCGAACTGTATCCAAAGTTCCGTATCAATGCCCGCAAATGGGGACCCCGAAACCGTAGACTTCGTCTTCATTGACTTTGTTCAACCCTGGATTCTCACCGCGCTGCGGTTCACGGGCCAGGTCTATAATGACAGCAGCGTGGAGGAGTATAGGCCCGAGGCATTTACTGACCTTATGGCGGGGTGGATCAAAGAGAATTGGAAGAAGAATTGTAAAAATTGATTTGTACATGGTAGTGTATGGCTTAGTATGTTATGGCGTCAGGTTCGAGCATAACAAGAGTACACGGGGAAGCATGGTAGACCGTTGATGATACCAGCCCATGGTATGGGCTCACGGTAATATTTGAAGTCGAATGATCTAGCATTTCTTATTTCAGAGTCTAGCTTTCTCAGAGTGCCAAAGAAACATTTATCGCCTGACCAGCATACACCTTTTCGTTTGGATATTTCATCGAAATCAAGTATTCAGGGATCATATGCGTATCGATCCTCCAGCCAAGCAAATCCCATCTGGCGAAGGAAATTATAGGCTAAGTCAGCGAAGTGGCTAATCCTTCTGTATTCGGCACTTAATTCAACTCGTATAGCCAGGGAAAAGCCTGGTTTTTTTTCCCCAGATGAACACAGGTCGATGAGCGGGGGTACCTGTTTTGGTGACTGGTCATGGTTTTATAGAAAGAAATTCGTAGGATCTTATGATGCTTGCCGAAATCTAGGAGGAGCGTTCATCTAGGCAGCGAGGTGACTTATGCAATGCAGTCCTGGTGCCTATTATCGGTCTGCCAGGAGCTTAGAAAAGGAGCCAACCTAGCATAAAAGAACTTATCTTGGATTTCCAACGAGAAAAGCTGGTGTAAATCACGCTACTGAAAAAAAGAACCAGCATTCATGAACGACGGCAAAACGTAGGAAGCATCAACATGGTGACGAGGCAGTTGTACACTTAACGTGCTGAAGATATGTAATTCTACTAATTCTGCATGGAATGTAGACATATATAGAAATGTGTACTGTTGTGCTTTGACGAGCAAGAAATAGGATAGCGGGGTAGAAGCTGAAATTTGAGGACGGCACGACAAAAACAGAGAGTAACGCCTCATTTCCAGGACTTTACCTCGGTTGGAAAGAAAGACTTGGAGGGTCGGAGATATAAGATATCTAAGTGCGAGGAAGCAGACTTTTCATGCTTAATCTATATGAAGGTGGCCTCGCTCGAGACTAGCAAGATACCCTCCTTGAGAGAAAGTCACAATCTGAAATCTTGTCAAAACCTCCTCTTGGAGAAGACCCCCCTCGAATGGCCCTTCAATCGTACACAGAGACTCTGTGGACACTGGATGAAGCTATGAGTTTTTCTCAAATTGTGAGATCTGAAATGGATCCCCTCTCCTTTATACACGACCCAAACTCCCGGCAATGCAGCTCAACCACCTCCATAATCAAACAATGCTCTTCGTGCGAGTTCAATATAGACGATTTCTTGCACCTTGTTGTACAGCCTTCGGGTAAAAAGTGGCATAGTCTAGCCTTTGCTCTTGGTGTTGAGAATCAGGGCAACGATAAGCCTGTACTTGTGAGCATGACCACAGTATGCGTGGGTCTGAATTAACTGACCCGTATAGACCCAAGACTTCCCCAAAAATCAGAATAAGGACCATTCCTACGAAAATCCTCGACTGCTGCATGTAAGACCTGACGCCCATATCACCCACTACCCCAATCGAGTACCCAGCCGCAAGTCCCGTCAAGCCAACTGATAGACCGCAGGCCAAATGCATGAATCCACTAAAGAGTCATTAGCCCTGCTTCCCAGTGTTCATGCAAAGACACCCTTACTTGAACAAACTGTAATTTTGCCCAGGAGGAGGTCCGATGTCCGAGGCTATGAGAACAGCAATGACGAGAGCATATACCGCAATGATACCGGACATGACAACTGGAATAAGTGACTATAATGCCAATGATGTTAGAATACCTCTTCGATACTGCTCAAGCTTCCACATGCCTTCATAATCAGATCTGGTCTGAATGTGCCCACGCCAGCGATTCCAATGCCCGCCTTTGCCGTACCGTACGCCGCACCAACACCTGCAATCAGTTATCAGTCTGTATCTGTGACAAGCTGCAGGACAGCTTACATCCAAAGGTCATCGCAAAACAGATGCCGGCCTGGCAGCTGTTAGTCCATCATTGATACATTGCGGAGCTGAATTGCTCACCATTCCGATGAACGGCGCGAACTTGGGTGCAATCTCAGATTCGGCCATCGTGAGGTCCAGCTCCACACGTGAGCTTCAGGGCCGATGGGAATGGTGCGAGGTGGTGAGTGACGATTGTGTTATGGCAGGCCGTGATAAGCCGTTGAGCATCAACTTGAGCAACGAAATGCGCTAAGCAGCGCTTCACGTGATGCCAAGCAGTGCTGTTTTAGATAAACTACAGATGTTATTTGGGGTAAAAGTAATTATATCCTTACACAGCCAATGCTGCGCTTATATAGGCCGTCTATCTCTCTATAGAAGTGTTTCAAGAGTGCACATTGGCCGCCTTTGGAGACCAAGTGAAGCTCCCAATAAAGTGTTTATCATCCCGGCTTTAACACCGACACCCGATTAGCGAGGACGGCAACGACCAAGTGTTGAACCTTTGGAGGATCGCGAGAATCCAAGATTCTGAGCAGCTCCTTCTCACCGTCAGCCATCACCCATTGCGCCGTTCCCCGTGGCCGCCTTTCAATGCATCTCCTTCTGCTCGATCTATCATTTCGCGACTAACAAACACTGGCATCGGGGCAGTGAACCGAACCGACTCTGGCAACAAAACACCCCCGGGCAAGCCCAACCACCTTGCCAGCAACGTCTCCAGTGACGGTGGGCGTATTCTAGTCGACCTACGGCGGGCTACCGTCGGCGTCGACAGACAGATACTGGGTCGTTCTGACTTCAAATCTGCAGCAGGGTGGTTGCCCTTGGCGCTCTGGGTGGCCTCCTCTGAGTTCCAACATCGACAGGAGGACCAGAGGGGTCAGGGAGGACTGGTGAGGTTGGCACGATCATAATCAACTGGCAGTATGGCAGATTATGGGCAAGGACGGTCAGGAGGACCGCGTCCGAACCAGTATGGACATGCTTCGAATTACGAACGGGAGGCAGCTTTTTCGAATATCTTCGGCGCTGCCCCACCCCCAGGCCGCTCGCAGACCATGAATTCATCAGTATCGCCTCCTTCGACTCCTATGAATCAAGTCCGCACACAGACTATGAGTTCGCAGCCTTCCTCTTCGCAGGCGGCGATGCAGCGACAGCCTCCTCCGCGGCCTGGCGGATATCCTTCACCACCACCAGGAAACACGCCCAACGGGGGCATGACGAATGGATACCACCAAGGACCACGACAAGCGCCTCCAGGGCAAGTTCAGTCACAGCCGCAGCCTCAGTTTCTGCCACAACAAGTAAGACAAGATCGAAGACCGTATCCCGCACCCCATCGGGTTGATCTTCGTGGACCTTCTCAACAATCATCATATGCACAAAACGCTCCAGGTCCTCGCTACTATCCAGGAAGCGGGCCGGCCTTGAATTCGGATCCGTATCGCTCGCAGTCGATGGCAAGCATTCCCAGGCCTCAGATGTACTCACCTCCTCCAAGCACATTTTCCGCAGCTCCCGCAAACGCCTTTAGGCAAGCTCCTTACCAGACACACTCTTCGCGGACGACAGCACAAGGGCGTGTAGTCCCCGAGAGGCATGATGAGCGTACCATGTCCTTGACCACTTACTCTCAAGACCGTGAACACCAAACTATGAGTGGGAGGGTGATCCCGAACAGGAGGACTTCATCTTCTGGCCCCCATGATCTGCAGGCGAATGGCTATTCAATTCCAGGCCCTCGAAGCCCAGCAACACAAACCCGTACTACTAGCATGGCTTCGACAACAGTAGGAGATATGAGCAGGTCAATGTCCATGGCCTCGACTATTGTACCACCTCCATCTGAGCAGTCAGATGGTCTTCAACATCGGCCTTCGGTGGCAAAGTCAATCAGCAGTAGCACAGGCGAGAGACGACAGAAGTCTCCACTCGTGTATCCGGCCTTATTATCACGGGTCGCAGAATGTTTCAAAGACAAGATCTCGGTTGGAGACAGAACCAAGAACGATTTGACGTACAAGAATGCCTTCAGCGGAGCTGAAGCTGTTGATGTCATTTCGTATATCATTAAGACGACGGACAGAAATCTGGCACTACTACTTGGTAGGGCCTTGGATGCCCAAAAGTTCTTCCATGATGTTACTTATGATCACCGGCTCCGTGACTCTGCGACGGAGATGTACCAATTCAGGGAGACAATGATGGACGAACCACATGAAGCGCCAGAAGTCAACGGAGTTTTTGTTCTGCTAACTGAATGTTACTCTCCTACTTGCACAAGAGACCAATTGTGCTATTCCATAGCCTGCCCCCGCAGACTTGAGCAACAGTCACGACTGAACCTGAAACCACAGCCTGGTCTTCGACGCGAGAAGTCACAAACGAGTTTGCACGACCAAGAAGACGAGCCGGATGAGCAGAAGCTTTGGATTAACACTGTTTCTCAAGAGGTTGCTGACAGCGTTACTGAGCGGGAAAAGAAGCGCCAAGAGGTCATCTCGGAGATCATGTACACGGAGAGGGATTTCGTGAAGGACTTGGAGTATTTGCGAGATTTCTGGATCATGCCTTTACGTTCCACAAACCCCGCTGCCCCTTCGCCAATACCCGAATCGAGGAAGGACAGAATCGTTCGAACCATATTTACCAATATCATTGACCCCCCAAGTATTCATGGTGTTAGCTCCCGCTTCGCAGAGGCGCTCACGGAACGGCAAAGAAAAGGACCGGTCGTTCAATGCGTTGGCGACATATTTCTCGAGTTTGTCCCGCAATTTGAGCCTTTCATTGTTTATGGATCGAACCAGTTAGCGGGAAAGTTCGAGTTCGAGAATGAAAGGTCTCTGAATCCTTACTTCTCTAAATTCGTGGATGAAACCGAACGACGAAAGGAGTCGAGGAAACTCGAACTCAATGGTTACTTAACCAAGCCAACCACCAGACTTGCTCGCTATCCTCTCCTACTCGACAACGTCCTGAAATATACGGAGCCAACGAGCCAAGACAAGGAAGATATCCCCAAAGCAATGAAGATGATTCGCGACCTCTTGACACGTGTCAATGCCGAGTCAGGGAAGGCTGAGAACAGGTTCAACCTCAAGCGACTTCATGAGCAGCTCCGTTTCCGTCCAAACGAGCGTGTCGATTTGAAGCTCACGGATCCTGGGCGAGAATTGATCTATAAAGGAACATTGAAGAAGACTCCTACAGATCCTTCTGATATTCAAGCCTACCTTTTCGACCATGCTGTCCTTCTGGTTCGAGTCAAAATGGTTGGAAAGAAGGAAGAAGTAAAGGTATATCGGCGGCCTATTCCTCTTGAGTTGTTGTCCATCCGAGAAATGGATGAGGTAATTCCCAAACTCGGAATCGCAAAGCGTCCCTCATCTAGTTTGATCCCTGGCGCCAAATCTTCGACAAACGATTCTTCAAAGAAAGACGGTTTCCCCATTACTTTCCGGCATCTAGGGAAAGGTGGATACGAACAAACCTTGTATGCGAACACCGCTGGCGCAAGGAACAAGTGGATGGAGCACATTGGCGATCAACAAGCTATCCTCCGGAAGCGGGGAGACTTTTATAACAGGTCCATTCTCTCAAACAACTTCTTCTCTGCCTCAAACAAGGTTAATTGTGTTGCACCATTTGGTTCGTTCTCGATACACTTGAAAGAAGAAACCCTTGCTAATATGATACAGATGGTGGCCGCAAATTGATCTATGGGACAGACTCGGGAATCTTCGTTTCCGACAGGAGGTCGAAAGACGTTGCCGCGAAACCGGTGAGGGTACTGGATGCAACCAATGTCACCCAGATTGACGTTCTCGAAGAATACCAGTTACTCTTGGTGTTATCACAGAAGTCGTTACTGTCCTACCCCCTCTCGGCACTCAATCCAAACGAGCCAGCGCTTTCAAAACGACCAAAGAAGATTCAAAGCCACTGCAACTTCTTCAGAACCGGGATCTGTCTCGGCCGGCATCTCGTCTGTTGCGTGAAATCATCAGCTCTTTCGACAACTATCAAGGTTTTCGAGCCCAACGATGCGATGTCGAAGGGCAAGAAGCAGAAAGGCTTTAAGATGTTCAATAGCGGGCAGGACGAACTGAAAGCTTTCAAGGAGTTCTACATTCCCACGGAATCGTCGTCAATTCACTTCCTCAAAACTAAACTGTGCGTGGCATGCGCAAGAGGATTCGAAGTCGTGTCTCTGGAAACCCTTGAAACGCAATCGCTCCTCGATCAAGCAGATACATCGTTAGACTTTGTCGCTCGAAAGGAAAATGTTCGGCCAATCCACATCGAACGCCTCAACGGCGAGTTCCTCCTAAACTACTCCGAGTTTTCGTTCTTCGTCAACCGCAATGGTTGGAGGGCCAGACCTGATTGGAGAATTGATTGGGAAGGCCTGCCACAAAGCTTTGCTCTCTCGTATCCTTGGATATTGGCATTCGAGCCCAACTTCATTGAAATTAGAAACATCGATACGAACGCTGTACACATTGTACCACACAAGAATATCCGCATGCTCCATACCAGTACACGCGAGGTAAGAAAAGCTGTGATCCTTTTCTCTATTCAGCTTGATTACTAATGCCACATAGATTATTTATGCTTATGAAGATGAGCGGGGCGAGGATGTGGTGGCTGCAATCGACTTCTGGCCTCCAGGACGGAAGCCAGAAGCGCAACCACCCCCTGCACTCCCAGATTACCGTGATCAGCACCCACATCCACAAACGTCGTCTCGGCATTGACAGGTACTCTTTTGGTGCTTGCGATCTTCAAGGAACAAGTAGTCATGAGCAACAATGATCAAATGCCATAGTTGTCTCATTTCAAGCTTTCAATGGCATGTACTGTAGTGTACTCGAATCTTCCCAGTACTTCGCAAATTCCGATGTTTTCTCTCTGGCTGTGTGTGCTGGGCACGCTCTCTCTGGTCGGCGGTCTTTTGGCTGCTGAAGGGTTATATGAATGAACGTCGTCTTCTCATGGATGATTTGGTTGGGAGGCTTCATATGGAGTGAATTGATCAACTGAATAATGTGCCGTGCGTCTCAGTGGCATTCTGGGACAGATAGTGGCACCTCAGCGGTCGGCGTCTCGAGGTTTTCTGGTTGATCGGCGCAGCATCCATTTCGTAATTGCCTGTAGTCTTATGAATAGAACGTGTATCTCTTGCTTCCTACCCGATCCCACCCTACCACCTAGTATACGTAGACAAGTGTCGTTGCATACTCTGCACTCTTTCCACGATCTATGTTTCTTCGGTGGAGCCATGGTTATAACCAGAGAAAATGGTTCAAATTCTATTTCAAGGTGCTGCCTACCTGCATTCTGAAGTTGCTATAGAAGTCTGCAGCCTGGCTGCCTGGTGAACTCTCCTGGATGCCACCCTAGAAGGAATGGAACCTTCATGCTTCTGCCACAATCTGTCGGCTAGAAAAGTCCTATGTGCTTAGCTTTACAATACCAAAGACTCGGACCTTTGAACAGTGTGGAGAAGGAAGGTGAGAGTTTGCCTGGCCCTTGAGTTCTTCTGCATACCGCGGCTTGAGAGTAATTAGCTAATGTTTCTAGTAGGAGCGGGATAGGGTGAAGCTTGCACTACTCAAACTGTTCCCTTTCTTATCTATGGCTCCTTGATTATCTCAACCTTCAGAAACGTGAGAATTCTAGCCTTACTTTGCAGTGAACTGAAAGCTCCTGTTGAGATCCTTGCTGGACTATTTCCCTCACTCAATTCCACACTGGATAGTTTCAGCAGGCTAAAACGAGTTGATGGCTGGCAGTATTATGGGACCGCATAGTGCGTTCTTATGCATGACACCTATGTAAGGGCTACACCTTGTGTTGTTGCCGGATGGAGCACATGGTCTTTCAGCTACAGTGAAGCTTTGGCACAAAACGGTCTCGGAGGAATTTTCGGTCACAGACAATAAACCAAAATAGTTCTGACTAAGACGAGCTTTACAGGTGCAAGAACTAATTTATACGAGAAGGCTCGAGAGCAAAAACCTCATCGTGGGATTCTTGAGTCAGCGTGCCGTGGGTGAAAGACTCGTTGTCATTATAATTTCGGAAGGCTTCCGAGGAAACAGTTTCATCAATGCAGCAGAACAAATGTCAAAACCCAAACGTCCGATGTTCCTGACCAAGTGATCGTTTCAATCCATGGCTGCCACGTTCTGGACCGTTGCGGGCCTAGCATCCGCAAACCCGCCATACGGTGGACATCAGTAATGCGACATTCGGTCCACTATCCACTGAGCCGACAGATCTCCCTCGCTGCATGAAAGATCCGATTTATTCTTAGGGAGAGAATTCTTTGGCGCACAGCTCTTAGTCCGGATCGGACGTTGAGATGAAACAGTTCGCGCTCGGCCCGCTCCAAGTCAACACAGACTGCAGCAAACAACGTCGCGGTTTCAAGAATTCCCCGAGACCTCTCTTATCGGAATACCGGAATGAGGCTGCTGGTTGGGAGATAAGACCGGATGCATTGATGTGGTTAGACGTGATGTCTTGCAGGTGAGTTCTGGAGGCTGTTTGATGCTCAGCGAGTGCAGCTGCATGCATGAATTGATGGACTGTCCTCTGTCCAAGGCACCGGTGTCAAGCATGGAACTCTCTCTGGCTTTTTGGGCCTTCTCTCAGATACTTATTTGGGAGTGAAATCCTCCCCGAGATGCCAGAACCCCGAAGTCACTCAAGATCTGCACTTCCATCGAGCTCAATACCCAAGCTTATCTCAACTATCCCAGCACTCACTCAATATGACTTGCTATTGTGCAAATTACTACGTAATTATATCCTAGCCCCTGTTTATCTCTAAGCTCACTGGTCGCTCCAGGGCTCAATAAATTGCCACAACACCGTACCCAGATTTGGCGACCGATGTGCTCTTTGCCTCGTAACTTTTCCAGCCTCTTCAAGTCAGGCAGAACTGACAAGCTCTGGGCAGTCAACACAAGCTGGCAGCTCAAGCAGCTCTAATTACCAGAACGGAGCTCCTCAAGCAGACGAGCAATGGGTTGAGAACGTCAATCGGGAAAAGATGAGGAGAGACGAAGAAAAGACAAGAAGAGAGAGAGTGAGCCGGACAACTTCCGGAAGGATAAGATAGAGGATATCGACGATCGACTTGAGAAATTGTCTAATTAGCGGGATGGGTGGAATTTTGAACTTATTTCTGGCGGCGTTACAGGCCCAAGGGGGACGGAAATGGATATTCAAAAGCATACCATGGCTGGACCATCAGAAACTATAGCCATCATAATAATAAAAATTCGTATCGTCGTTGCTTTACAGGTGCCAGGCTCCAAAAACTCCAAATTCAATGCATCCAGCCCTGCAAGTGGTTACCCCATCCACGTGCCCTTGTACCCCATGACAGTAGAGATCACCACATCCGCCTCTTATAACCTCTGAATCCCTCTCCTTCTCCCTCCGCAAGAATCTGCTCTTTGATCCTCCTCCTCCTTTCCGCTCGACTTATGGGTTTCTCCGTAGGTTTTGGCGTCATCTCCTGCTCTTCTTTTTCGTCCCCACCATTCTTGCTTTCAGCTATAGGCCTCTGCCCCTCTTTCGAAGCTTGCTCCTCCATCAGCTTTTTCTTCCTCGCCGCAGCCTTCTGCCATCTCGTCGCCCCAATCATGTCATCATCCTCCTCTCCCCCGTTTCCGCCTTCAACGGCTATGTCGCTTCTGTCTGGTTCCTCAACTTTCACCGCATCGACTACGCCTCTCGCCTCCCAATAGTTCTCATCTCGAAATTGGGGCGGTAGGTATAGATCTGGACCCGGCTTCGGCCTCACGAGCTGTGGTTTTATCGCCGCACGTAAATCCCTGACTGTCTGCTGTTGAAGCACATATCCGGACAGGAATAGTGCAGCTGTAAAGAAGAAGACTAGTTCATTGGATGTCAGTGGAATGTAAATAGTAATTAGGGGGAATGGAGGGGTAGCTACCGATGACTGAGGAGATTGCGACGGAAACTTGTGAGGACGTCAATAGCATTTCTGTAGAAGGGCAAGAGTATGAGGTTTGTGCATTTGATGGATGAGTTTTTGATAGATACGGAGGGGCCTTCTTGTGAGTTTGTGACTCTGTTCCAAGTTTGGCAAACTTGAGGAGGGATGTCAATATCGTTGACTGGGCAACAATCGATAAGAAAATTCACGATCCCGTCCGAGTTCAGATCAGGTGGATTTCAACGACATCTAATCCACCAAAGCACCAGCTCAAATAATAGTGAGATCGATCCCGGTCAACTTAAAGCCTACGAACCGGCGACGACATCAATTTCGAAACCCTAGCAGACTCACGCAACAATCAGCCCGCAGGACATCAGAAAACATCGAATCCCCAAATCTACCTCTCTTCATCAACCATCCCACAAACCAAACTCAACCAAACTCAACACACCAGGGAACGATCTCATTGCCTAGCAGATTGCCACAACCATGGCAAACCACCGCGCAGACGAAAAGCGGTTCCTCGACGAGCGCGGCTCCTCAGGCCCCCTCGCGCCCAATGGCCTGAACCCCGCCACCATAATGGAGAAGCCCGTCCGCGAACGCATAATAGACTGCTACTTCTGGAAAGACCAGTGTTTTGGCGTCAACGAGTCTGATATAGTCTCTCGCGTCGTTGAGCACGTACATTTTATCGGCGGCACATACGGTGATGCGCAGAGGCCAAGTCCGTTTCTGTGTCTTGCATTCAAGTTGCTGCAGTTGGGTCCTAGTGATGACATTCTTGAGGAGTACTTGGGTTATGGGGGGGAGAAGTTCAAGTATTTGAGGGCGCTGGCTTGCTTCTATATCAGGTTAACCCGGCAGGCGAAGGATGTTTACAGGCTGTTGGAGGGGTATCTTGGAGATTATCGGAAGCTAAGGAGGAAGGGAAGGATGGGAACAAGTTTGACGTATATGGATGCTTTTGTGGATGATCTGTTGGTGAAGGACAGGGTTTGCGGGACGACGTTGTGGAAGATGCCGAAGCGAGAAGTGCTGGAGGATTTGGATGTCCTGGAACCAAGAATTAGTCCTCTGGGAGATATAGAGGATTTGTTAGAGAGTGAGCCTGAGGAGGTTGATGGGGATGACAGGAGAGATGACGATAGTGAGAGAGAAGGGAGAGGAAGCCCAGGATCTGAGTTTGGGGAAGTCACGCCCGAGACAGATGAAATGGATGTTGATCGAGAGAAGAGTGCGAATGTGGACTGACGAGGCCGGCTGATGTAGTGATTTATAGGAGTCTGGCGTTTGCTGAAGAAGCCAGGAATCTCAGCGATATACCCATTTCTGTATGTACTTCCGGTCATTGAAATAGTCGTCTGATCTTGACAGGTGACTTGGAAGTCCAAATGCGTCAGGAAATGTGCTCATGGGCTATTTCTCCTGAAAGTCCCCTTCACCTGCGATCCGTTCCACATATCCAAAATATACTCCAAAACCACCTCTTCACAATCAACCTTCGAGATTAGTCCTCTAGGGCCTTCTTCCATTTATAGCAATAAATTCGCTACTGGGGCGAAGCATAAAACCCACTGCCTAATCTCTCGTGACCTTGAATCCAGAATACCCGGTATATCTACCCCGGTGTTCTTCTAATGTAGCATTAAGCCCTTCCTCACACCCCTTCTATTTACCTACCTATAACTCACCTGAGTATTTTCCGAGTATCTGCCCTCATTGGCAATTCAAAAACCTCAAACTCGAGGCTGTTCATCGGCAGCCTGGCTTGTTCTTGATTTCCAAGCAGGCGGCCTGCAGTTTCATCAAGCTGGATTGCTCAGCGGTCCTGCCAGCCATTGGTCCAAGATCGGGGAAGGAAAACCACTTAGATTTCAAACAAACAACAATGACATTTAGCGAATTCTACTTGTAAAATCAATGGCCAACGTGGAGGGAAAGTAAACAAATGCGTCCAATTGGAGAGAGAAGCCTAGGATACAGCAACTTGACGGAGGCTCACATCCTCTTCTCCTGTTCCTCAAAATCTTCACCGAGGGTAGTCTTGGCTAGTCTCAGTGATCGCACAATATGAAGGGGAGAAAACATATAGAAAAATAGATGACTAAAAGAGGCAGAACTTGGTCGACTCTGGCTCGAGTTTGGTTATCTTGACATGCTCACGATGGACAGAAAAAGCGGTACCAATTCTCAAATGTTCCAAATTGTACTGGACATTATCAGCTCTAGAGGTATTATATCAACTCTTGGCATCTCTGAGACGTGTGAGGAGAGTAATGTACGCTCTGCATGTACAATAAGAAATAAGTACATTTAGGGCGGAAGTATTTATAATGTCCAGTATAATTTGGGACATTGAGAATTGGTGCCGCTTTTTCTGTCCATCGCGAGACACGCACACAAACCTTTGAATTCCCGCCGCTAGGCTAAATCGGAATTAGCGCAATCCAACCGCTGAAGCTGCTCAACCCCAACGAGCTCGTCCGGAATTTTATTTCTGTAGAGCTATCAATTGCATTCCTCACAACCACAATCGACCCTTTTTCTTTTCTTCGAGCTGCGGCAACATACCAAGATGTCAAGACTCTTGCGCCCAGCTTCGCGATTGGTGTCGTCCTCCATAGCCCGACCAGCGGCCCGAAATGCCTTCCAATCCTTCCCCCGAGTCCCAGCGATCGTGCAAAGCAGAGGATATGCGAAGGAGAGTGGCGTGAAGGAATACACAGTCAGAGATGCTCTAAATGAGGCCCTGGCAGAAGAATTGGAATTGAACCCTAAGGTGTTCATTCTCGGCGAAGAAGTTGCTCAATACAATGGCGCATACAAAGTCACCAAGGGTTTACTGGATAGATTCGGAGACAAGAGAGTCATTGACACGCCCATCACCGAGTCTGGGTTCTGTGGTCTAGCCGTTGGTGCAGCATTGGCTGGCTTACATCCTGTTGTAGGTAGCAAAATTTCCGACGAGACAAGCAATGGCTAAAGTGGATACAGTGTGAATTCATGACCTTCAACTTTGCCATGCAAGCAATTGATCAAATCGTCAATTCAGCAGCAAAGACGCATTACATGTCCGGCGGTATCCAACCCTGCAACATCACCTTCCGTGGTCCCAATGGTTTCGCATCGGGAGTCGCAGCGCAACATTCACAAGATTACTCAGCTTGGTACGGGAGTATACCGGGTCTCAAGGTTGTCACTCCATGGAGTGCCGAAGACGCAAAGGGGTTATTGAAAGCAGCTATCAGAGATCCGAACCCAGTCTGCGTCCTCGAGAACGAATTGCTCTATGGTCAATCCTTCCCCATGAGCGAGGCCGCCCAAAAGGACGATTTCGTTATTCCCTTTGGAAAAGCAAAGATTGAGCGAGCTGGAAAGGATCTTACAATTGTCACACTCTCCAGATGCGTTGGTCAATCATTGGTTGCTGCTGAGGCGTTGAAGAAGAAATACGGCGTCGAAGTCGAAGTCATTAACCTCCGCTCAATCAAGCCCCTTGATGTCGAAGCGATCGTCAAATCAGTCAAGAAGACGCATCGCCTGTTAGCCGTCGAGTCCGGGTTCCCAGCCTTTGGTGTCGGTGCAGAGCTCCTCGCTCTAACTATGGAATACGCCTTCGATTACCTTGATGCTCCGGCCCAAAGAATCACGGGTGCCGAGGTACCAACACCATATGCGTTGAAGTTGGAGCAGATGTCTTTCCCGGATGAGACACTGATTGAAAACTATGCCAAGAAGATGTTACGGTTGTAAATAGGAAAGCTAGGGTTTGATAGAGGAGCAGATGTGTATTTCTAGGCGGCACTGTGAAATAGTCAAAAGGATACCTGCTGACACTTGCATTGCTTTTTAAAATCTAAATATTTGGCCATTATCACACTGTGACGACCTTCCACATAGACAACTCACGCGCGGAAGAAAGAGTATACTAGCAAAAACTCAAGCTTTACAAACAATGTATCGGAGACCTTGAAGCTTCTATTCTCCTAGATTACGGAGAGTTGTGTATGCTGCACTCCTAGCTTAATATCCGTCCGGCCCAAAGACCCCTAACGTACAATTGACATGACCATAAGGTGCAAAGCCATTACTGAGCCAACCACTCTCGATTTTCCAGACCTAGTCTACCCGAGCTCTTGTAATATCGTAGTTAGGCGTGCCTAGCAGTCTTTTATGCCAGCAGAGCACAATTTCTTTTGTCTTCCAGATTGCTGCCGTAGCCAAGCAACCCCAAGTGGATGTGAAGAGAGTGGGGTTTTGCCCTTCCCTGTTTTGAAGAGACGGGCCAACCTGGTGTCCCTGTACAAGTAGTCGTCACTACCACCACTATGTTGGCTCCTCACGGCGATCCAAGGATTTCTCCATAACTCACAACGCCTCCTCAAAAGAGGGCTATTCATACAGTTCGAAAGTTGAATGTCCTTTCTTCAGTCCGTGGGGTGCCTCGGATCATACATCTCGTAGCCTTCCTCATCAGTATCACTCTCCACCTCCATGCCTTCGTTCAACATGGGTCCAGACCCTGGGTTCCTTTTTACTTCTTCGGCTTTCTCCTCCTCCCTAGCAGGCTCTCCATCGGCGGGTGCGAAGGCACTCTTGAATCCGGCTTTCTTAAATCCGGCTTTCTTGAATCCACCACCACCTCCACTGGTTCCTGAGTCTCCTCCTAGCTTGATAGATATGAGTCCAGACTGGGAGTTGGCTTTTGCTTCAGCCTTGCGGGCTTTGGTAGAGGCGAGGGGATCGCGAGAGAGTTGCCGCATGTCTTTTAGGCGTTGCTTGTGCGAGTGATCATAGGAGGAGAGATGAGCTTCGTATTCGTTCATTCGTGCGTAGCCTTTGCTGCATAGTTCACCTGGAAGTGTGAGAGGGTGCTATTAGGAAAGAAAAGGAGAGTGCGACGGACAATAGAAGGACTTGACAGCTTCTCTTGCACTCTCCGTCTTGGGCGCCGGGTTGGTAAAGCCGCGCTACTCAGATTAGTTAAATGTGCAGATAAAATGATTTGGGGGAGCTTACGGGAGGCATTTTGTCTTGAAAGAAGGGTAGTCTGAAGGTGTGTTCTTGGAAGGTTGTTGTCCAGCAAATGATGCGAGCCGAGGCTCACAATGTTGGTCCAAGCTTGAACGACGTCAACACCACGACACAACACGGTATCGTCGACCCGCGTTGCACACAGAGTGTCTATGTGTATACAATGGACCGCCGAGAGTCAACTGCCTCGCAAGAGACATTCATATCTCTGCAACAACTAGATCCCTCTCCCATCGAGTCGCCCGAATATGAACTCGATAAACAGCTCCCAGAACTTCCGGTTCCATCACCTCCACCCAGATCTTCAACTCTAGGTCTCAGTGGCAGTGGGCACAGCTCCGTATATTACTGTATGTCTCCCAGCCTGGCATAAAAACCATGCTAATAGAAGTAGTAACTCGGCTGCAAAAGTACTCCTCTTATATATTCACAGTCTACCTGTCCGCTCATATCACCAATACCTCTCTAATACCACTCCTCACTCGTTCGGTCCCAGCCTCAGAACCGTACCTGCTCCTCACGAGGCCGTACTATCAATCTTTCCCCTTCGAGCCACTCCTCATAACCCTCCCAATCGCAACACATATCCTATCTGGCCTTGCCCTCAGAATACATCGGCGCAATGCAAATCTCGCCCGCTATGGTGCCTCCACCATATCAGTCTCTTCGCGCCTTGAGAAGCGCCTAAAAGTATGGCCTGCAGTTTCCTGGTCCAGTCTATCAGGCTTCGTCCTCGCGCCACTAGTGATCGGGCATGCGTTTACAAACCGTCTCTTGCCGTGGATTTATGAGGGTGGGAGCTCGGGGGTTGGATTGGGATTCGTGAGCCACGGCTTTGCCAAAAATCCAATTGTGTCATGGACGGGGTACGTAGCGATGATTGGAGTTGCAGCTGGGCATTTTGTTTGGGGTGTGGCGAGGTGGAATGGCTGGGTGCCTGTAGGAAATAGCAAGAAGGCCAAGAGAAGATGGTGGACGATCAATGGAATCAGTGCTGGGCTCGCGGCACTGTGGATGGCCGGTGGTCTGGGTATAGTTGCAAGAGGAGGCAAAGCTGATGGGTGGGTGGGAAAAGGATATGAATCGTTGTATTCCCATATTCCGCTTCTGAAATTATAGAGCCTGGAGACAGCCCGGTGAGGTCGATTGACGAATGGATGTCGCTTATGCATAGCAATCGGAGTTTGGTCGATGTGTACGTTCTAGTAGAAATGCAATTGTGGAAGATAGTGATAGAAATAAGCAAGGCATGGAATGCTTTGCAGAGAATATAGTACTAGAAGTTTAAAAGCAGGCACCTCCAAGTAGGGAGAACTCTTGATAATCATTGCATTTGCTTGCACTGTACGTTTCGTTCCATTCTCTCCTAAGCATCTTCGGGGCATGTTTAACACCTTTTTAGGCCCACAGAAACCCTTAGCAATACTCCGCAAGAACAATGCCAAGAGATATAGGCACAACATTTACTTGGACGCCTAATCTGCATTCAGAAGAAGACTTAGTGTGCGTCCCAGATAATACTCTGGCCTTTCTTCCAGATGATTGCGTGGTCCTTTGATCAGATAAAGTGCTCTGCTCTTCAAGTAACGAGATTGTCCCCTCTTTAGACGACAATGCGGTCGACTTTGCGGACCCGAATATTGTCTCTGGGGCAAGTGATACAACTGACACCCTTGTCGCCGTCTTGACCTCAATTACGTCGTTGAAAATATAATAGCAGTCTTCCCTGTAAGCTCGGGACGCTGAGAATTGACCAGCACCGTAGTAGGGCTCAGTATTGCCACTTCCAACATTCTTGATGTGATATACTTTCCGAAAGATAACAAGACATTGCGTATCTTCTTAAGCTTTCGCTCAGGCTTTCGCCAAGATCTCAGTGTCCCAAATGTGCCAAGGATAATCTGAGAGAAGAGCTCCTGGTTGAGGGGTCTCAACCTCAAGCGGGGGACTTGGAAACTGGAGACTAGCTAACTACTCATTCACTGCGGCATAGCATACCTCATTTGCACCGCTTCTTCTCAGCGATTGCAAAAATCAATACACAGAGTTGCAAAAACTCGACTGCTTAGACGAAACGGTGGAAGGGTGAACAGATAGGAAAACTAGACTGGCTGAAAATTTTCAACCGTGAAACTGCATATTTACAGAAGCTTGTACGCTTTTTAGCTAGTTTAGCCTCGACGCCGTTTCGGAAAGGAAGGTGAAGCAGGATGGGTTGCGAATGACATTTCGACGCGAAAAGGCTTGATTTCGATCTGAATCTTATTTGCCTGGCAACAAGGAACATTGGTGATAGCAAGCAGGCAGTGGAGGGTTAATTCGGAAAAGACTTGTGTGAGGTATTGAGTAATATTCAGGAGGACAGAAATGAAATTGAAGATAATTTGGCTCCTGTCTGGACCTCTTGAATGTCTCCATGCGCTTAGCGAGGAAATCCTCTCTTAACAACAACGCAAAGCCGACAAGAAGAGACTCTCACTTAAGCGACTTAACGAGCCAATAGAAAGCAAGAGCAAGCTCGGTAAACAAATTTTGTTGCACATCGTAAAATATCCTCAACACCATGGTGTTTCTTCGAGATCCTTGCCAATGGAACGACGGGAATAATATATCACGTGACAAAATCAAATTTGCAAAAATGACCCAACGCTCTGAGGGTGAATCGGAAAGTTGCACAATATGTACTGGCTGGCTCTAGTCATTGCTTTTTATTTGAATACTTCCGAAGCCCCATGCAATCATCTCATGAATTAGTAACTGCTCCCTCAATCAATGATCTGGTCTTGAGGGAAGCATCGTAGGTCTGGGAAGGGTAGTAGAAGATGACCAACAAACCAGAGATTAAACATCGAGGCCATTGAACAACAATAAGAAGAATTGATTATAAGGAGAAGAGAACTTATGGTTCTTAGCAAGTTAAGGTACGATAATGAAGAGAGGCAGGTTAGGTGCTGTCCAATTATAGTAGCGCCACTCGCTTAAAATGGAAGGCAACGTCCAGCCATTGACTTGCCTTCCTTCCTTTCATTAAACACAACAAAACGCAACCTCATTCTTCGACCTTCCATCGAAGACGAACATCATTCAAGACCTTGGCCAAAACCTCAAGATTTCTTTTCTTTGTACGCGTGAAGCATTTTAAAGATTATCGCCTCCGGTGCTGCCACCTCCGTGGCGTGTCGATCTTGTCATACGGCTTGAGTCAGGCTTCAACCCGAAAGCTCATCTCTTCGAGAGCGTTTGGCACGTTGGAGTCAATTAATTGAGCAAGAACTAGGTCGTATCGACTCGGTTTTCGAGATGTCGTATCGTGTTGGTAAGTCGGTTTCTGTTCACTTGCCTTCATCTTCTTCTGTTCACACGTGATCATTATCAACGAGTACAATGTTTCGCTCGTCTGCTAACGAACTTCGTAGAAGTCGCAAAGACGGGTCGGGCTGGATGTTCGGTCAAGGCGTGCAAGGATGCCGGTATCAAGATTGACAAGGGCGAGCTTCGATTGGGGAGTTGGGTTGAAGGTCCAAACTTCGCTAGCTGGTCATGGAGACACTGGTATGACTTCTACTGTCAACATCTGTCTTGGCACTAACAAAACTCCAGGGGCTGCGTTACCGGAAAGCAGCTTGAGAATATTCGTTCCGCTCTCGCAGATCCCAATGAACCTGAAGGTTATAACTGGGAGATGCTCGATGGCTATGAAGGTGACGAGCCGAGCAGTCTTGTTCATTATCCTGATCTGCAAAAGAAAGTTCGTCGGGTAATTATGCAGGGTTACATTGATCCAGAGGACTTCAACGGCGTATGTATAACCAGATTCGCAGCATGTGCTTATACTAATTTGCTATCGTCAGGACCCGGAGATGAACCAACTCGGGAGGAAGGGCCTTCGTCTGACCGATGCACAGAAGAGAAAGATTGAGGAAGCTGCCGCTAAAGCCGCCGCAAAGGCCGAAGATGGTGAAGAGGATGTGAAGCCTGCCAAAGCCAAACGTGGTCGGGCCAAGGTCGAGTCTGACAACGAAGAGATCATGCCGGCTAAGAAAAAACGTGCTACTAAGGTAAAGAACGAAGTCGATGACGACGAAGAGGAAGAGGAAGTCAAGCCTGCTAAGAAATCACGTGCGAAGAAGGTGAAGAAGGAGGAAGATGCCGAGTTGGACGACGGTGGAGTCGACACTGTTAAGCCAGCTCCGGCAAAGAAATCACGCGCAAAGAAGGCCAAGCAAGAGGACGTGCAGATGGGTGAGAATGAAGAGGATACCAAGGCTGTTCCTGCTAAGAAGGCTCGTGGAAAGAAAGCCGCTAAAAAGGAGGACGATCGTACGGGTGAGGCCGAAGAAGAAAACGCCAAACCTGCTTCTGTCCGAAAGGCGAGAGGAAAGAAAGCTGTTAAAGATGAGGATGAGCAGGTCGATGAGGCCAACGAAGAAGATGTCAAGCCCGCACTAGCAAAGAAAGCCCGAGGCAAGAAGACTGTTAAGCAAGAAGATGAGCAACTGGGTGAACCGCTCGAGGAAGACGCCAAACCTGCTCCACCCCCCAAGAAGGCCCGTGGCAAGAAGGCTGTCAAGCAAGAGGCAGCAGAGGATGGTGAAGAAATTGGCAAAGTTGGTAAGCCAAAACCTGTAGCCAAGAGAGGTCGCAAAGTTGTCAAGAAGGAACCACCTGAGGTTGCTTCCATGACTGCTCCAGAAGCTTCCAACACTGCCGTTGCAGAGGGAGCAACCGCCAATGCCACGCTTCCCAAATCCGAACGGGCAACTGTTGTCAAGGGTGAGCTCTCCGATGATACCAACATGGCCGATGTACCAAACTCCAAGCAACAAGCACAAGAGGTTGTCATTGAGTCTACAACTGCCGTTGAGCCTGCAAGCGAACCTGTCGAGGTACCCATTCTTAAGTCCGCCACGGAGCTTGCTACTGAGCCTGTAGCCGAAACCGACTCTCAAGCAGCAAGCGCGGAGCAGAGCGAGTCTCAAACAAAGAAAAAGGGTGGCCGTGGCAAGAAGGCGTAAGTCGCACTCAAATTTTCCTGTAACACAAAGCATCATCTCTAACTTCGCCCCTAGCACCGCTCGTTCTGCTCGCAGCCGCACTGCTTCCAAGCCCTAGTTCTTCAAACCGCTGCCCTCTTGAAGTTCTTTGATGTATTATTTTGCTTCTAGCGCAGATGTCTGGCGCCACCATATCTGTCTCAGCATGATTCAGATGATTACGAACATAAGTTTGCTATGATTTGAGTTGAGTTGATTTTACTTGCTCGGTTCAGGGGTGTGTAATATGGAGTTACAGGAATTGCTTCCGAAGGAAACAGATACCATAGCATAGGGCGTTAGGGTGCTCTTTGATGACGAGATAATCCTTTGCGCTGCTCGTGTATCTAGCACTTCGAGCCTAATATTATTTTGCACTCTACCTCCTGTAATGTTTGTGACACTTCACGCAAGCATATTTAGAGTACCGACCTCTGTTGAAGAGCGAGATTTGAGGTCCGAGAACTTGATTCGTCTACAAATTATCACCTCACATCTAGACTAGCAGCTCACGCCTCACTTCCCAGCATCAGCCAGCACACTCTCCAGCGTCCTAAACACCTCTCCCTCCCCATCATCCCACAGCTTCCCACTCTCCTTCTCCCACGCAACCCAATCATAAACACCCTCTCCCAGTCCCCGTCTCAGGTTCTTGCTATCTTCTTTCGGAGACATCTGCACATCCTCCAGTAACACCGGGAATCCGAAACTGCTCTTGCGCTCATCGATGACTGTCACCTCCTGCTGCTCCTTGCCGTTCCATTCCCAGTACGCCCTGAGTCTGATCCCACTCTTTTTCCGAGAGGTCAGAGGCTGAACGGAGATGGAGAGCTGTTTTGTTTTAGGGATTTTGGATCCTGCGGTAGAAGTGAGAAGGACCGTGCGTAGTGTCGTTGGGTGGGGAGTCTGGTGCCATTGTCCTGCCTGGCTTTCAATATCTGCTTCATCGATTTCAGAACTGGATGGAATGGTGGCGATCGAAGTAGCGACAGCGCATGCGGTGAAGTAATGGATGTAGTCTCGTAATGCCGGATAGGAAGTCAGGACTTGTGGAGGTGGGCAGACGCTCATTAAGGGCGAGGAGGGAGGGAGGGAGACGAAGAAGGTGCTTCCTACTGGGAAGGAAGAGGTTCGTGCTGCGATGGTGATGGTTGTTGATTCGGACATTGAGAAGGTGGCGATCGTTTCCAGGCGATCGACGAGACTGAGAATTGTCTGTTCTGCTTGAGGTAGCTGAGCAGGTGGCGTTCCAGGGGTAGAGGTGACTTTGAAAGTCGGTAGAGGTTTGAGTTGAGCAGACTCCATCACATGACACAGCGGGCCCAGAAGGTTGTTCAGCTGTCCCACTGTCTCTTGATGTTTTAGACGAGTGAGAACGGCACGAAGCAGATTGTAAGGAAGGATTACTTTCTTCTGGGCAGAGATTGGTGGTGGTGGCTGGGTCCGACGACGGAGATTTTGTCGATGTGCGTAAGTGAGTAGAAGATTGAGAGAAATAAAGACACCTTCGGCCATATTGTCGTCAGGTCCAGAGAGAGTAGATTCTCCCAGAGGCACAAGGTCGAAGACTGCAGTTTTCGTAGATGTCAGAGGGCAGATCAGAGTATCGTCTCTCGACTGCACGCCATAAGAACCCAATGTCCGAGCCTCTCGATTCATCTCCTGCCATAACTCTTCAGAGAAAATGGTGTTTCGTGCCTGAAGAATCAAGGCCTCGATTGGAGCATCTTCGGCAACGGGCTGAGGACTAGCAGATGCGCCAGTCTGATTGTTACCAATTCGAATCCGTACTCGAAGAGTTCGTGGCTCAGAGCTCGCTATACCTTGATCCAAAGAAATCGTGCCATCTGGATTTCGTCGAAGTGCCGCCAAACTTCGGTTTTTGAATGCAGGGGAAGCTACTCATTGTTAGAGGTTATGAGCAAAATCGTAAGAGGAAATAATACCCTCTGAAAATCCAAATCTGACTCCTAATGTATGTCTCTCCTTCGGAAGCCGGCAGACGGACCATCCACTATCACTAACGGCCAAAACTTGCTGCCAGTACTTCGTTTCGAGCTCAATCTCTTTCTCAAGCCTCGACGCAGAAGCAAGGATCGAGTCCACGGTTTTATCCACACTTTGAGACTTCCAACCCTTGGCTACCTGTTTATTGTCCTGTTTCTGAGCGTCCGTCATTCTAGGCGCGTATAATTTATCTGCACCCAATGTACCCATTCCAACCAATTCGCGGAGAAAGGGCGAGATGGACAAGCTGGCTTGAACAGGAGTATCTTTGGATAAAAGGAGCGAAACAAAGTCTAGAGCAAACATTGCTGATTGATGAGCTTTTCTGAAGTTCCCCTATTAGCTGTGTGTTCTGTAGAGGTGAAATCACATACTCAATCTGTCCAAGGATCTCGTCCCTCGAGGTCATCAGCTCCTTCATTCGATCAGGTTCCTCTTCGTCTTCGTCACTTGAGGCATCGTCGTCTCCATCCTCGTTTTCTAATTCCGCATCAGCGATCTCTTGACGCAAGCTCTCCTCCGTGATGTTCTGGAACCCGCCGCGCTCAAGGTTGATGCGCTCGATGAGGCTAGGTAGGTTGGCATTGTTCTTCGAGGAAGGGCGTGCTTTAAGAGATACAGCGAAATCTCCAGGGATGGAATCCATTGTATCCATCAATTCCAACAAGCCGCATCAATCTGTTTCAAAGTTGGGGGTCGCTATGTTGTTGTCGAGGCCAAATGCTCGTGAAGTTTGGACCCTCGGGAAAAAAGTTATTCCAGCTCCAAGCAACCTTAATATGGAAATTTACTAATAAAGATTTCGGACAATCAATCAAATTTTGGTCCCATTGAACACCCCGTCTAGCTCGTCAAAGAGGCATCATAAGCCGCAGTTCCGAAAAGGACACCGTTGATAATGATTGATAGTCGTCGGTGGTCGTCTTAGACAAGTCAGGTACAAGCCCTACCAGCACCAAATGGTGGCCTTCGAGAAACAGACGCAACCCTTGGCGAGACGATTGGCCTGCAACAACCCCCACCTGCGCAGTAATTTTCCTTGCTCTCAGGCGGCCCGCCAGAAATTCCTTGCACAGCTGCAGCCAGATCGGCTGCGATAAGGAAAACCTTGGTGCGCGATAAAGCTCTGATTGCTCCAGTCCCAACTGTTTCTTTTGCCTGTCATCGTAGTGAAAACACCTCAAGTCATTACCCCGCCCTGCTGCTTCTGCACGAGCACAAGAAGTCTCTGTCCCAGCTTCCTCTTACTTCTGTCCTGCATCACCATCAATCTCCTGCTCCCCATACCCCGAAATCCAAACATCGAAAAATACACTCAACAATGGCACCTGCCCCGCCCCCTCTCCTCGAAGGCCGGAAGCGCCGCATTGCCATGATGACCAGTGGTGGTGATTCCCCAGGCATGAACGGTGCAATTAGAGCTGTTGTTCGCATGGCAATCGAGAAGGGGTGCGAAGCATACTGTGTTTACGAGGGTTATGAGGGGCTTGTTCAGGGCGAAAACTTCATACGAAAATTCGAATGGCCCGATGTACGAGGCTGGCTCTCGGAGGGTGGCACATTGATTGGTACCGCGCGGTGTATGGCCTTCTATGAACGTCCCGGAAGACTGAAGGCTGCGAAGAACATGGTGTTGAACGGAATTGATGCCCTGATTATCTGCGGAGGAGATGGTTCGTTGACTGGCGCTGACAAGTTCCGTGCTGAATGGCCAGGCTTGCTTCACGAGTTGGTCGAGAAGAAGGAATTGGCAGCCGAGCAGGTCGAGCCTTTCAAGCATCTCAACATTGTGGGCTTGGTTGGCTCAATTGACAACGATATGTCGGGCACAGATGCTACAATTGGTTGTTATTCGGCATTGAGCAGGATTTGCGAGATGGTCGACTACATCGAAGCTACAGCTTCATCACATTCCAGAGCTTTTGTTATTGAAGTGATGGGCAGACATTGTGGATGGTTGGCACTTATGGCTGGAGTTGCAACCGGTGCCGATTTCGTCTTCATTCCGGAGAAGCCGCGAGCTGAAAACTGGAGAGATGAGATGTGTAAAATCGTGGCCAGAGTAAGTCAGATACTCTCATCAGTGAAATCATCTTACTAATTGCTTCATAGCATCGACAAATTGGAAAGAGGAAGACTATTGTCATTGTTGCCGAGGGGGCTCACGACCAGGACGGAAATAAGATTTCGCCAGAAATGATCAAGGACCTGCTCGCGGACAAAACTGGCCTGGCTCTAGATACTCGTATCACCACGCTGGGCCACGTTCAACGAGGTGGAGTAGCGTGTGCCTATGACCGATATCTTGCTACATTGCAAGGTGTTGAGGCAGTGAAAGCTGTGTTGGAAGCTACACCAGAAACGCCTACACCTTTCATCGCCATTACCGAGAACAAGATCTGCAGAAAGCCATTGGTTCAAGCTGTCCTGGACACTAAGGAGGTAGCCAAAGCAATTGAAGCTCACGATTTTGATAGAGCTATGAGCTTGCGGGACACCGAGTTTTCGGATATTTATGATTCGTACATGACAACAACCACAACTGATCTTAATGATGCCATGCGACTTCCCCCTCAAAAGGTAAGTGCTCTTCACTGCTACGTTTTGCCTGATGCTTACACCGCATAGCACATGCGAATTGCTATCATTCACGTTGGTGCTCCAGCTGGTGGTGTTAATGCTGCAACTCGAGCAGCTGTAGCATACTGCCTTACTCGAGGCCACACTCCCATCGCTATTCACAATGGTTTCGCTGGATTCGTTCGTCATCATGATGACAAGCCATTAGGCTCGGTCCGTGAATTTGACTGGCTCGAGGTCGACAACTGGGCCAGTAAAGGAGGCTCTGAGATCGGCATGAACCGTGAGCTTCCCAAAGATTCTGGCATGGAGACCGTTGCAGCTCTCTTCAAACAATACAACTTTGACGGCCTTTTCCTCATTGGCGGCTTCGAGGCTTTCCATGCTCTATCTCAACTCCGCCAAGCTAGAGAAAAGTATTCTTCACTTTGCATCCCCATGACTCTCCTACCTGCAACCATCTCCAACAACGTTCCTGGTACCGAATATTCTCTTGGCTCCGACACCTGCTTGAACGAACTCGTTCGGTATTGCGACACAATCAAGCAATCTGCATCAGCATCCCGCCGGCGTGTCTTCGTAATTGAGACTCAAGGAGGCCGGTCGGGTTACATCGCCACACTTGCTGGTCTTGCTGTAGGTGCCGTGGCGGTCTACACTCCTGAAGAAGGCATCAGCATCGATATGCTTGCGGCAGATATCAAGCACTTGAAGCAGGTCTTCAAAGAGGACTCTGGGCAGTCGCGAGCTGGCCGACTAATTCTCATCAACGAAAAGGCTTCTCCGGTGTATCATGCCAAGTTAATCGCAGATATGATCAGACAAGAAGCCCAGAACCGCTTCGAGACGCGCGATGCCCTTCCAGGCCATGTGCAACAAGGCGGAACTCCCTCGCCTATGGATCGTACTCGAGCCGTTCGTTTGGCAATCAAGTGTATTGAACATCTTGAGAAGTATGAAGACCGGGCGGACTCGACGATTCTTGGAGATCCTCAGAGTTCCACGGTGATCGGCATCAAGGGTGCAAGTGTTGTGTTTACCGCGATGAAGGATGTGGAGGAACACGAGACAGATTGGCCAAATCGGAGACCGAAGAATGAGTTTTGGCTAGGACTTAAGGATGTCGTTGATGTGTTGAGTGGAAGACCTGAGGTTCCGAGACCGGAAAGCCCCCTCATGGGTTGGAAGGCGAAAGATAACAAGAGAGGCTTGATATGAGTTAGCACCAGATGGAATTGGGAAAGGGGATTGCATTGGAGGACGGCACGATTTTCATGATTGCATCCATCGATATTTGGCTCAGGCGTACTGCGGTTGGATAGTAAAAATTAAATACAAGTCCTTCATCTCCCAAACAATTTATTGTGACTTGAGTAAACTTTCTAGGCAAGATTGTGATTCCAGCTGGACGATGAAATTAGACGATAAAGGGGTTTCTAGAGTGTCAAGAACAACGATGAAAAGGAGCCTTTAAACGAGCAATAAATCAAAAGAACCTTCGGCATGAAAGGTTCGAGATAGGAGAAGTTGGCTGGGCCGTCTCCCGAAACTGGGCTCGTGATCATTCGGCAGGAGCGGTGAACCAGTCAGCCGCGACTTCCTTCGTCTCTCAACACCCTACTTCAAACTTCGGTATCTGGAAATTGCTTTGTACATATGCCCTGCTAACTCAATCGCTTGAGTTTATCTGATAAATTTTATCGTGGATGGATTTTGGATAAGGTGAGTTTGGAAGGCGCAAGCTTGGTGGGAACGATGACGACCAGGTACCGTGTTGAGTGTAACGTCCTCCGCCTTCCCGTTGAGATGCAAGACTGATGACAATAGATGCGCTCAAAACTCATCGGAGAGATCAATTCATAGGTATCCCATCCTAATTCTCTAATTCAAACCATCAATGGAGAGATTTGGTGATAGGTTTAGTCCAAGTCATGAGCGGGGTCAAGGTTGAGGTTTCACCGCTGACGCTTCACAGAATGGATCAAGGGACTGCTGGCGGTTCCTTTTGTGCTCTATTCTCAGCCGACTGGTGTCTTCGAGACAAGGAGCAGTAGCGTTGCCCAGATGGCCGCAGAGGCTCATCGGAGATACGCCGAGATTATGTTGGATGTTGAGCACATGATCGATGACCATAGTAAGTTCCATCCCAACTCCTTCCCGTAAAACTTTCGTCTGATCGTTACCATAGTCGAACACCAGGATGTTGGAACAGATGGCCAATCGAAGTTGAAGCTTCTCGTGCCCAGTATCGGGACGTTCTTCACAAGACTGCCTCTTGCGGATGCGTTCAGGTATCAGGATAGGAAGAGGTTCATCTCATCGAGACGCTTTGTTCCGCCCTCGTTCAACGACATTCGTCTCATTCTGAATACGGCACAGCTTATGGGAGTGACTTCCGCTGGTCGGCTGGACCTTGCCACCTTCGATGGTGATGTGACTCTGTGAACCTGTTCCTCCTTTTTCCAACCAAGTCTGAAGCTGACTCCTCTCAGTTATGATGACGGGCAGAGCTTAGAACCGGCCAACCCGGTGATCGAAAGGATCATTTGTGAGTAACACATGATACTGCTCCTTATAGTCCTCGATTTTGACCGCAAAATTCTAGATCTCATGAGCCGTGACACCAAAATTGGAATTGTAACAGCAGCTGGCTATACAGAGGCAGAGCGATATTATGGCAGACTACACGGTCTACTCGAAGCCATAAAGGCCTCCGACATTCTCACTCCAGCACAGAAGCGAAACCTTGTCATTATGGGCAAGTAGTCTCATTCAATTACATTATTTCGAAAGAACTCCGAATTAATCCTTTTCTCTAGGCGGCGAATCCAACTTCCTCTTTACCTACTCCCCGGACTCTCCATTCCTACTCTCCCACCTCTCACGTCGGAGCTGGATCCTCCCCAGTATGTCAACTTGGACACAGCCTACCATAACTTCACTCCTCGACCTCGCTGAGTCCTCGCTCCGCGAATGCGTAACCAACCTCTCGCTCTCCGCCACAATCCTACGCAAAGAACGGGCCGTCGGCATCATCCCCTCCATCCCCGGCGCCAAGTTTCCCCGCGAATCACTCGAAGAGACTGTCCTCGTCGTGCAAAAGAAACTCGAGATGAGCGAGGTGGGCAAGAAATTGCCGTTCTGTGCTTTCAATGGTGGAAATGATGTATTTGTGGATATTGGAGATAAGAGCTGGGGGGTCCTTGTGTGTCAAAATTATTTTGGTGCTGGGGAGAAGGGGAAAGGGGGAGGGAGTATTAGGGGGGAGCGGACGCTGCATGTTGGAGATCAGTTTTTGAGTGCGGGGAGTAATGATTTTAAGGCGAGGGTTGTGGGGACTACGGCTTGGATTGCGAGTCCCGCGGAGACGGTCGAGTTGCTTGATGAGCTTAGGGCCATGATGGAGATGGGAAAGCCTGCTGCGGCGACTGAGGAGGGAGATAGATTGGAGAAAGACTTGCTGGCGAGGGTCGACAAGTTGTTTGAGAAACATCCCATGCCTAGCGCTTGAGTGTGATGAACGACGGTAAAGTGTGGCGTTGGGAATGCCCCTGTAGATGTTTTGGCGAACGAGGTGTCATTAGGTCTGAATTTGTATCCCGAGCCCATAGATGGAGAAATTGAATACCCTTCCTTTTGTTCTTCATGACTGTAGAGCCGAAAACACTTTTGCGGTTATGATTAGATATATCTCCTTGATAATCAAAGGCATGTTCTGAAATCATTGTTTGTCGTTCACTTAACCCTTATCATCCATCATGTGTGTAGTTAGTGCACGACCTATATATATCTCCGGACCTCCTATCCCAGGAACCAGTAGCCAAATAGCACACCCCAGCCAACCCATAAAAACCTTGTCACAATTCTGCCGCATCGACCTTCACATCCTTAACCCTTTTTCCCTCCGTGCCAACGGCGTCTTCAACCCAAAGAAGGCAATCATACTCACGGCCAAAACACCCATCCCGCCAATGGTATACGCAACTTCTCTCCCAGCCCACCAATAAACACTCGTAAATAACAGGGGTCCCACACCTCTACCCAATTGACCCCAACTCCTCAGATTTCCAAGCTTTCCGCCTCGCTCGTTCTCACCTGCTTCGAAGCTGCTCAAGGCGTTGAGTCCCGTGACCACCGTAGCTGTTGTGACGGCCAGTAATGTTGTGGCTGCGTACAGCCCGCCAATGGTGTCGATTCGAGCGAGGAGTAACAGGGCAAGGAGGCATGATACCACACCAACGCGGACTGAGAGTAATGGAGGGAGTCGCCTTGTCACACCACCCTGAAGCAGAGATGCCACTAAGCCCATATACCCAAGAAGTCGCCCATTCTTCGCAGAAGTATATCCAAAAAGATCGAACGTCATGAATGGAAGCGAGAACTCCATGCCAGAGAAGAAGAGAATGAAGGCCAGGTGGGTGAAGTTCAGAAGGAAGTGCGAATTTGTCCTTCTGACCTTCCCTCCAACCTGAGTAGTGTCCGAGGAGACGAGTTTTGCTTGCGTGGCCGAGACAGATCTCGTGGTAGGTTTCGTGAGCCCGTTCGTGGCAGCAGGCGCTCCATTGAGCTTTGCAGACGCTACCTTGCTTGGAAGAGTCTCTGGGAGACACAGATAGAGGTATATTGTCTCCGTCACAATCAGGAAGAGAGAGAATCCAGCCGCAGTCGCGAATGGATTGGCCTTCACGGAATTGATTGTGCTCAACCATGCTCCCAAAGCTGGACCAAATGTAAAGCTTATGCTGAAGCATATTCCCACCAACGCCATTGTAGAACTACGCTGCTTTTCGTCGGATATATCTGTAGCAATTGCGATTGCGAGCTGCACATTGCCTTCCGAGAGGCCGCCCACGATTCGGGAGAGGAGGAAGGTCCGGAAGTCAGTCGCGCAAACCCAGAGGAGGACGCTAAGGATGTTTCCGGCCATGCTAAAGAGCAGAGCTGTTCGGCGGCCATATCGATCAGACAGCGTGCCGATAAATGGGGAGGCGAGGGCTTGGAGAATTCTGTGCAAATCAGTATTTCCAGCTCTGAGATGCGCCTTCAAGCGTACTTACGAGAACAAGCTTCCCAGCGCTCCGCCGAGGAGCACTATGTCATATCTTGAATCAATTGGCCTTGCAAAGGAGGCTTTATAGGCATTGAGATATGTAAGGATTCGTGCGAGTATCGATGGGGATCCGTTTGCAGAGCTGAATTGTGTCGGCGCTTCGAGGCTAATCCACAATTAGCAGACACACCTCAACCTAAAGGGGAGGACTTGCTCTCGATAGTATGAAAGCAAAGATGGAAACAATGGCAGGATAAAGGTGAAGCTGATCTATTGCAATTGTCAGTCAGGACATCCACACGTGCGAAGGGAGAGGATAGGAGGGGGAACGTGAAGTCAGGGAGCGAGGCCTCCTCCACGACATCCAACATACCAAATCGAGCAGCAGAGATATGAACACAACCCTCAACACCTTCTTTCTTGTCGCAGGATCCACGGTAGCAGCCATTCTGAAGGTATTGTCTGTGGACGTGAATTTTTTGAGATTTCCAGGAACCGCGTAAACTCTCCGCCGACTAAGCAATGCGACGAGTCTCCCAAGCGCAATGGTAGTCAAGCTGGAACGCGCAAAGCGGCTCTTATGACAGTAGGGACAGTGAGGCCAGAGTGTTCATTGCTCGCTGGGCGCTCGGCGTGGTGTTGAAGTGCAACAGAGTGGATGCTATTGGGAGCCTCGAAACGCCTCGGATGATTCTGCCACTAATGACGCTGAAGATCGCCCTGAACGGGGGTTGGTCCAACGCCCCGCATCTGCATGTCGGGACTGCATCAAGGAAGGCGAGCCTTTCCGCCGCAGGGCTCTGGTGGCTCGTAAGGCGTATTTGAAGCCTCCTTATTGGGGCCGTGGGGTGTGACACTTGTTTTCGGGAGACAAGATCTCCGCACGGAAGCCGGATGCTGTGATCTCTCGGAATTTATTAATCTGGTCATCCGAGGTATGTACAAAGACATTTGAATGACTTATTACTAAGACCAATTGTTCAGAAACTCATTGGCTATTCACGAACGCGAGGTAGAAGATAAAAAGAGGTAATATGCAGGTAAGAAAAAGGATTGTGGCATTCCAAGGAATCTACGAAGGTATTCTGCAATGTGTAAGGCGTCCCAGCTATGCAATTCCAAGACGCCATCTGAATGCGCTGTTGTTTGACAGTCCGAGTCAGCCACCGAGTCATCACCTATCACGTCAATCTGCCACCTTCCAAGACAATTCTTCCCAAGTGAATCTGACTTTCTTCACGCAGGTGTCATCCCCACATGGACTCCTCCCCTAACTGCTGAAGTCAAAGTCATGAGTTCTTTGAGTGGAGAGTTATCTCTTGCTTCAATACTCTTGAAGGCTTGAAGAATCCGGATAGTCGTAAAGGATGCCTCTGTAAGAGCAAACTGTTGCCCAATGCTAAATTCTGTTAGCCAGATACACCATGATATCCGAAAGATGCTTACCATATCCGTGGACCGCCATTGAATGGAAGGAACTGCCAACTAGAAGAAGTCAGTATGGCCACCATTCAAAATTCTCACTAGGAAAATACCTGGGCCTTAATTTTTCCCATCTCTCCGGTTTAAACTCCATAGCGTCCTCTCCATAGAGATCTTTCCGTCGATGCATCACATACACTTGGTAGTTGACTTGTTGGCCAGCTTTAACAAAGACTGGAGACTTGCCATCCGCGCCGCCACCAACTGGGAGAGTCGTATCGACAATTGCGGTGCGGCTATTACCCGGAACCACAGGATACAATCGCAGTGCTTTGATGATTAGAACACGGTCGGAAGGTTAAATTTGTCAACAACTTACTTTCATTCAAACCTAATGTATATCTGATCAGCTTTTGTCTCGAATGCTTCAGGATAAGAAGTTGCCGGAGCATACATGTGTAATTGAGAGGAGACTGGTGGAACATGCTTACAGTATTGAAGGTACTTCAACTCCTTGATCTCCTCAAACGTCGGTAGATCCTTTCCTAGAGCCATGATCTCGGCCCTGAGCTTGCTGAAGACATCTGGCCTGCGTGCCAGAAAGTAGAACAAGTAGCTCAGCAAACTGGCCGTCGTGTCACGTCCTGCAAGGAGGATGTTCAAAAGCTCGTCTTGGATTTTCTTCTCGCTGTATCCAGCCTTGGCAAGGTGTTCCAAGAAAACATATCGTGAAGAATCCTTTTCATCGAACTTCTGGGATAACGAGGCTTTCTTATGCAGGTCGACAGCCTTTTGGACGTAGCCGTGGACATATTCATGAACATATGCCACGCTGTCATTGAAGTGCTTATCCGGGAGGAGGGATGCCAATTTTCCAAGTCGAGAATAAGTACCAATTCTCTCTGTGGCATAGGTGAACGCCTCTGCAAACCTTTCGCCTCGTTCGCTCGCTATACCACCATCTAGGACAGCAGTGCTGGTCCCAAATAGAAATTCGGTTGCGCTGTCCATGGTCAACATGAAGAAGAGAGACTGCAGATCGAATGTGGATCCGTCGTTAGGAATGTGTGAGACCAATGCCGAGATGTGGTGGTCGAAGGTATTGAGGTCGGCGATCTGATTTCTCACGAAATTGGGTCGAAGAAGAGCTCTTGAAGCCTCCCATTCCTTGCCATCTGTGGTAAAGATTCCATGTCCCAGCACAGGTTGGAATGTCTTTATGCTCTATTAGTATATTCCCACAAGAATGAATTATGAGGCAGAAACACAGATTGCTAAGTATTTTATTCAAAGACTAGGCCTTCAGAACACGTACGTCTTTTCGCCTCGGAGGCAATTCGAACTCATGAAACTGGGTGGCAAGAATGGCCTTGATGTTCTCGGGCTCTGTTGTATTGATTATTCGATCTCCCATCAATAGCTGTGAGAAAGTCCAGGTGTTTAGGGAGAGATAGCGTTCTCGCGTGCGATCCCAAAACCCGCCAGTCTTAAGGAGCTTCGCATTCTCGAGGAAGATATCCAGCCCAAGGACTGGGTCCCGATGAGGATATTTTCGGACGGGCTTACAGCCTTTCTTTCGAATAATGGCATCCTGACGGCGGAGTTTGATAGAGTATTGGACAATCCAGTAGATTGTGTAGAGGACAAGGCAGGACACAATGCCTTTGTTGACAGGTGAGAGGTCTTGGAGGAAGGTTGCCATCTTCAGTCGCCGGTTCGGGGAGAAAGAGTATCCGAGAGAATGAGGAGGGAAGGGTGATTCCGAAGAGACTGAGCTCTATGTACTCGCACTTTCCTCGACCTAACTTCGACCGGGTGACCCAGCACCGATTCGTGTCAGTTGTTCTCGGTCCGAGCTGACATCTGAAAATTAGATGCCTGTCGGTAATTTGTAGATGTAAGTTGAGAGTGGCGTTCGAGTCTCGTAAACTGAACCAAGGCCATGGTTTTAGCAGGTGCCGCTAGCGTTGATCAGCAGACAAATGGAAGGACGCTTCCAGGTAAACTTCCTTTTCATCACCTTGCATTCAAAAACTGTGTAACATCGCCCCGCTTTGCCCCACTTTGCCCCGCAAGTTGCGCTTCCTCTTTGCTGCCAAGGTCCAGGAGCTGTGCCTGCATCAAATCCTATGGACTTCGTATTTTCGCCTGATTCGACCGAACTCGAAAGACACGAAACTCTCCATCTATCTTCTGGGAAGCAAAACTATTCCATAATTCTTGATCCTCTGTCCTGGTATTTTTCTCCAGCTGGTAAGAATCTCTTCGACTGGCTGGCTGAGTGCTTCCACTTTTAGATCCATTTTTTTCAGCTGGCTAAGCATCTCTTGGCTTCATATGAAGTAGCCGTTCGCCTTACTTACACCTTAAATCTCACACATGGAAGCCTGCCGACCAAGTAAGAGTGGGCTTGATAACGCCCGTACCGTAGGGTTGATCTTGTTGAGTGTGGCCTTAGCTGAGATAGTATACATTGCGAGACGCCACCAGATGACAAATGTTGCACAAATTATCAAAGTTTCACCAATGTCATCCGATTTTTACTTCCCCGCTGGCCTGAAGTGTACATATTTCCAGTTTTTGATAACAGACTTTTACGTTCCCTGAGATCCGTCGAATTAAATAAGTCTTCTCATTCATGGTTCTCCCTTGATGGTGGAGCAGTAACCGAAGCCCGTTGAAGCTGAGGCAAACCTTGGTACGGAGGCGTTCTTGCGTCAGCGATGAGCTGCCAACCTCGAAATGTACAGATTGCGGCGAGGCTTTTGATTCCAGCATGGTAAGCCGACCATGTCGTTGGCTGAGAGCTGACAAGCGACGTCCCAGGTATTGTTACTGCATCGTTTGTGAGTGGATCCGAGGTAAGTTAAACACAGTCATCTCCAGAAATCCTGGGATGCTTGCTGACTGATAGCCGATGCTGACGGACAAGACCCGTTTGTCGGGAATACGGAGCCGGCATACTCGTAATAAGACAAATGTAAGTCAAATGCAGGCAGAAGCAGGTGATTTCCGACCTGGTTGTCTGTTTACCCAACCCAAGCAAAACCCCTGTTGCTCGCTAAGCCCGCAGCCCTGAATAGGGGCTGCGTAACCCACAGTACCCACTTATGGAATGCCCATGACCGTCCTCAGACAGATTGCCACACCCCACTCATAGCCAGGTGTATGGTGACAGTAATGTCAAGATAATTCCGAACTTTTATAAGAAGCCGCGAATATATTCAATTAACGAATCCCAAACCCAAGCCAAGAGGATGATAACCATAAATAACCATTGAGTAAATTTGCTGGGCGTTACTCCTAATCGCGGGTAGTTTCTTCTTGGCTGCTAGCTTTGAGGCCAAGAAAGAAAGTAAGCGTGCAAAATGCGAGATTTCCAGCATTAAAGAACTTCCCATCCGGGGTGTCGTTGGCATATTTTCCTCCGGTGTGTTGGACATTGATTTTCTCGTTGAAGCTATTCCGCTTCTTGATGATGCTTGTAGCTCCGACCCTGACTCTAACGTTTGGACAAGATCACATGGTTCGTTGTACTGTCGTATTAAATCGAGAAGACTTCGTTTGAGAACAACCTCCCTCGGTGACACGTGACCATAAAGTGCAAAGAACGGAGCACAACAATGCGATTATGACCAGCGTGCTGCTGATGGATTCCGTCAACTGACCCAAATCCTCTGCAATACTAGAGATAATTCAAATTAATACCATGAAGCTGTCTCCAGAGATTCACGTGAATGAAGCAGTATGGAGAAAGCCATGACTCATTTTCCCTCATTACTGGTCATCCTGAGCCTGCTTGACGGGTATGGCGCTAATGCTATACATTTACAATAGGATAGATTTGCGTAGTGATTGAGGAGGATTTCAGTGATGTAAGCTCGACTCATCATGAGAGAATATGAAAGGCCCGGCGGAGTTTATTAGATTCGAATCCACGCATTAATTGCACTGTATATAAGTACCGCGAATGAAGACTAATATGATAACTTCTAAGAAATCCAGCTCTAACTCGAAATGACTGGAAAAAAAAGGTAAGAATCCCATTTTATAATATCTGCACCCCAAAAAATGATATGAAGAAACACTATTTTGCCGATGTGAACAAACCATGATCCACAAACCGACATCGTCCGAAAATCATACACCCAGCTTGAGATGTCTTCTCAATTCTTTGCTGGGGAACATTGCTGATACAATCTTGATGATCAGGAAACGGAAACTGGGGGGCTTCGCACAAGAAACACAGGTGTCAGGCCAACGAACCTCTCTTCTTTCAAAAAGCCACTCGACTTGTACTGGCAGATCTTTATGACCTACGAAACGTCGTCGACCTTCCATAGATCAATCTTCCTGACTCTCAGCTTCCAAAGCCGCAAACGTCTCCCGAAGCCGTAAGCCATCCCTATAACACAGCACTCCGTCCATGTAGAGATCTCCACCCAAGGCCCGATGAAATTCCTGCAGCGTCTCCTCACAGTCTTCCGGCTTATGAACGCTAAACCAGGACCGCCGAGCCTTGTTAGAAGAAAGTCTTATCCCCAGCTCGATATCCAATCTCCTTCTCAAATGACGCAAGTGCCCATTCTCTTCATTACCAGCAAGCGCAAGTATACCAAATAGACTCATAGGGTTGAACCCTCCAAACTTCAGGTGTGGATACCTCCGCCGTCTCATCGCCCTCTGCCAGATCATCGAAACGGACTCCCCAAACATTGTCATTGTACCCATCCCAGAAATCTTAAATCTAACCTCTCTAAGCTCCCCGGAGTCTGATACTCCGAGTGGTTGAACAAATGTGACGACTTTTGCTAAATCGAAATCGGAGGGTGAGAAGCGTATCTCCACCGTGCGGGCATGCCGTGCGAAAGGAGAGTCGTTGTACAGGAATACGACGTCTTCTTTGGGGTCAGAGATGCTTCGCCGTGGCAGGAAGCAGAGTATGTTATCTTTCCACAGCACGTCTTTGGATTCTTGGTATATTTGCCTGCAGGTTTGAAGCAGATTTAGGTTGATCTCTCCATTTGGAAAGAGGGGCGGCACCGAGCAGAGGGTTGCTCCTGTGGCGCTTCGTTTGGGTGTGATGCGGCCTGTCGGGGCCAGAACGTATGAGTAGATTTCAGCCCGGATCTCTCGCGGTAAGTCGTCGAGAAGCTTGCAAGGCATGTTGATGTGCTTGTGTTTGTGTTTGGTTTGGCGAGGTGAAGTCTGTCTGTAAGGCACCTCACTCAAGCGAGCCCCACTATGAAAGCCCAACCTCCACAAGGCACCAGCATCGAGAATGCCTCTACTGCTACTGTATCTGAATTAAGAATTAAGTCAAATTTTATGTTGAGAGGCCAGAAGTCGCACCATAAAGGCAATCATCCACAAAATCAAGCTTCGCCGATGAGTCATTGCTTACTCTCCCTACCTCTCTTTTCCGACAACCTCGAAATCCTTGCGAAATCCAGAAGCTGCAAAGCTGCAGAAGGACAACTATAAGGCCACGAATCAAATCCCATCGAAGTCCAGCTGCAAGACCAGGCTTCATTGGACCCTGCAAAACTATAACTCGTATCATAAATCCGCCCAGTGGCAGAGCCTCGCTGGGCGCAGGCAACAGCCTCCCCTGTCCTTCCCGTGACATCTAATATATATCACCACTTGCTCACTCACAATCGTCTACCAATTTTTCTGCACATGAACTCCCGTTTACACTTCTAAACCGTCCCAATGGCACCCACCATCAACAAAGCGCGGACCCCGAAAAGACCCTTCTTCCCTGAAATCGTCAGAACAGAATACACCAACGTGCCCGTCTCCATCCCTGACTCCTTCCTCGCACCCCTCCCCGACCCCACCACAATCCAAGTCTCGAAAATCGATTTCAAGAATTCGCCACTCCCTGAATATAAACCCCATTATGCAGTTGTGCTCGACAATGTGCTCTCGCGGGAAGAATGTGAGCAGCTGCTGCACATGTGCGAGATGTCAGTTGGCGCCCACCGAGGGGGAGACGAGCCCGAGAACAATGGATGGAAGCCCGCTATGGTTAATGCGGGCAGGAATTACGAGACTCTTGCGCTGGATTATCGGAATAGTGATCGGATTATTTGGGATAATCATGTTATTGCTCAGCGGCTTTGGGATCGCGTGATGCAGGCTGAGGGCATGAAGGAGTACTTCTCAATCTTGGAGGGGGAGGGGTATTGGTCGGTATGTGGGGACTCGATGTATGAAGGTGAAAGGTGGAAGATTACGAAGCAAGGACTTAATGAGAGGTTGAGGTTCCTGAAGTATGGACCTGGCCAGTTCTTTAGAGGTATGTTATGCAAAGTCAAAGAGGAAGAGGATGCATTCTAACTAGAAGTAGAGCATTGTGATGGCAGCTACGAAACAGAAGATGGATCTCAGAAATCCTTCTACACGTACCATCTCTACCTAAACGATTCAGCACAAGCACTTGGCATTCCTGAGTCAACAGAAACAGATCTCTTACGAGGCGGAGCGACTACCTTCTACTCAAACGACAGAACCCGTAGACTTGACGTTGATCCAAAGATCGGCCGGGTCCTGATTTTCCAGCACAGAAGGCTGCTCCATTCAGGAGATGAGGTGACGGCTGGTATCAAATACACGATGAGATCGGATTTGATGTTTGAACGTGATGGAGGAAGTGTCGAAGTAGATGCTGACGGCAATATTGTTATGGATCTGTAGCTGACACAGAATCGTTGAGTTGAGGTACATTCAAAATGGCGTCGAATGTTTTGTTCAAAATTGTTGGATAGCATTTTCAAAGGGGGGGTTCCATAGCGGGACGTTGGCAAAATTATAGGAAAATGGACATACACTGACTTCTTCGATCCCTATCTTTCACAATGTCTTTCCAGCTAGTTCTCGGAGCTATCCAACTGAAATTCGAAGCACCATGGGAAAGATTTTTGGTCGACAGCTTTCATATTGCAGATACGGATTGCACTAGACACTCCTGAGGACACACTTCGAAATACTTGTACACTTGCACTCTCATAAAACAAGATTTTTACATACTTGGCAGCTTGAAACTCAATGCAACTTTGTCTATCGACAAGTGTATCTTCAGGCATCACCTTTTTCCTCTCTTTCTACCCCCAGAACTCCCAGCATCATCAGAGCTCGTCGTCATATTCCCCACCGTCTCAACACCTTTCGATACGCCGCTCACTGCCTTTCCCACCCCGAGGCTAATGCCTCTCACTCCCTTGTCCGCAAAGCTGAGGTTGCTGCCAATACTATTACTTCTCCCGGACCGCAACTTGCTTGTCGTCGGACTCATTCGACCATTACCATTCACATCTTCATTGTCATTGACCGAGATCGTTCGCACATGTGAAGGTCCAACGGGCGAAGACCCTTCTGAAGAGTCATCATAATCAACCTGTATCCTCGCCCTTTCCTTTTCGTTCGTGCTTCGCAAAGATACATCAAAGTTCACCCCATTCTTCCCTTTGACCAGAGCATCAGTATCATCTCCAGGGAGGGCGCTGGCAACGTCAACATAACTAGGATGTATGTCGTCGTCGCTGAAATAACGTTCTGGCAATGGCGGACGGCTCATCCCGGCACCAAGTGAAGCATGGCGTGCACTTCGGTATCGATCGTACTCTTCTTTTGAATGCTCGGCGTCACAGAAGCTCTCTAAAGCGTCGAACACGTGAGGAAACACTAATGTGTCTACTTCTCGTGCCCATAAGAAGTCGAGATGCTCGTAGTGTGGAATTTCAGTTGCTACCGTATGGGACGGAAGTTCCTTTAGCATAACGTTGATGTCAACCAAAGAATCGCTTCCCCCAAAAACAAGAACAATCGGAGTCTTGATATTCCGGGTTGGGAATTTGGCAACCTTGGTGTACTTGCTGACGCTGCTGAGAGAAACGACTGGTTGGACATCGTCATCATACATCTGAAAACTCTTGGTTCTGATGATCTGGAACCAGTGGACTACACTTTTCGTGCTAGTGAAAGAGTACAGATGGGGATACGCGGCTAGCTTTTGGCTTGGCGAGATGTTGCGAGCGTGCCATCCAAACAAAAACGAGAGACCCATATCAATGGTTCTAACGAATATTGGCGGGTAGAGAATTGATTGCCACATCGTGGCCGAGCTGAGGATGGAGCGTCGGCCGAAAAGGAGGAATAGGACCTGGGGCGAAGCTTTGACAAGAGCATCAACGATACCATTCGAGAGGCCAGCTGGTGACATAGCTGGAGCCAAAGCAATAAAGACATTGACCTGGTCATTGAGTTTCGGATGGACAGCCAATGTGGCAAAAGCTTGGGCAGTGCCTTGAGAGAAACCAATATAGGACAGCGATGGCGCTGATGTCGTCTCGAGGATGTAGTTAATGCTATCTGGGATATCATGGAACGCGAATTCGTCCATTGAGAAATCCCAAAATGGTATGTCTGCTGGCGAGTGATGAACAGACTTCTTAGAGTACTTGTTCCCTCGATTATTGCCAAACTGCATTTGATCAGCTACAAGCCCTCGAACATACCCCGGACAGAACTCACCCAAACATCATACCCCTTCTCTACAAGCTTGAACGGCAAGCATCTCTGCTCATCTGTCAAGCATACCCACACCTCGCTGTTCATAAGCAGGCCATGGTGCATGTAGACTACGTTCTTCCGTATGCTATTCTTCCCATTGTTGACCTTCTGGCTCTCTTCTCCCTTCCGCCACGCCAGACGATGGAGGCCTAAAAGATACCCATCTCCGGTTTGTACGACGTGCTCTTCAGCATAATATCCGAATAGGGCGCAGAGGTCGACGAAGTCGGAAGCATTTCGAATCGAGGTCGAGATATCTGCATAAATTATTAGTATTATCAATTTCAAGGCATAGAGGCAACTCACTCTTATTCTTTGACTCCGATTTCTTTTCTGCTGGAGACCTGAACCGATTGAAGAGCCGTCTTGATATCCGGTAACAGAGTGATATGATTGTTGAAGCTGCCTATGGTCAGAGGAGCACCCAGACTGCATAAGAGACATACGCAATGCAAGAGTAAGGATCCGAATTAACGCCTCCAGTCCAACCAGGAAGAAAGATCCCACCAGTGCTATGTACTCGGCTCTGTGCATTGTACCAGCGATTAGTCTTTGGTTTGTTTCGGATTCGCAACGGTAAGGCCAACATTTCATGGGCACTTTATAGGATCTGCTTACATGTTCAAACGGCCAAGAAAAGGAATCGGGGCCATGCTTTTTGTCTGAGACTTAAAATATACAAGAAGGAAGTGGATATGTACAAGGCGCTTGAGGGAAAAGTTTGGGATGCCGCAGGAGGTCTTAGCAGAGGAGAAGATCGTGTGTTCTATGTTGCCCAAAAATCAGCAATGCATTCTGCATTATGCAAAGCATTAGATTCATTGTTGTGTCGCCACAGAAGACCATGTCAAGAGATAACATACCTCTGTCGGTGATGTCACATGCGAAACATCCAACCTCATTGAATGCTTGCGCTGGTGTTGACAACTCGCAGCCTCGTGGCTTCACAGAAGACAAAGTGAATCCTGAGAATAAAGCGGTCACAGCGCCATTGAAAGCGATGTCCAATTCCAAGAACCAGAACTTTGTCTCCTCCCACAATCTTCGCCCTCCGTCACTACCGCCTTTTCACATGGATCTTCGATACCTTGAGCTCTTTCGCTCGCGCGAGGCGTCTGCAGATTTTAGCGTCTTAAACCCCTGCGCCCGTTTGCCCCACCGCATCTCACGTGTTCGAGATCTGAGCTTGACTTCCTTGGGCGCGCCAGCAGCTTCATCGCAGCTCCAGAGCCCTCTTGGAGTACCGCCTTGCCCTGCAATCCACGCGCCCTCCTTCTACCGGGCATTCAACACCTATTCCAGGGATCTGTACGAGTTCAGAAAGGCCAACAAGATTCCAATTACAACTCCGCCGATCCTCTTCGATTTATCAGGCCATTTGGTCAGTGAGAGGAAATTGAGACGCTTTGCAAGAAAGGGATCCCTGTTTGGCAAGATGCCGAGTTCCTGCCAGGATATCCGTATGTCAACTTTGCTACTTTCTTGAATGTATCTAATTGTAAAAACAGGAGCTGCGCTGGCACAATGTCTGCAAGAATCAGACTGCGTGATGATCTATCGAAATAAGCCCGGTGACTGCCTGCGCCCTCCACTTATCGATACGATGCCTACGAAGTGTCAGCAACTGAAGAAGGGATATGGAGAGTGCAAGCGCGGGATGGTGGATATGCGGAAGAGATTTCGGGGCAATCAGCCCATTGCTGTGAGCAAAGAGATTGAGGGCGGCGCACAAGATCCAGGAAACCAGCTTTATGCGGGGAAGCCTGCATTTTCGAGTACAGCGAAGGAGACGAGTGGAAACGAGCCGATTGAGAAGGATTGGAGGGAGCTGGAAAATGAAAAGTTCAGGAAAGGACTGTGAGAGAGATAAAATGGCTTGAGATCCACGAGCGAGGCATGGAATGTATAATATTAAGACATCACTCGGCATTTGGAGGAGCATAACATGGGAGGCGTTAGGAGCATAAGATGGGTCGATTCAAAGGTCTCTACTAAGTCGGTCTTCGAAAAGAGATGCTTAAGCTAGGTTGATCACTGCTAGAAGACCATGCTGGCGAGTTTGGACATAAGAATTGTCCGCCATTCAGCAGCTGCCTCGGAGCTTGTACACCTGAAGAATCTCGGCTTGGTCTTCAAATGTGAAGAGCAGAGATAGTGTCTCATGAATACGTCGCTTCAGACTAGCTGGGGGTTCTAGAGCTGGCATTCCAAGTGAAGGACGAAGTAATACACGATGAAATGAGATCTGCCTTTCATCCATGTCGTTAGTCGAGGCTGATGCAGTCGTGTGGTCACTGTTGGTGCAATGAGAGTAGCAGTACTTTAAAGAGTCATTATGAGCCGAGACATGCAGTTGTTTTCATATATTGTCTTTTCCACACCGTCGTAATTGACAACTGCCTGTGCGGATGAGTTTGGATTGGTCGTGTTAGAGTATATTCTGCTCATCTCAAAGTCCCTTTTTGGCCCATCGCCGGTGGCGATTACCACATTTGAAAGCAAGCAAGTGTTTCTCGTAGACAACGGATTTCAGCAGAGGTCGTTCTCCCCCGGACATCTGACCAAGATCTACAATATTGTAATGCTATGAAGCTGAGCCATAACACGAACCAAGATTTACTTTCCAAGATTTGAGAATAAAACTCACCTTCAGGCAATCCTTAAGTACTTGTTTAATATTAAGCGCAAGATGAGACGAAACATATTAGCTTGTCAGATTCTCTCTGGAGCGAAATATAAGGAAATCGTATGGTACCGAAATCTTTGGAACACTGGAGACGGAAATTTGACTACCATCTCTATCTATACTATTTGCTCTCCAACAAACAATAATTCTCAATCATCCGGGCCGACTTGGACATTTGGCCAATATGCAACGAGCCTTCAAAATGCAAGATTCGCCGCCTTATTCTGTGATAATCTCAATGTAATCTTACCAGAACTTTGGGAACATTGAAATGAGAGGCAATTAAGCCATGTCAGTACCATCAATCTAGAGCTCCTGAGAGAAACGCATGGACGGATATTGCAGAATCTTTCTGAGCAAAGCAAGATAATCATCAAATGGTTCATTAGACTCAGAAAATTCCAGCTGAATAGACCACTTTCTCGGGCCTGTCTCGAAACGTTCTGCTAGTCCTGATAATCACTGAGCTCTGGAGCGTCCCAACTGCCATCAATTAGCACAAAACCACCGATATTGCACCCTCAGGAAGGATACCCACCTCAAAAACTTCCCACTCAACCCCTTCTTCGCCCCAATTGCCAATCTACTCATCACATTGCCCGGCTGCTCCGGCTTCAACAACTTGCCCTGCTCAAACAGTGTCTTAAACTTCTCTACATCCTTCCCATCCATCACGCCCTTGTGACCTCTCACCTCAGCCTGCATATCAGTATCTACAACTCCTGGCCTTATAGATACCGTCGTGATATCCGGCTCTTCATTGGCTAGAGTCAAAGCTAGATGATTGAGTGCGGCTTTCGAGGAGCCATAGGCGCCCCAAGTAGAGTACGCTCCTGTTGCTGCTCCGGATGAAGTGAGGACTATGCGGCCGTGTGTTTGTCTAAGAGAAGGAAGTGCGGCTTTGATCTGAAAATTTCAGTATTTTGTGGTGAGAGTGAAGGAAGGACCCACAAATGCGACAGCGCTGAAGAAGTTTACGTCGTAGGCTGCTCGCCATTCTTTTGGGTCACAGTCTGCAATCCGTGTAACTGGACTTAAGGTCCCGTGATTTATTATCAGAGCGTCGATTCGGGAGAAAGCTCTGAGAGCTAAGGATACCGCTACTGTGCCCACCTTATCTTGAGTAAGCATTGGATTCGAACACATAGGTACAAGAAAGACAAGAATAGAGGGAAAGAATATAAACTCGTTTAAGTAACTACCAATCAAAACCTGTGTTAAGAGGGGGGAACAATAAAACAGAGATCAAAAGAAAAGAGGGATATCAAAGACTGCAGTAACGAAGCAACCTCTGACCCAAAATATTCCCAGCTCATAGAGACTTAGAACAAACCATCTCAATTAAATCAAAAACAAACCACTAACCTCGAAACCACCCAAGTCAGCCGGCAAGAACTCCACCTGTCCCTCAAACTCGCCCTTCAATTTCTGCAACGGCTCCTCAGTCCTCGCAACTAGGAAGACCTTGTGGCCTTCCCTCAACAAGAACTTCGCCATAGCAAGCCCAATTCCCCGACTCGCACCCGTGAGAATAACACTTTTCGGTTCCGCCATCATGGAGGTGATTCAAGTTGCCTGCTTGGTATGTCGAGAGAAGACGAGAGGTTGAACAATTTTGTCGAGTAGAGCTACCCCTGTCAACCCACCCCACTTCATGTCATAACCCCCTCGCCCATCTGTCAAAAAACAACACTTCTTTCGACCAAATCTTAAAGTAAGAATATGTTTATTCAATTAATCCCAAAATGTCAAGCCCCCAAACCGCAATCCTAGGCACAGGCATAATCGGCCTCTCAACCGCACACTACCTCTCCCTCTCGCCCTCCACGCCTCCATCTTCAATCCACCTCATTGACCCGTCCCCTACCCTCTTCGCATCAGCATCAGGGTTCGCCGGTGGGTTTCTAGCTGAAGATTGGTTTGCTGCTCCTTTAGAAGAACTCGGCAGATTGAGTTTTAGGTTGCATCGGGAGCTGGCGGAAGCTAATGGGGGAAGGGAGAAGTGGGGTTATTTGAAAAGTAGGGGCGTGAGTTATAATGCTGGTAGTAAGGGGAAGAAGGGGAGGGGCGAGGTCTGGTTGAGGCAGGGGGGAAGTAGAGGTGATGTTGTGGGTGTTAGTGAGGTTTTTGGGGAGGAGGGGGATGGGCCGGCGTGGTTGAAGAGGGGAGAGGGAGATAGTTTGGAGAGTATTGGAGAGGAGGGGAGTTTGGCTCAAGTGTATGTTCAATTGCCCGTACATCAAAAGTGCTATGAAAATAGGTCGCTGATAAAAGCAGTGATCCCCTCCGCCTCTGTAAGTTCCTGCTGCAAGCTGGTCTCTCTCGCGGCGTCCAACTCCACCATCCAGCTCGTGCGATCTCTCTAGGAAAGGATATGCGAGACGAGCTCTCGAGCATCAGAATCCTCAATACATCTACTAACGCCGTGTCCGAAATGCCTTGTACGCGGCTCTTGATCTCAGCAGGTGCATGGTCACCACAAGTCTTCTCCACTTTATTCCCAGAATTTAAACTCAGGCTTCCAATTTCAAGTCTCGCCGGTCACTCTCTGGTAGTGAGATCCCCGAGATGGGGCAAACAGCAGGAGGAAAAGGGATGTCATGCTATATTCACGACTGATGAGGCGGGATACTCTCCTGAGATATTCTCCAGGATGGGCGAGGAGATCTATATTGCTGGGCTGAACTCTTCTTCGCTGCCCTTACCTGCTCTTGCTACAGAATCACCCATCGATGAACGATCTGTAGCGAAATTGAAGAAGACTGCGCAGAGGCTTTTGGGAGAAGAGAATACTGAAGTCATGAGGAAGGGTTTGTGTTTCCGTCCAGTCACCACGAGAGGAACACCGATCCTGGAAAGGATTGAGGAGAAAAGGCTGGGAGGTTTTGGTACGAGGGGTGGTGGAGAGGGAGGAGTGTTCCTCGCTGCAGGGCATGGACCCTGGGGAATTTCCAATTCTTTAGGGACTGGTAAAGTCATGAGTGAGATGATCGAAGGGCAGGAAACGAGTGTTGATATTCGTGGGCTTGGACTTTGATTGTGCCGAGAGTACCATGGTTGTATATGAAGTCGAACGAAGAGAACATTGGGAAGGGCCACTCAGGTCTCGTAGATTGTAAATATATTGCTATGTAATCGCCCTGCTAAACAAGTGTTTCATGTCATCTTTCCTCTTTTCAAGCTGCCGTCGACACTTGGAACTGATGGTATCGGGACAGTATAAAACCTTGAACGCATGCAGTATTAGCATCACTCTCTCAGAATTATTTCCAAAATAAGGAAATTAGGAATTGAAGGCGCTCAATCAGACATCCAAGGAAGAATAAACTGTCATCTGTCCCGCAAATAGGTTCTCTTTGGGACTCCAGAGAAAACTGCGAATGTGGTATGTGTTTCATCATAAGAGCTTCGGGGTGGAAACAAAGGGAATAACATAATGACTGACCTGAGTGGAATATGGTAAATCCGTCGAAGTCATACCCCGAGTCGAATACGTAACAGAAGTAGTCCAATATCTCCTACTCGGCCAGTCGTCGCTACACTAGCAATCGTACAATTAAAACTCAGACTTCAGGCTGTCAGCGAGATTCTCTCAAGAAATCAATGTGACAGGTGAGATAAAAGGTGCTTCAGTTGAAAGATGAAAAGTCTTGGTTTTTTCAGCATCCGGCACGAATGCCTTCAGCATTAGCATGGAAAAGTTACATCATAAGCAAGCTAAAACATGAAACTGTCTTCCACATACCGATTAGCAGCATTGATCTCCTAGTATAGCATCATGTATATTCTGCAAGCATGCCAGTCAGCGACCGTTCCAGAAAATAGCTGAATCCAAAATCTCCTGCTCTACGATATCATATCAGGTAATCGAACCAGTTTGCTCGTCATTATTGATCTGCATTTGATAGTACTTGTGTTGCTCATCATTTGATATCGTGCTCGGAGGACGGGACGTATGGAAGATATGCGACTCACAGCAATTGTCTGTCCTAGCTTGAAGAGGTCAGCTTGCTTCTTGAAAAGAGCTTGCAGGAGGTTTGAGAGGAATCGGAGGTATCAGATAGTCCGTTTGGTTAAGACAGGTAAGTCACCATGGAAGCCGAAGCTCATTGGTAAGACAGGGGCGACACGAAAGTTCATCATAGTAATTGTGTTGGAGAGGAAAAGAAAAGCTCAAACGTACCAAATTACTGCGCAGCTTAGAACGTGCTATTAGTGGAAGAGCAACATGGGTTAGTTAAGAAGCAAGTGGCAGTCTGAGCACGCATAAATTGTTGGCTGGCTGTACCGTTGTGTGTTGCATTGCATTTCGCTGTGAGGAAGATGTGGACTGGAGAGATTTCGAGGCTGCGAATTTAAAAGAAATATGGGACTAGCGCATTAGTCACGTGCCTGCGGTGACGGCAAGCGCAACCGAGAACCAGTGCAACGTTGGATTCTTGACTACCGAGACCCCTGAGACCTCGTAATCTATTGGGAAAGCCTTTCGGAGATTTTGAATGCATTGTCTTCCAGTTTAGTGTGAAGTCTCAAAGCAGAAACGTCGCCAATGCTTACCAAATCAGCCTCGGTGTGGATAAATCCGGATTCGGTAGAGATGACCCCCATTTCCCTCTTCTTGTGGGGGTCAGTAAGGGGCTCAACCGAGCATCATCAACGTCCATTGTCGATCATTACATGTATACAGACGTCATAGGTCACACAGTTGTTATGGAGGAAATAATCTTTGTGATTCTAGAAGAGCAACTATTCCATAGATGCTAAACGCCCATGTGCTGGATATGCCAAGCAAAATCACTCCACCGAAATCATTATGCGTATCGTTTGCCTAGCGCTAACCCCCCTAATAGAATGCCAATGCCGAACAGACGAATGTTGAGACGCCTTTTCCTCCCCTCTTTCATGTGCCATACCGTGTATTCCATTCCATGCTCCAGAGTGCTTGCTGCCACAATCGTACATTCGACCGCATCGATTTTTCAAGCCTGCCAGCTTGCGCTCTCCGATATTCTTTAAAGTTACGCCGGACGGAAATGACAGCAGAACACGCCAGTTGATGAGGAGAAAACAGACCACGCAAAGAACACCAAGCATGCCTTCCACCTTTGCCAGATCCTGCTTCAACTCCACCGATTGCTAAAACGCGTAGGGGGAATCTCATGATCATGAACACCACGCTACAAGCATATGAAATGCGAAATGCAACCCGATGCAGCAACACCGACTCCTCCCGATGAACCCTAGATGAAAGAAAAGTAGAAAAACAGAAGCAGATGCCGTGTACAATAATGCCAACTTGAAAGAGGGTGATGGAATCGAAAACGCCACATTTATCCGTACGCCTAGCCCACGATTTAAACCTCGTAAAGAATCTACCTGCCCATCATATATGCTGGCGGGAATCCGCTGTTTCCACCGTTCAACATTGATACGGGATTTCCAGCTGTCATGGCGCCAGCAAATCCCGGACCGTTCCAACCATTCCCGTTTCCACCGAACGAAGCAGTTGTATATTGACCGGTAGATGCACTCGTTGGGCTCATAGCACCAGTGTATCCCATTCTATTTGGACCAAGTCCTGGAGGGGCGGAGAGGCCAGGTGGAGGCCCACTCGCAGTGCTGAATGAAGAAGCAGCGCCCCCCAACATTGCTCCATTCATGCCCTGCATGACACCCGGAACATTTTGTGGGCCGGGGGACGACATTCCTTGTCCGGACCGAACACCAAGTGGATTTTTGGAAAAACTTAGACGTATGCCTCCTTTTATGCTGTTGTGAAGTGGATGGCCGTACAACTCATGAAGCGCTTTTGTTGCGAATGATACATCTTCAAACTCGACAAAACACATCGGCCCATTCTGCTTGGTTCTAAAACACAGTCGCTTGTAACCACGTTGCTTTGAAAACATCGCTTTTAGCTCGTCTTCCGAGGTATCGATCGGGAGATTGCCCACGTAAAGCGTATTGCAGGGAGGGTTCTGGTCAGCGGGGTTGACTGGAGGAAAATTATGACGCTGGTAGTGCTGACTCCCGAGCTGATAATTGACAGGAGGTCCACCGTTAGTCAATGTCGACGGCGACATCGGATTCGCATGTGACATGGACGTCAGAGCAGTTGGATTGGCGAATGAGTTCAGAGATGCTGGACCGGCAGCACTGTTTGTGTTGAGAGATAGGCCTGCCATCCGTGAAATCGGGATTTGGGGATTGGTCGGTCGACGTCCTTGCACAGATGGGCCGTTTTCAGCATAGGCGACCGGATCTTTCAGAAGTTCACCAGTTTCATCGTCGTCAACGGAATCATTGTTGATTAAAGATTTTCCTGTGATCCTGGTCCGCTCATTCAAGTGATTTCCAATAGGAGACTGCGGGGAGAACAGGCTTTGGTAGTGTGCACTGATTTCCGGGTTGGGCAGCTCGTTACTCGCGTAAGGTCCGTTGTTCGTTGGAGACACTCTCTGTGTCGTTTGAAAGCTGCCGTTGAATCGTGAAGATTGGCGAGGAGTAGGACCTCCAGATGAGGCTGTAGATGATGTGGAACTTGCTGGTCCAGTATTCGACGTGTTATCGAGCGTATATCGACGGGAAGCAGTCGGACTACCGTAAAAGATCTCGACAATCATCTGGGCGTCGTTCGCGACATTTGGCTTCCCATCAAGCATGTTCTTTGCCTCCAGTGCGCCTGGATGAGATTTGAAGCGCAGAATAGCGGAGCGGAATCCGGGGTCCTCGGACTTCTCGGGTGATAATACTTCTGCATCAATGAAGTCTTTCGACCAAACCACCATCAACCTCAGTGTATCCTCGGTCGTATTCGCAGGTAGTCGTCGAATGAGAACCGAACATGGGCCGGCAGTAAACGCGCCTGCTGGGGCTTGGGGTGTGCTGGATCCACTTTCGCTCGCGAAGGCATTCATGGTTGTCATCGAGAGAGACTGGTACGTCTGTTGCGCACCATTGGAAGGACGAAAGGCCTGGCCAGGTTGGGAGAATACAGGAGGGTTCATGGCATGCTGCGGTGTAAAAGAATTTGCGCGATCCAACGCTGCGGTGAGTTGGTGCTGGGAGAAGGATGCTGCTGTGTATGCGCTAAAGGGACTTTGGACCAGGCTCATGCCTGAGTTGTACAAAGCTTCTGGACGAAGTTATGATGGTGGCGTCGAGGATCGAGTCTTAGGACGCGCCTCGAAGGGTTCGGCAGGGCGTGGTGACGGCGATGTGCAGTTCGCAGGAGAGTTGCAAGTATCAGATAAAGCGCGGATGGGCGTCGGAAGGGTACGATAAGACCTCGCGCAACAAGAGACTATGCTGGAGACGACGGGTGGTTGATCGCGGGAAGATTTGGGCCAGCACTCGTGAGAGGTGAGTTGTCAAATTCGTCGACTCCAGAGTTCAGGTACTGCTGGAAGACCGTGCGACCCGCGTCGACCTCAATGGCGGAAATGTGGTGTTGAAGGAGAGCTGCCCTCGGTCGCAAGTTAGGTGGGCGCGACGGGAGCGGGACGAGACTCGGGGCGACTCGAGCTGCTTGGTGACAGCGCGAGGATATACTTGAAGGAGTGTCGGGAGGAGTGCTTGGGACCGGGAGAAGATCGATGAGGAGGAGGAGGAGGGCTGGGCTCTGTCGGAGTGTTTTTTTCGTTCGAGATGGAACGGGTGGGTGAAATAATGGGGGATTGGAGATTGTCGCTGTGAGGTGGAAGGCAGGCCGGGGCGGCGCGGTGATTGGCTGCAGGGGCGAACTTTGGATTAAGAGTGATAAAGCTAGCGCGACACTAAGCAGAGCTGGCTGGGTAGGCTGGTAGTTGCAGATTTCCCTTGGTAAGGCGGAACAGAGCCAGAGGGGGCTACGGGAGCCACCTGGGAGAGGGGCCACTGCTGCTGCCAGTGCCAGTGCAAGTGCCAGAGACAGGCTAGAGAGGGCCTGGGAGAGGACCTCAGGGAGCTCTTACGCCGTGTCAGGATCCTTGCTGCTCTCCTGGCCTCCCAGGTTCCTTGTCTCCTTGAGCAGTTAGTGCAGTCAGTGAGCCGGCTCCACACCTCCTTCATGGGCCATGCGCAAGATGGGCGATAGCAGCTGCAGCCAGCGGGGATGCGACGGGGATGGCACCAGTGGGTGGGACCTTGGACGCGGGCGTACGTGCGTGCGAACGAGCGAGCGGCAGGAGCCTCCAAGCTCCAACGCGCTCCGCAGCGATGATCATTCCGTCCAGAACCTGCCTCGAACCTGCCTCGATCCCTATATTGGGGTGCGCGCAAGGCCGCGATGCCACGATGCCAACATCTAGAGTGCCATGTGCGCGCCCCGACGAGCGGCTCCCAGTGGGGGATGCAGCGGCCGTGCAAGATCAATGGAGAAACGAACAACAACGTCTGTCCCAAACTCTCACACTCCCAGGACACACTCCCAGGACACACTACACCAGAGCCCAAGCCAAAGCCGTCTTTTCTACCGCCTGCAATCAGCGTGGTGCGATCCATGGTCCACCCCCTTCAACCTTCGGCTCTCGGGATGAGATTGATAATCATGGCAGAATGTGATTCGCTGCCAGCTGGAATTCAAAAAAGGCGCTGCTCTTTCCCCTCGTTGGCTGACCTGACTTGCGCTACGCGACCTGCACTATCGTCCACCACCTATCTATCTACCTACCCTACCCTACCCTACCTGCCTAGGTGCTGGGGAAACTCCGTTGTGCTAGATCGCGTGCACAGATTTGGCTGCTTGGGGCTATCGACAACCCTCCTCAATGTGGATGGTGGGGTGATGCTTGGGACTGAGTGTTCACGGCTCTGGGAGGCACCCAGTGGAAGATGTCTCAGCTTCGTTTGGACGGCATTGGACCTCCTGCTCTGCCTAACGGGTTTAACTTTGTCGAGGGTGGTGGTGAGAATCAGAGACAGGGACCAGGAGCCCTCCGGAGGTTAGATCTCAGTGAGACAATCGAGTTATGTTCCTTCTTTTTGCGGGAGGCATGCAGCTGCAGAGGACCCCTTCTTTGATATCCGACAGAGAGCAGCCGTGTGGCTGTCGCTCGCTACCTGCCAACTGCCAACTGCCAACCGCCAGATTGTTCTGGCAGTAATGCTCAGGAAAGAACGTCAACGCCCTGCTTGCATACTGGCCACGATCCCAGGAGATCTTGGTCGGGTGTGACGATGGGTGTATGGTTCCTTTGCCGACTCTTGAGGTTACACAGCGCCATCTGACGTCTTGTACGGCAGACTCTGGCGCACGAATGTGTGTGCTTCGAAAATCCAGGGCACACTCATTGGTGGATGCGTATCAGGGGAACGGATAATCGCTTTATGCCCAAATGGGCTTTTGTACGCTGAAATTTATGGCAAAATAATGCAGCACTGGCGTCTGTCTCAGATTAACACAGATCAACTCTCCAAGTGTCGGGTGAGTATTTCCAGCTGTTCATCAGTCGGCAGGCAAACCTCTATGAAGATGCATCCGGCTTGCTTGCGGTACTCGGAGCACATGGCAGATCTCAATGCCTGCCGAACCTCTCTATGGGAAAGTGACAGCTCGAATGTACGAAGCGGCCACGATTCCGATGGCGCTGCGAGGCGCATGGACGGAAGTTTGCCTCCTTTAAACACTCCAGCAGCGGACAGGTCTTCTAGTGGTATCTCGTGGACTGTGTGGGCGGTTCACAAGGCAGCACGCGGAATTTGCAGGCCCTTGGAGACACTTGATACCGGCGCTCGTAAGCACGCTCGACGCCTCCAGCCGGTTGAGTTGCGAGGGACGAAAGCTGCTGAGAGCGCTGCTTGATTGTTCTCGGCATGTCATGTAATGTACTCGAGCCCTGAAGGGTGGCAACTTTTGCAAGGAGCTTTGACGCCTTCGACAAGGTCAATCTCCAGGATCATGGTCAGGGGTGTGCTGTGGTCCTTTCATAGGCCGGCAGCCCGTGCACCTTCTTCCCCTCGACAGGGGCGCGCTGCTTGGGTCCAGCTGAGGGTGTGTGGGCTGGGTGAGGGGCTTATCCCACTGCACTGGCTCTCGAGAAATCGCACTCACGAATCTTGACCTGGTGATGGATCGGCGAACTGAGGACGGGGTAGTTTTTCCGACGAACAAACCCAAATCCTGTCATCATGAACTGGCATGGCTCCTGTTTCTGGACTGTGGCCTTCTACGAATTGTTCTAGATTCCACTCCCCCATGACTTGGACCTTTGGTGGGGTCAAGGACACTCAGTGATTGCTCAGCGTTGGAAAGGATGTTTGCTTCGAGGTCACTAGCCCTTCTCGTCTCGCGGATGGTTCGATTTCCTGCATCGCAGATGCACAAGTGCAGCTTTTCCTCTTGTGTACAAATCTCGCGGCCGTTATTCGATGACATCTGGTGGGGAGGGCAGGTAAGGTTGACCGACAAAGACCACATGCTGGCAGAACCACGTCCAAAAGCTCTTGGTACCAGTCGGAGTCAAATCCTCCAGTGACCACTGTCCATGTTCCGCTCGCAAGCTTGGGGAGAAGCAACCATGTTCCCCAGGTCGCGAAACTTGTCAGATGATGACCGACGCTTGCCGGGACCTTCCCGTAACCTCCTGTCCTCGGGCCCCTCAACGAAAAAGAAACCACACCCCCAAGGTCGGCAGAGAACACTCGTCCACAGCGTACAGAAGCCCCGTCAACCTGGTCAGAGGGACATTCGGAGCGGCTGGAAGCATGTCTTCCTCCGAGAAATGGCTTCCGTTTCACAAGGCTGTGTGTGTATATTCGAATAGCGGCACTTATAACAGACCTGCCTTAGCCCTTTCTCGAAGTGAACGTGTGCGTTGTCGGTGGCTTTCCACTGAGCTTGGTTCTTCTGATCAGGACCCGGATTTCCCTCACCATTGACCAATAGGTGGCACCTGTCGCCATGCACGCCGGCTTCTCTCTCATGCATAGCCGTGAAAGTAGTATGCTTTAGGACGTGCTTTAGGACCACATGGTTGCACGGTCCATTTACTGGCACACGAAACTGTTAGTGCTGATGGGGGTACTCTCGATGCCCCCCAAAGTTCCACACCCATCTCGCTGATCAGACATGAGGCTCTGCGTTTTGGGATGTTTTCAGTCATGTGATGTCATTGTTTCCCCTTTCTGTTGCCATCTCCTGTTAATTTCAGCATTGGACAAGATGTGAAGCCCCTCAATTCGCTTATACGATAAAATTCAAGAACAATTGAATTTCCAGCACTCGAAATGGCTTGTTGGAAATGATAACGATTCGAAAATTATTGTTGGCCACACCTTGACCCCATTGATGCCCCTCGGACCCCCACGAACCATTTCGGAAGGCTTTGAAACGTTGAGCACTCCCTCGGGATGGAAGAGGCCAGATTTAGAACCCATTGCAGCACCCCTCCCCCCTTATTCTCTCAATAACAGGGGCAGAACCTGTGAGGCGCTTGGCGCTTACGGTCGCAGGAAGAGGGGGAGGTATCTGCATAATATTCGACGTAAACTGAAGGGCCTTGTGCGATTCGTGTAAATTTGAGAACCGCTATGATGGTATCATTTCAGGGGTTTAGTATACAATCATATTTGAGAACTTGCTGGAGTAGAACCTTGGGGCGGAAGAGGATATGGATTGTCAAGTGGAAAGATTTGGAAGTATCTGCTGGGATAAATTATGAGAACTAGGAAGTAGTCATATCCCGCTCCATTGTTGCCCACTACAAAGAAAAGTAGGGAAGCGAAAATTCACCTCAGTTTTCCATCTCGATTTCCAACTGAAACCTTGACAAAGAACTTTCAGCGGAGTCCAATAGCTAAATACAGACACATCACTAGTGCTAAACCCTCACGATTATTAAGTACTGAAAATGTGACACTGGAGGTTGTGGAATCCGTGGCGCAAAACTGTTCCTCAATACACAACAGCTCGAGGAACAATTCTCACTGGCCAGACTATCTCTAAATTCAAAGAACCTTGAACGAAGCAGAAAGGTAGTTAGGTTTTGATTTCCCCTAAAGTTTGGTAGGGCAAGGCTAGGATTATATTGAGAATTCTAATAATTACTAATATTTAGTTAATAATATATTTGAATTAAACTTATAGCTTTTAAGAAAAGCTTATTAAAGTATTTCGAGAACTAAAGGGAGAATAGCTATATTCTTATATATAGGTAAGGTGTTCTAACCATATTCCTAAGAACTAAAGTTCTGGGGCCCACTATAATATCCCTGTGAATCGGCCAGATAAGCCACAATTTAATTGGACTTAATTATGCATCATAAGGACTTTTTCTGCACAACATTCGATAGCTTCCGTGGTCCAATGGTTAGGATTGTAAGAAACCACTTTCTCATCACACTAATATCCTAACTAACAATATTCTAGCCACCCTTCCACTCTTCAGTGAGCTAGGTGGAGGTTCGTGTTCGATTCACGGCGGTTGCATCTCTTTTTGTGAATAATTTTTGACCTCCTCTTTGCATATACAGCATATCAATAATTTTTGCACCCCAGTTTGGTGCTGAGTTCTGTTCATTAGGGTTTGGGGGACTGGTGACCAGGGCTGACCACAGGTGACTGTTGCCAAATAAGTTAACCGAGCCAGAGAGAGTGTCGTATTTGGCATCTTACATCCAAGGCACAACCCCCTAGACTTTTAAATATATCAAATTACATTATCTATATTGCCTTTGAAATGGTAATGTTGCATGCTATTCTTTTCAACTAAGGTGAGCTTCACAAAGAGGAGCTTCACAAAGAGGCGCTTCACAAAGGTGACAATTGATAAACCCGATGACTTTCCGCGAGCGGCCCGAGAGTGGCGGCGTCGGCCCTGCTAGTGAGGTAATGCCATAACCAATTTTTCTTTAACATTTCTCATATCAACATTTTGTATTCTTACCTGGATGCCGTTATATGTTGTTTGGAGTCGTGCCATCGCATTCATTTATACATATTTCACATATATCTAGCGAGATCCTTGGATTTGGTGGAATAAATTGGCCGAGACCTTTAATTAGTATTGACAATGGCACCACAGACGAGCATCCCAGTTGTATGCATTCCCTCTCCCCTTTTAATTACAAACAGTTTGAAATCAAGATTTTATAAGAATCAACGCCCGGGTCCTGTATCAAACTGATAATCTTATGTGGGATCTCCTATATTCAAAAGCAAGTCCTGAAATATCTGAGCAACCGTCGGCCGACATGATCGAAAATGGGGGTTTAGCCATAAGCAGAGTGCCCCCAAAAAAAAGTAGGAAATGCGACCGAGGCGAATCGAACACGAACCTCCCACCTAGCTCACTGAAGAGTGGAAGGGTAGTCAGAATATTGCTCCGATATTTCAGTACTTGCATTTGAATATGTGACTCCCCCAATAAAATCAAACAAATCATATCATTGTACCAACTGGTTGGGGTAAATCAAAATGAGACTGACATTTCTAGGCTGCCAATGTTCTTGGGTAAGGAAACATCAAATTGTTGAGAAGCAAGTCACTAACCCTCATCTCAGGACAATTGGAACAGGTTTGTGCATTTACCAGATATGAACAAACTGACAATAAATAGTGTATACATTTCAAGTCCCTTTTTAGAGTCTTCTACTAAAGAATAGCTAGCTTCTGGTGTGTTCAAGTAGGTTGAATCCCGTATTACAGAAGAACTTCACTGATATAATGCAGCTAGTACCTCAGTGAGCCCCTCTCACAAGCACCTCCAATCATCTGCTGATGTCCTAGGATATGGACGAATTATCGTGCCAAGAAGACCGATGGTCTCCCCGGTATAATGATGTTTCTATGGGCAGTTTGTAAGTCCTCGAAACCCTGATTTTCCTCTTCTCTAACAGTTCAAAGGCGCCGTTCCATTCGGAGCTTACTCAATCGCTCAAGTTTGATCCCATTCTGATTTGATACTACCTTCTCTTACTGTTCCCTAGAATTTCAACATCCCCATTCAAGTCCAGCCACAAGTCTTTGGCACATTATGTTTGGTTAGCTGGGCACAAACTCTGATATATCATGAGTAAGCTCCCTCATGTCTCCAAGCCACACCAACTCACTTTCTTCCAGTCGATGGCCGGCCTGGAAAGCGTCATCGATTGCTGGAGCCATCTGGCTTGTGCTATGTGGCGCTGAAGCAGCATTGATATTGACACTGAAGGTGATTGACAAGTCTTGGAAATTTGAGGATTCACTGACGAAAAAGCCATTGTATGATCGTGGCATCAATTTCCCTATGATTATTCTCGGGGTGATTGCGAGCATACTTCTTGCAGTTGGACTGCTGCCCCCATACATAGAGATATATAAGCGGAGGGGAAGAGTTATTGGAATTAATTGGGTATGCAATTCATCAACTCCATCCAAAATCTACTAAGCCGGAACAGATATTCCTCACTATCGACTGGATGGGAGCTTTCTTCTCGCTGATGGCTCTTGGTAACACCCCATTCTTGTCCATGTTGTCTCAAAGACTGACTTCGGAAAGTTGCACAAAACACTTTCGACATTCTGGGAGGAATTCTTTACATCCTATGCGTTTTCATCGAAGGCGGAATCTTCATCTCGCATCTGATATGGCGGTTCCGAACTCGAAAGATTCGCGCTCAAGCCAAAGCAGAGGAAAAGACATTCGACGACATTGCCGAAGAACGCAGGCGTGAGAATGTTGAGTTCCAATTTGCGGAGCGGGAGGTCAAGTTGCCGTTCTTTCGTTCCAAACCGGGTGGGCCCGGCCCCATGGAAGCTGGGAATATGAAGGGTGAGTCTCTTCCATGCCGGAGAAAGGTCCAGAATTGTGGAAATAGGGAGGCTCTAAAGGCATATGCTGATCCTTTGCGCAGAAGCTCCCTCCAAGACGAGATCGTCATTAGAAAATGCTGTTGAAATGCAGCCAGGAGAGCTCAAATCATGAGAACTCCGTTGAATCGGGACAACATGCAACAGTCCAGGACAAGACCGCTTAGGCAATGTGGAGAAAGCTTCTGTGCAGAGCTGTACCACGGAACAGAGGATGATAGATGAGCTATTTTAGAGATATAGGCAATAAGCATTTGTAAGAGCTAGAGCCCTGGATCTGAATACAGCACCGCAAGTCCCTAAGTAGTTGTCAATACTTACAATGTTCTTGGAAATTTCGAACAATCAAATCCTTATTATCATTTCTAGATATTCACGTTATCCCCTAGCTTCCGGAACATTCAGAGCCACTGGCTATGCGCTTGACGAAATCTCAGAGTTTGTGTACCCATAACAAGGGCGCGAGTTCTTGCCTTTCGAATCGAGTATCCAAGATGGCATAGCGCACATTCGACAATCTGCTGCTCGAAGAATGAGGACAGATAGAGTATTGGGACATATCGCTAGGGGAGACCAATTCTGAAAAGTGAACGAAGGGAATATGGGATCATTCAGTATGACCACCTCTATGAGCTATGTCCAGTTCGTAAATCGTGAACTTTTCCTGTCTATGTTAGAACCCCATAAATGCAAAATCCCATTTTGTCCACAAAATGCCACCGTTTGAAATGAACAACATGAATCGAAACGCCCTTCGAAGTCTCCAGGACAACACTGCGCTCGTGGTCATGACAACCATGGCTTTTGACTCTTCAATATCATCATAATATCGTACACCCTCCATCCCTTTTCTTTCGTCGCGACCTGTGCGGTCGCCGGTGTTCTCTCCGACGATAGACAACCTCCTCGTCTATACTCGGCGTTGTTGTATTGTCCTTGCGGATGATCTGCCGGCAGAGATCTATGAAGACTTCATCCACATTCGCTTGGCTGAGATTAGCATTGTCATTCAGATTCAACAGTCAAACTCACCCCGCTGTCGTGCCGATGTCTCGTAATATGGAGCATTCCCCCAGCTTTGCGAGACGGTGAAAGCTCTCTGCCGAGTCACGACTCGATCTTCTTCAAGGTCGGACTTGTTGCCAACAATAACGATTGGGACATTCTCGTCATCTTTAATGCGGATGATCTGCTCTCGGAGCTCTTGCAGTTCGGCAAGACTGCTTTGGCTAGTGATAGAAAAGACGAGTAGGAATCCTTGTCCTGTTTTCATGTATAGTTCTCTAGGACAACGATCAGCATTCCGACGTCTTTTCCTGCCACCCAATCGTGGAGCATCGTACCTCATCGCCGCTGTTCAAGAGTCAGTATCCAGTCACGTGATTATAACATTCTTTGAACTTACTGAACTGTTCAGTGCCAGCTGTATCCAATCTGCAATTTGTGAGCCACATGTCGCTGTCTCAATGGAGAATCCTACATCTCAAGCATGCATTGACGACCCTGTCATTGTGCGTCAGTCATGGTAGCACAGACACGAGACACCTCGACCGCGGACTCACATCGACCTCGATTTGCTTTCGGTACGAGTCCTCAATCGTAGGATCATAGCTCTCGATCCAAACATTCTGTACGAATTGTGCTGGGCAGACTGTCAGAAACGATGCCCATCAAGGGGGTGGCGAAATTTACCAGTAAGGCACGATTTGCCAACGCCGCCTTGCAGAGATTGTCAGCTGTGAGACTCGGCCTCCTGAACGAGAAAGTCACGCACCTGCGCCCAACACGACGATATGATAGTCTCTCCTGCTCGAGTATATCGTCAGCCTCTGCATTTAGCGCCCCCATGCAGTCTACGGTCTTTCCAGACCGTCTACCTTTGCGAGGTCCTAGCTGACATTTTTGCGCTGGTCGCTGGTCTGCTGCAGCAGCAGCAAACTCTCTCTCACGGCCTTGCCTAGACGCCCTCCACGCTCAGCGAGCTCCGTCCCTGCTGCTGCTGTCGACTCGACGCTCGCAGACACCCCTCTGGTCCGGGTTCGGTCGTTTTCGCAGTGCAGATGACATGTATGACCATTCCAAGGAGCCAGAAAACTTCGAGTGCCAATGCACGGTTGAGGACTTGAGCCGACCCGCTGCTGGGCTTTCCGAATCTTGTGGTTCAGGAGCTACCGCCGCTGGACCATGGACATAACTACAAGCAAACAGCAGAATAATGATAACTCACCCTACTCGCTCTGGATGGGCACGAGCGATGGCAGTAGCGGACGGGCGGTTTGATCAGGGGCATTTGACAGCTGCATGTCTTACTACGCATTTATACAGCTCCTTCCTCTTGCCACGGGGCATTGAGGCACCAGTGCCTTCAACTGACGCCGGTCCACACGCAATTGGAACTCTAGCCACGACTTTGCCCTCAGATTACCGTCCTCTTTCGTCTCTTTGCCTCAGACGCTCTCGCCCACTCCAATGGAGGTACCTCGAGATGCGCGGAGATTCAATAGCCTGGACGGTTGGAGGCCGTCGTCCACCAATGTTTTTGCACTGCTGCTCTGGCCGTTTCCGACAGGCCAGACAGGCGTGGCAGGCCTGTCTTCCGGGCTTAATGCTGACCTGTGGGAAGCCCTAGCAGCGCCAAGTCGCACGCAGCCATAGGGAAGAAGAGCTCGCTACCCTACGAGCGGCGTTGGGGCGCTCCCGCTAGGGTGGAGTCCGGTGGACGAGACCCTTGCCATGACAACTTCATCTGGTACACGCTCTCCTATTTTCTCCCTTTCTGCTCATGCAAACATGCTTTTTGCGCAGGTTGAACATGTCTTCATGTATGTAAGCATCCTTTCTGTGTCAGTGGCATATCAGGGCAATCTCCTCACCAACAAGAGGCATGGTATAGGTCACGTGCTTATACAATGGCCAATAAGTGTTTCGCTGTGTTTCCTTCTTCAGCGGGAGAGCTGCCAAGTGGCGGTGGCGGCACTGTGTGGATGCCCATATCACCATCTTGCTATGATCTCCATATCTAATCGTGCCCCCACGGGGGCTGCATTTCCTATAAATAGATTCCCGCCATACAACGTGTCGAAGCCTGAAGCCTTACTTTAGTGGCTCGTGGGGACAACGAAAGCAGCTCTCAAGTCTCTGACATTCCTACGAGACATCCAAAAGCGAGTCTGCGTTCTCAATGCTTAATGTCCCAAACTCAGTAGAACAATGAAAGTACGTCCCGTTAAATGTATCTTTGAGTTTTCGTACTTTGAAAAGGTGGCCCCCAACTCTCAACGTCCCAAACTGAGTAGAACAATTAAACCACGCCACGTTGGATGTGCCCCTGAGTCTTCCTACATTCAAAATCTCAATGTCTCAAGCCCACTAGGACAATTCGGCTTCTCCTAGACCTATGTACCTCCAAGCTATCGTAAGAGCATGCACCATTGCTCGTCGTACACCTAAGCGAAAACCCTACTAGAACAACCCTATATAAAAAGCCTTAAATACTTCCAAATTACACAAAAATTGCAAGGAAGTACAAAATAGGATCCCTAATCATAATTTATATGTTTTTATTATTGATTTGTAAAGGGAAAAGTTGTGATATAGGTTGTGGGTAGGTTAGTTACCTCGCTTAGGTGTACGACGAGCAATGGCGCAAGCTCTTACATTGGAAGCCTGCATCTCCGAATTGTGAACAGTATTTCCATTGTCCCGGATAGAGCTGGAACAATGGAGCTAAACTTCGAGAAGATCGGATGGAAATAATCAAGGAGTTTAAAAGCCACTTCAACTGAATGTACGAGATCTCGAGGGAACATTCAAAGTGAAAGCAGTTCAATTGTTTCTCTTAAGCTTAGGACATTGAGTGCCGTGATTGTCCCCAGTCAAACTGGATAGGGGCTATGAGAGTGTTCTAAGTATATATTGAACACTGAAGTTATTGACATCGCTTTATGATTGTGCTTGTCCCCAGCCGAAATGCACAATGAACTACAGGAATGTTCCAAAGTGCAGCCTGAACAACCTATCGACATCACTTTATAATTGTGATTGTCCTAAACTAAAATGGACAATGAAATATCAGCATGTTCCAAGTATAGCCTGAACAATGAACTGCTCGAACTTGCCCCAAATTAACAAGCTTGGACGTCGAAACCCGTTTCATCCAAAGGAACCAGGTTCATATAGTCGAATAAGGAGAATTACTCCAAACTGCCACACTTGCTAGCTTGCGGGGAGTTCTTCCGCAACCTTTCCAATTTAACTGCACTATCATCTTCATGGTAGAATATGTTCAGCTAACAGCAAATAGCAATTTAGCACCAAAAAAAAACTTGTCGAAAGTACTGTTCAGTACGCGTTGCCTTCATATATACTTACCAAAAAAAAAAGGCTATTTCTGCCTAGTGATGACGGGAGGACTTCAGGGATCAACCACTGGGTAAGCCACAAATTTCACTTCGCAGAAGAACCTCCAAAAGCAAACCAAGTGTCTGGCAACACCTATTTTTTGCACCTGTTTTAATGATCTCCCTTAACGCAAGATGTGGGCTACCACACAGACAATTCCAGTCATGGTGCTCGGCGATCTGCTTTCACAACAGAATTTGGGCACAGGGTTCCAAAGTTTTGTAGAATTCTGTAGCAGAACTCAGACAAAAAGACGTGAGCCATAATTTGGTAGATGCTTCCATTGTCAAAACGCCAACCTTATGTACAACGGCTCATACGTATTAGCCCCAACTTCTACCAGCGTCCCCAACTCATTCGTCATCATAGCCATCTAAGGGTTTTCTTGGACTCGTCGGGACTGTAACATCATGTCGTCAGCACCCTGTCTTTGAAGCTATGCCACCGAATGTGGAATCATACTTGGATATGTGAGGGGAATCTCTGGTCTCCTTGGATCGCCCAGCCTGGTCCGAATCGGCGGCACCGTCACAATTAACACAGGTCCCGCGCTCCCAATGACTATCGAGTAGAAGATCGCTGGCTTCTCAATGGCCGCCCATCGCAGATAGCGGAAGGGTTGCGAGAAGAATCTTGGATAGGCCGACATTGTGTCTAGACAGATTAGCAGACGTTTGCAGCTCCCAGGGCTTGTACGCTTACCCAATTGACGGTCTCAAACCTCCCTTTGGATGTCTTGTGCTGTTGCAGGATTGTTGCGCGACCTTGTAGATTTCAGGATGCTTGAATGTTCGAGGTGAGGTCGGAGGTCGGAAGCCATCACGTGCGGGCTGCACCCCTGCGCGACCGATCTTGGCATTGCATAGGTGTTCCTTAAGCTTCAGGACGCGCAACTGCCACCGAACTTCTCACAACAACGACAACGACATGCGGTGGTTACTTTCTTTTCTCTTGCTTGGGCTTTTGTCCGTGGTACATGCGGTGAGCTCCAGTGGAAGTAAACTGTTGGTGGTTCTTGAGGAATTGGCGGACAAGACAAAATACTCGAAATATCTGGCAGATCTCGAAAGTGCGTATATTTCCAGGAGCGTACCTTCTGTTGCATTGTATGCTGACTGTTTCTCCCCAAAAGGCAGAGGATTCAAAACCACAATCGAATCACCAAAAGCCGAGAAGATTGCGTTGTTCGAGCTGGGCGAGAGAGCTTATGACCATGTCCTCCTGCTACCAGCAAAGTCGAAAGGTATGGCTCGCCTCGCAATGGGAGACAAGACTGCAACTGACTCTGGTAGGCCTGGGACCAAATCTCACACCCAAGCTTCTTCTCGATTTCATTAATGCTGGCGGAAACATCCTTTTGACCCTCGATTCTTCACACCCCACACCATCTGCCCTCGTGTCACTCCTTCTTGAACTAGATATCCACCTTCCCACAGATCGCAATGCCCTTGTGGTAGATCACTTCAACTTCGACACACTGAGCGCCGCAGAAAAACATGATGTAGTTCTCGTGCCCCGGCCAGACGCTCTTCGACCAGACGTAAAGAACTTCTTCAAGGGAGCCGGCGAAGATGGAGAAATCATTGCTTTCCCAAGAGGCGTTGGACAGACTCTGGGTAACACAAGTCCGCTCTTGACCCCAATTCTCCGAGCTCCTCGTACAGCCTACTCCTATAATCCTAAGGACGATGTGGAAGGAGTGGACGATCCTTTCGCGGTTGGCACACAATTGTCCTTGATCACCACATTGCAGGCAAGAAACTCGGCACGCTTCACTGTTATTGGTGCAGCAGAGATGCTCGAGGATGCCTGGTTTGACGCCAAGGTCAAGCGAAGTGTTGGATTGGGAGGTGTAGGAAGTGGTGCTAAGCAGGTTAAGACTGCCAATCAAGCATTCGTCAAGGAGGTTACAGGGTGGACCTTCAACGAAATTGGTGTCCTGAAGGTCGGAAAGATTGAGCACTACCTCAACGAAGACGGAGTAAAGAGCAACGTCACAAACCCGAAGATTTACAGAGTCAAGAACGATGTGGTAAGTTTTTCCTCCGATGTCAATATTGACTAAGCTAATCCGATTTTCAGACTTACAACATTGAACTATCTGAATACTCTTGGGATCACTGGGTGCCATTTACTCCCCCTACTGGTGACGTTGTTCAATTGGAATTCTCCATGCTGTCACCATTCCACCGTCTCCCCCTGAAAGTCGCAAGCACCACCAAAACCTCCACCATCTACACTGCAAGCTTCAAGCTTCCAGATCAGCACGGCATCTTCAACTTCAAGGTCAACTACAAGCGACCCTTCCTCTCCAACATCGAGGAGAAGAACACCGTCACCGTCCGTCATTTTGCGCACGATGAGTGGCCAAGGAGTTGGGTCATCAGCGGAGCTTGGCCTTGGATTGCAGGTATCGGTGCTACGGTTACTGGATGGGTGGCGTTCGTTGCGCTTTGGCTGTGGAGCAAACCAGTGCCGTTGAAGCTGACGACTTCGGGGAAGAAAATACAGTAAAGGGCACGGAACTGGGTCGGGAGTCTGTATCTGTATGATAAAAATAAAAGTGTATAGGGCATAGATGCAACGACATCGAAATTTGGGCTTTAGCAATACATGGGTTTCGTCTAAAGATTGTCTCATCTGAATTTTTGTAGGATGATTCAGGGCGAGCTCGTCTCAGATTGTATCGTCTTCAATTTTCATCTGATTTCTTTTCTCACCCTACTCAGTCGTCTAGACTTGTTGTCCTTTAAAAACAACCGGGCCTGCGTTGTTATTATTAACGTGAGCAAGACATTCAAAAACACTATTCTAAACGTGTTGTATTCTAGATCAAGCTAAGAGGATTATCGCCAAAGAAAGTCTATAGTGGAATCCGAATCATTACTGTCATGCTACACATCAAGTTGTACCGTGAACACCTCTCTAAGCAACACCAACCTTGACGCCTTCCTTGGAAGCCTCAACATCACTGTTACTTGAGCTCTGCGCAGGCGCCGCATCTTTCTCCCTCTGCTGCTTGCGCAACTTCCGCTTGCTGCCAATACCACCAAGACCCGTCATCGCCTCCTTGAACGTGAACGCCGGGTTAAAAACATTCAACGCGAAGCAGGCCACAATAACCATCACACCCTCAAACCCAACAAACAGCCATTGTCGCTTGATCAAAGCGCCTTGCCAGCCCTCACCCAGCTCCGCACATCGGTACACGCTTCGCCAGAAGATGCAGATCGTCGCCAAGGTCAAACCGGTCAGGAAGCCCTTGAACCGCCAGCCGCCACGGAGGGCCTTGTACATGGGGGTTTGATCAAAGGCCTCCTCGCCCATGGACTTGTAGCGGCCCCAGGTTTTCACGGCGAAGTCGATGCACAGGATCATGAAGATCAGGAGGGTGAAGACCTGGAAGGCGAGGCCGGCAACCATGATGTTGTCGCCGGTCTTGACGCTCTTGTTCTGGTGGGAGGCTACGGAGGCCATGCCACCACCAGTCGCTTGCAACAGGAGGGAGAAGAAATCACAGGGGATGAACTGGCTGGATTAGTTTCTGTCGGGCGTGAGAGGGGGGAAGGGCTGTCAGCTTACAATCCTCGTGTAAGACTCGGGAGCGATCCGAGAGTTCTCTGGCCCAAATGCATAGACGACTCTCCTCAAGCAAAGGTAGACACCCCCAGCCATGAACGCAGGTGCAATTGTCAAACACACAATCTGGATCAGGAAACCGTTCTGGCTCCATTGGTTCTGGTGGCTCTGGATCCGACCAACGTACCCAATGACCTCCAGAATGACGCCGGCCAGCATTGCGAAGTGGAAGGCGAAGGCGCGCCGGGTGATGGCATAGGTTGCGAGGAATCCAACGAGAGAGATGGCAAAGAGTGCCAGGAAAGCCGCGTTGGCGGGCAGAGAAACGCGGTAGTAGTAGTAGGATGAAGAGATGGGGCAGGTCTCAATGGTGCAGTTGGAGAGCTGGTACGTATGGTTCCTCGCGCGTGCAGCGAGTATCATGACCGGCTCCACGTAGGATGCCATCTTGCTTGTTGATTGAGGGTAGTGACAAGCTCAAAGCTTTTGTTTGGGCCCCAGTAAGGCAGTGAGAAGGTTTCGAGGTGAGGCTGAAGCGCAGAATTGACAGAGGTTTCCCGTTGAAGAGATAACACAAACAAGAGGACACAAATACTTCTATAAAGATAGATGTCTAGAGAAGAGAACGGTCGAGCTTGAAGGAAAGACACAACTGCCTACCGGTGGGGGCCTGGATCTATTGTATTTCTTCACAGTCGGCCGTGCCATCGGACTGGGATGGATGTGAATGGTGGATTCGTGTCCCAGGCGGAGGAAAAGAGACCCGCCTCGCCTGCACGATCTGAGCGCACGGAGGGACATGGGATCCGCGCTGTTGCGAGCCCTCAGCCCTCTCAACTTTAATAAAACGTGGTGGGAATCGACATGATAGGCTGTTGACACGATGACAGCTACGTTCTGGGCAATGAAAGTTCTGGTCAGCTCATGAGTTGCGCGTGTAGTTTGGCTGCTTTGGCTCTCTTGGCAAGTTGGCTGTCCTTCTCACCCCCTATCACGCAATGGAACGCTGACCCTCCTGGTCAGCCTCTGCCCCAGCCCACCACCAGCACAGGTCTGCCCCTCGTCTGGCCCTGCACAGAACGGGGACGGAACGTGGAAAACACGCACCACATCCCGCGCGCGGACAGATGCGGACGAACTTTGATGCCCATTCTAATTTTGCATGGGCAGCCATATGTCCAAATGTCGCACATGGTCATCTCCTTGCTGCACCGACCGATGAGTCTTCGCCGGTGGCCAAGAATTTATCTTGTCTCAAACAAGGTCCGTTCTTTGGGATGAACTGTCCGCAGCACGGCACGCATGGAGTCAGACCAGCTTTTCATGAGGCTGAACATTACCGATGGGGATTTCCCAGTGTCATTCGGCAAAACTTGCCCCCGAACTGGCACCTAAGCGAGGCATATTGGGCTTCTCTCTTGCGTGGCATGGCAGCCATTTGGAATTGCTTGAGCTGTGTCTCGTCGAGTAAAATCCAAGTTGTTCTGGCTGCCTTACGAACATTGTCTGCAGCCCACGTCATCACTTTATTCCTCGATACCAAGTGGAAGGAAAGGCTGTCAGAGAGCGAGGCTTCGCTCAATGTCTCATCCAATTGCGTGCTTTCGATGTCTCAATTGGTGTCAAGATTCAGTCCAGATCTGTCGGTTAGGACACGCTTCACTGCCTCAATCTCCGCATCTCCTTCCTCCTCAATAAATGGCTTCATGACCTTTTCCACTCTCCTCATCATTGGTATTACTCCTTTGGGTCAACTGCAACCCTTGTCTTTGTGCGCCTCAACCATGAAATTATCGATGATTGCCAAAAATACACGAAGCAATAAAGGATCCTCTTTGCTGTGCACGTCTGAATTCTTCTTCCTGTTGACGTCCTCTACTTCGTCGGCGAATTCTGCGTTAAGAGCTTGCAGCAAGCGTGTGCACCGTTGGTGCATCGTGACATAGTTGAAATTGAGAAGAATAGATTCCGAGACCAACCGACTAGTCAATGTAAAGAGGAAGTCCAGCGGCGTCACTATCTGATATTTTTATATAGCCTCTTGCCACCGATTCCGGCGGTGAGAAGAGAGAACCACGGCTGATTGTGTGGACGGTATTCTGATAGAGCAATGCTGAGTGATGGTGGGCTGTGTGTATATCACTGGAGCTCGTCGGAAGTGTCTCTGGAGTGAGTGTGCTGTGAACTGATTGGTGGATGGAGTTGAGAAGTGACTCTACATTCGAAAGTGTGAGAATCGAATCGCCGAGTTTGTCATATCGATACCTGTCGAGAAAGATTCGAAAGACTATTGACTGTGGCAACAATTTTCCGGCTTCTCCTCTGGCTGTTTTGGTCTTCAAATTATTGTTTTGCGAGTCCAAGATTCTCCTTAATTTTTTTCGCCTGGCGACTAGCTGGTTCGTGGCTTTGCGGTTGCGTCGATTCGATGTATCGTGAGAAATAATCGCTCATCTGCGACTGGCTTCCATGAATAAATAGCCTTGTAGACGATCCTTGGATAGTTGAGAGTACTTCCGTATCGGACCATACGCTGGAATCCGGTATTTTCACGTGGAGAATATTGTATAACCTGACGTTCATCAGCACGACTTCCTCTTTATTGGCGATCTCGATCCCATCTTCGTGGAGGCATAACTCCCATCGGAACTTGATCAATCCACAGAGAATAGGATGTTGACGCCTTAGGTAGAAGGGTTCGGCCGGTTTTAGTAGGTCGTTCAACACGCTATAGCAATCCTCCTCGCGGAGTCGTTCGGAAGATCGCAGTCATTCGATTCCCAAAAGTCAAGCTCTCGCAGTGTCAATTTTGAAGGTCTGAGGTGGGAGTCAACACTGAGGTCAGAGTGTACATAATCAGTGAGAATATTGTGAAGCCGTTTGCCAGGTGCAGTGAGTTCCTCGTTGCAAATGGTGAATTTTTCGTCCAGGATATAACAGATATCGACATGGACCTGTATAGCAAAAATAAGTCACATGGGAATTTTTTTGTCTTCAGCATCTGCAATAATCCCTGGGTCAGTGCCTCAAGATCCACGATGATGGTCGAAACTAGGTCAACTTTGGTTCCAGTTGTAGGAGCTAACTCTTAGTTTCCAGTCTTCCAGAGGAGGCAGAAGTCTCTCGAGGCCCTCGACAAGTATTCCTGTGACTACGTATGTACTGGAAACCACATCACTCTGTATGGAGAAGCTGCTAGTGAGGTGGAAGTTTAATCGGAGGGCAGTTGCGTTCGGCTCGTCCCTCCGCATGATAAAACCACCCCTGAAAATTTCCTGACCCCTATTTTAAGCGAACTCTCACTGACAAACATCCTGCTCGCCTTGATCTTACCTTCTTTCCGTCTGGAAATTAATCATACCTTCTCACCGAAGCTTAAAGTGCGCGGTGACGATTTATGTGCTCCCTACTAGGGCTATAATCACATCAGCTTGTGGGCAACCTCACCTTAAGTGGCTGCGGTCTCAAAAGTGCTTACACGGCTATGGGACCGAGCAGAGGCTCAGGACAAGTAAAGAACGAACGGAAGACAGGACCGATGGAAATGCTAATGAATGGTATAGACCTGGGCTTTTGAGGCTTGGATTTCCAGTATTCAACTACTATAAAAGCTAGTCCCTTTCAAATCATTTGTTATCCTTGATATCATACTCCACATCACAATTTGCTAGAATCTACACGATCCTCGCATGTATCTCCCAAAGGCCATTGCCACGCCACGGGTATATTAGACCTTCCTCTCGGCAGAAAGTTCTCCAATTGGAGCCTTCTCGTTGTTCTCGCCGCCACCGATAGAGCTACTGCTCTGGTGCTCGAGATGGTAATCGTCGTTGGTGCTCAACAAGTACTCCTCCTTATCAATATGGTTGAAAAGATACCAGAAGAGAGCAGCAGCAACGAATCCAATAATCGTGGGTGCGCCGAAGACCCAAGTAAGGTAAGGATCCGTAACCAGACCGGCGAATGCAAGACCGAGAGCGTACGCAATGCCGGTGTTGAAGAGGTTGAGGGCTGTGACGAGGCCACGCATGTTTTTGGGTGCGCGAGAATATGCGATTCCGTACGCGGGGACGTTAACGAAAAGCTCTGAGATGCCGCCAATAGAGAAGGGAAGTGCAAGCCACCAGATGGAGATGGGAGCTACGAGGGAAACACCATCGGCGTCGACACATGATGCGGAGGATCCGTGGTCCCCACAAGGGCCGAGCTTATATGCGTAGTAGTTAAGAACTGTGTACCCAACACCGCCGACGGCTGAGAGGAAGAGACCGAACGTAATTCTTGCGATTGGTCCGAAGCGGATGTGATACTTGCGGAGAAGAGGGTATAGACCGTAGTTCAAGACTGGGGCCATGACAATAATTGCAAGCGAGTTGAAGTTGTACAGTAGATCGTTCGGAACACCATTTGTGATGAACATAGTTGAAAGAGCATCAGTTGCGATACCCAACCCATTGTCGTTGATATATTGGATTGGGAAGAAGCAGAACATGCCGGTACTGTCATAAAGTTATTCTCAATCCTTTCTCGATAAAAGGAGATGCTTACGCTTGGAAAGTTCGGCGAACGTCTTCGACGAATTGGTCGTTCCATGGCACTTGCATGCCACTACCAGTTACTGCAATAACGCTTGGCTTGGCAGATTCCCAAAATCCGTGTCGCCCAATTTTCCAGAAACCTTTCTTCAAGCAGATGCCGAGAACTTTGAAGCAATTGTACAGATCGCTTCCTCCAGGTGGATACAGCTGTCATTTATTAGTATCAGAAGTGATTGAAAGTAATGATGGCATAAGCTCACAGTAAGTCTCTTGTGTAACCACCAAAGGACGAGAGGTAGAGGAAGGTAGATAGCCAAAGGTAGAGTGAACGTCACCATCCAGCCAACATACTTCTCCAAGTACGTAGAGGGCACCGCAAGGAAACCTCCAACGTTGATCAGCAGATAGAACCACAGAACAACACGCTCGGTAGTGGCTTCGGGATCAATGATGACCTTCTCCCCATCATCGCGAGTCTCGACTGTGGGTTTTGTTTCCTTGATCTGATCAAGAAGGGTGGGTGATACATTGGGCTTGAACATGGCTGACATATATTAGCATATTGCGCAATCGAGATTCAAAGGGTGTTTACCAGCGCCAATGGCGAGTACGTAAAGTGAAATCATGTATGGGGCTGCTGCCGTGCCATTTGCTAAGAGTCCAGGGGCTCCAGCAACAATCATTAGGATATGCGCAAGACCGCAAACGGCGACACCCCAGCAGATCATTTTGTACCGTCCGGTATATGTATCGGCAAGGTATCCAAATACAACGGGTAGACAGTACACCAGCATCTTGAACGATTGAGACACAGCAGTAGCTTTCACGGTACCCAGACCCAAGGCGCCAGCAGTTTGCTGGGTCCCGCGAGGAGGAGCTCCATAACCATTCCCGCCCACTGGAAGTTTCTGCGTATGGTCAGCTAAAATAAAACACTTGGTGATTCAGCCGTGAGACATACCCGGTTGACAAAATTGGAAACCACGCCGGTTGCGCTGTAGTAGGATCCTCGTTCGCAGAACTCAACGAAGCACAAAACATAGGCGGTCAGCGGGATACCACCAGCGACGCGGCGAAGCGTGGACAGTTCCTCATCGGTTGGCTTTCCATCATAGTAGTGATCAACAGCTTCCATGACAGCCTCGTTCTTTGCATCGGAGTGAACCATCGCACCCTCCTGATCAATGGCGAGATGATTATCAGCGCCAATTGCAAACTGGGCATCGGCAGTCTTGGGTTCCGCTTTGATACATGAGCTTCCATGTAAACATTATAGGGCGGAAGTGTAACTTACACATGATGGTTGAAGGAAGGATAATCTGCAGAATCAGGGATATGGATACTTGAAAGAGATATGAAAGGGGATCCAAGTCATTATATCTACTTTACCCTGTGGAGTTCTTCCAGGCCCAGGAACAAAGCATTCAAGACCTTCCTATTGTGGAAGCTTCCTTGGCGACGTTGATCGTCCACTACTCTCTCAAGTCCAATTGGTGAATAGATAGTTCAGTATCTAACGCAAAGGTGTGGTGTGCCCCGTGTGGGACAGCATGGAAGCATCGACCAAGCTGGACTGAGCTCTATGTTTCCTCCAGCCTCCAGCTCCATCCTTTTGGATTACGAGGTGGTAAGCCAAGCTACCAACGGATGTGGAGAATTAGTAGATCGAAGTCCCTGCTCTAAATGGAAGGTCTGTATCACTTTAGTGAAGATTTCGAGATCAGGCGGATAACGTAGGTTAATGTGATTTGACGGTAGATTATGGTGCACTTTGAGTCTTCCCCAGCATATATAATGCCAAGCTCCCAGAAATTTGATCTAGCTATCGCTGGATAATAGAATCGCGCGAAGAGAAGTCGTCCCGAGATACAAACTTCTGGAGGCTTAACGTCACATCCCCAAGTACCGTATACTTTTGTGACCAAGGAGACCAATTTCATGACAACCATCATCCACCACGAACGATAACGCACGACAAGTCGCCATTTTCGAAGGCGAAAACGTCAATAAACTGGGTGATGAAATCTTTGATGCACGCGCTGCCAAGTACTGCCAAGCAGAGTCGGCATTGCCAAGCCGCCGTTGACGCTGAGGGTGTCGCAGGCATTCCGAACCTGGAAGCCCCGAGGATTTGCAAGACAATGGACTGAGAGCTTGATGCGCCGGTGGCGGAACAGGAACTTGAGGAGTTGAGACCTGAGAGTGAACGAAGAAACAAGCCTGTCATTTTCTCGCCTTCGAAAGCAAACACGCAAATACGCAGGGCGCTGAAAGAGAGCTAGAAAAGACACCGCGAATCTCATGCAAGGAGATCTGCAACATGCCATCGAAATTCTCTGGACACGTACGAGGTACGACCACTTGATCCGCTCTTTCCCTTGGCATGGGCACTCCGAAGTGCTGAAAAGCTTCCAGCAGACGTCTGGAAGGAGACAAAACTGGACAAAGCACAACCGAATTTGCAATCGAGACTAAAACATTGGTTATGTAATAGGCTTGAGGAGTCACTAATCCATTAAACACGACTTAGGTGCAGGCTTGGGTCTCGGATGCTGACCCACTGCCCTGCGTGCGGCTCAGGGTTCCTCTTGCGGGGTTCTTCTGGAAGCCATTCCCATGCTCTCAACGACGGCAGCCGCCGCCGCCGCCAAGAGTCCAAGACGTCTGGATAAGCTCATCGCCAAGTGATAACACCATGAAAAAGGTTGCCACCTTCCCTCTTTGTCATGACGCTTGGAGGTGGCTTTCCCGACCGCCACCTTTTCGGGCCAATCGTCCAGCGGCGAGAGTCAGAACGACAGAAAGCTCGGAAAGGAGCCGTGGCCCAGGGACAATTTCAACCCCTCAGCCCACTGGTGATACTTTTTCGTGTCTTCTGGAAGTTGAAGCTGGAACGGATATTGGCTTCCTAGCTCCAGTGGTTCGTTTTTGACGCACAGGCACGTGCTGCCCAGCCACTCAAGCGTCAACTCTCTTGGCCAACCAGTCTTCATGTGGAAGGCACTTCGTGAGTCGGGCGATTTTGCAGAAACCGAAGACTTGGCTTGGAAACACAGGAATCTGGCTTGGGCGTGGGCTTTGCGGCCACCTCTCGCATGTACAATTTGAGGTGAAGTGTGAGGTAAGGTGAGGGACCTCGGTTTGGGGCAGCCCCTTTTTTACCTCGCTTACGGCACGGATGTCAGATTGTGCCAAATTCAATAATATTCAAAGCAAGATGGAGCCTGAAACTTATCTACAGGCTGGATGTTTTAAGAAGTTCCGAACATTGAAATAGGGGGTTCTTGATGTTCTAAGCTAAGGGAAACTTCTGATTTGCGTCCTCTCTGAATGTCCCAAGAGTCTCCGAACATTGCGTATCCACTTACTCCACCGAATCTAGATAAGTGTCATGATCTTGAGTACAAACTTGGCAATCCCAGAACCATCTTCGGTTATCATGCCACATTATTTTGGTTTGAAGCACTTCTAAATGACTTTCCCCGTGTCTTCAGTTCAATGTCTCTCACGTCTTCCGTAAGCTTAAATCCGTGTTGCACAGCAACACCTCAGACCTGTTTCCCCTTGGTCCCCCGAACCTTGGCCTTACTCAGTTGCCTCGCGATCTTGCACAGAGCATGCTCAATATCCACAATGTTAATCTTCCTACCCTGGATCTCCTCACAATCCTTCACCAGCTCTGTGATTGTCGGCATAGTCTTCGGTGGGTCGTTGAACACATCCATAAGTCTGCGGAGAACTTCCGCCAGTGCAGCAGCATCCTTAGGCATATCCTCTCCAGAATTTTCCGCTGCGTGTTTGATGCCGCCTGTGGGGCCTGATGGGGAGCCTCGGGAGGATTTTGAGGTCGGAATGATGTGTTCGGCTAGGTCTTGTTCAGTCGGGGCGGCACAGATACCGTACTCGACGAAGTCCGAAACGAGAACCCAAGTGACCACACCTCCGTAAGGGAGCGAGGGAACCCTTTTGTCGGCGAGTCTTTGGTAGACTTCGGTGAAGGGGATCGTAGCGGAGCGGGTGGTGGAGTCGTTGTGAAGACTGTCTGCAAATTCCCACAATAATCGAAGCATGGTAGGGACTTTTGCTTTGATAACTTGGAAGTTCCCATATACTGGGAGTGCGATGTTGCTTTTTCCGCCCCACTTCGTAATAATCGCAGCAATTGAGTCCAAATCTGGCTGAGCGCTATGTGCCAGTGTCAACTCCTTGATACGCTCCTTATCTCCGAATGCGAAGGCACGGAAGATGGCGAGTTGGAAGATCCTGAGACTCGTCATAGTACCAGTCCGCAATGGAACAATGCTAGTAATGCCCCTCATCGAAGCTCCCGTGAGGCGAAGGGGAAAGAACTTGTCGGCGGAGAAATCTGTTGAGAGCGCTGAGTTGACACTTGGAAGAGTTAGTCAATGTAAATGGTAAAGTAAGTTCAATTCACGTAGCAAAACATATAAAATGTGAGTTCAAATGCGCGTTGAGCACTATCTGAAGTTGCGAGGCAGAGGCCGCTTTGGTGTTGCCTCAGATAGGGAGAAACTTATAACTCAAGAGTCATTCGAAGTAGCGAAGGTGAGGACGTTTCGCTGCATGCTCTGCCAACGACGAAGACGCCAATATTCTTTGGTCTGATAATGGGGGCGACTTGATGCAGCTTGGAAAGCGCCAGACAATGCCAGATCGTGACTATCGTTATATGAAGTCAAACCGAAGATCGAACCGAAGATAATTATCTCCTTCGTCATTTGATTCCACTCTCATCTCCGCCGAAATAATTTGACTTTGCCGAGGGGTCAGATACTTACAAGGGCTGAACCGCAACATATCCTCCAGCCTCCTGATCAAGCTCAGGGGCGGTGCCGTCCAATATTTGCTTGAGGTAGACACCCAGGCGAAGGGTGTGGACTATAGATGAAAGTAGGTGCTTCTCAAAGGACGAGAAGGCCGCTAATTGCTCGATTTCATCTGAAGGGAGGGTGAAGTAGAATAGCATGGTTGCTAGCTATCGTCCGAGATTGGTGTAGGGGAACGCTGTGAAGATCGAAAATCTTTTCCCATCGCCATCAAGATCCCCGGGATATATATTCTCCATGTGTTGCAAACGGACTAGTATAATAACGAGAAGTGAATTTCGTTGAAAGGATGGAGGAATGTAAAGCCATGATTGTACCAAAAACGGCTATAGAACAATGAAACAGGAGAATTAATTGATCAAAGAGCATGGAGAGGAAATCTAAAAAATGCTGAAAGAATAGAACCAATAGAATACAGAGAGATCCTAAAGCGCAGATAAAGTAAGACCTAAGGGAAAAGACAGAGAGCTGAGAAGTTTCTGTAGACTTGATATTGGGACTCTTGTTACCCAAAGTCTAATGGTGAAGAAAAAGATATCAGCTAAACTAGCAAAATTTACAAGTTTGAATTGGAGCTAGAGCTATAAGTGTTCGGTACCGGAAGTTACAGAAAGACAATTGGGGATAAATTTCAATGAGCCATGCTGGTGTGGATAGAAGGAGTGGGGTTTAGATGTTCAGACTCCATTAGGTGCTCTGCACAGTATGATTGGTATTAGCTTGGGATTTTAATTTGAACTACAATTGAAATAGAGTGTAGCTAATGGCTTGAAGAATCTAGTAAATTGAGAGAATAGCTGTATGCTCGGTCTGGAAGTATTGTCTGTCTGGTCGTGAGTAATCTCATGCATCGTTTACTGCTAGCATTAAATCTTAAGATGCAATGAATACTACACCTGTGTAAGACATTCAAGGCGCGAAAAAGGTGAGTAAACCGATGTGAGGGACACCAAATAGCTTGGGCGATGTTTTGCAACCGATAATAGACGGATTGGCTGGACGGATGGATTCAATTTTAGTCGATGGCGAGGAGTGTCGTCGTGAGCACCGAGTACCTCTAAATGTTCCATTAATTTCTTGGACAACAAATGAGCTTTAGTTTGGTTGATGCTAAGCTCCTGCAATGATGAAATGGAAATGCTTGCAACTTTCAGGGTTTGTGGTGCAGGATGCAGCAGGTCTTGAACTTTCTGGCTGTGCGGGTAGATAACTCGATGATAGAGCTTGCTTGGAATTTCCAGGGGTTTCGGTATATGGAAAGCAAAGGATTCGAACATCCAAGTCGTCTGGCACAATGAAATCATAATAAGTATTCGGCCATTGGATTAAGAAGGGAGCAATTATCAAGACGCCTGACCCGACGAATCAATCGTCTACGGAAACCTCTGCAAATGCAAACTATGGTCTTGGAACAATTCGGGCAAGAGTATCGAAAGATGCAGCTCGGCTTGCAGCCATAAGATCGAGCACCATCGTTCCATTCGTGAGTGATCTCTCGGCTCGGCCCTGGCGGGAGGAGTAATCACGAACGGGCCTTTCCGCCAGAACGACCTCATCCGGTGCCGGCTTGACGAACATCTCATGTCTGGGGGTCGTGGGGTCGTGGGGTCGTAGCGCAAATCAATGCTCCCCTTTCAGTAAGCCAAGTGACCAATGGGGTCGGACGCATGAAGCTGGTTCGGCTTCGCTGCCAAGGTATTTCGATACTTATCTCGCCCTTGATGTCTCTTGTCGGGATGAAGAGCTGTCGGGTTACCGCTAACAATCGTTTCCGCTCTGTAAGTCAAGGCGGACCTTGCTCATTGGTTGTAAGTAGTCCCTAATCAGGAAGTGAGCTTGGGAGAGGTAATAGCTCTCAGCCCCCATCATTTGACGATCGCCCCGCGTTCCGGAAGAGGAAACCCATGGATCTAATAGAGATCTGACAATCAGCTGATGATCGTAAAAAATCAGTACCCGGCTGAGCGCATTGCCAATACCCGGCAAGCAGGAAACCACAAAGTGAGGAGAGCACAATTGCCGCTTTAGGAAAACGGTCTCTGCGATGTGCAACAAGAAGGCGTTTTTCCTTGGAAACAACTTGGTTGAACACTCTATCTGGTTGATGGCATTGCCCCAATTGAGCAATTGTACATGCAGTTTTTGAGTTACATCGAAAAAGAAATTGCAGTGCGTTGCTGCCGTCACTTGACGCTAATGTATGCTTGAAACATCTTGAAGAAATGATGCGAAGAGCCCTTCGTCCGGATTTTTGGTGCTGGCTTCTCTCATTACTATTATTTATCTATATTTCTGACCTGCCCTAACAGAAACGATGCGCTCCGAAGATTATCAACATTGAGCAAGAGAAAAGCCTTCTCTCAGGCGGAAGCAATGTACAAGGAATATAACCCAAATTCAGCGACCAGAAAATCATCGGAGCATTTCATCTCCAACCCATCTGGCTGACTCCGTTTCTCAAAATTCTGCTCATGCTTTAGGCTTTCGTGCAACCATCAGATACATGGGGGTGAACAGGTCCTCTTTCGCACCGGCAACCAAGCAATCCGCAGCAAGTGCCAAGCTGTCAGCGGTCTTCTGCGTTCCGTGAGGAGCAACTCCGACCTTCTCTAAACAATAAACAAACTTGTGGACGAGACCTCTTCCCCACCACGTCATTCTCGCAATCGTGGGGAAATCCCAAATCGATCCCATCATCTTGAAGTCTCCGGCGAGAGGATAGTACCACGGAGTGGCGTCTGGTCGCTTGGCCAAATCCTCGTGGAGTTCCAATTCGAAGCCTGCGGCTTTGATGGCAGCAATTCCCTCGGAGATCTTCACCATGTTGGAGATTCCATCACCTTGTTCAATGCCAAGACGGATTTCACGGTGGCGCGGGTTATCGTTGTCATAGGTGTCCGTCATGAGCCATTCGTACACGCCAAAGACGCCGCCTGGCTTGAGTACACGGAATATTTGGCTATATACACCTTCTAAAGATGGCGCGTGGACGGTCGCTTCGATGGCATAGACAGCATCGAAGCTGTTCTCGGGGAAAGACATTTGCTAAACAATATTAGCAGAAGATCTACAGGATTGTATTGAGGAGAACATACCATGAAGTCACCCTTCACGAATTCTAATTGGTCTGCAAGACCCTCCTTCTTGGCGTATCTTGTAGCACGCTCAATCTGATAGTCGTTGTTGTTGAGGCCAGTGATGTGTGCGCCAGTGAACTTTGCGATCTCTCGAGCTGGTCCTCCAACACCGCATCCAACATCGAGAACTCTGTCTCCATCCTTGATACCAATCTTCGCGGCAAGATAGTGTTCGTGACGAGCAATGGCTTGGTAGAAAGGTTCACCGTAGGCGAAACGGCAGAAATGGAAGGATTGGCCCCAGCCGTATTCGTAGAGATCTGTTCCAAGGTTGTAGTAGCTTTGAGTAATTAGCAAGACAGATATCACAGTTTGGCGACTGCTACTTACTGTCTCGTGAGGGTAGCATATTCGGCCTTTCGTGCCTGGTGGAGGGAATTAGTACGCAGCAGTTTTTGGGCAGGGCCGAACACACCTCTCTAATTTCAGGAGTTTCATCCTTTGCCGCCTTGTTATCCCAATGCTTGAAATACTCATCAACAGCCGCTTTCTGAGCGGCCTTGTCTTTCTTCAGCATTGCGCTGAATCCTCCTTGGGCACTGGAAGAATCCTTGTGCATTGCCTTGTTGAAAGCAGCATCGCGAGTATGATCCTCGGTCTCGAGCTTTGCGGGAGCCATTGTCGTTGAGAGATGGTTTCGGATGGTAAAGATAGGGCCAAGCTATTGAGTTGGAGGTTGAGGAGACCTGAAGAAGGGAATTGGCGATGTTTATGTAGATGCTTCAAGTTGCAAGTGCTTGGAACTTCAGGCACAATCTCGCTCGACTCAGGGGACTTTTTTTTAGTGGAGATGCTGGAGCTGATTGGATGAAGCTAACACGAATACGAAAAAGCCAGGCACATTCCCGGTCCGAAGCACGGACCAATGATCACGTGCAGACAAGGCTCTCTGGACCGATTATGAAGACGGGACTTGAAATTTCGTCGCCCCTCAGCCTCATCGTGATTAGGACAATCATCACGAACTCGCGCCTCTAAGTGTAGATCTGCTCAGTCTGCGCTATCCGTCCAGTCGGCCAAGATGCCTCCTCAAATCAAGCAAGATCTCAACCGCTCTGGTTGGGAGACGACCGACTTCCCTTCCGTTTGCGAGAATTGCCTTCCGGAAAACCCATATGTGCAAATGATCAAACAAGATTACGGAGAAGGTATGCTCTCAAATTTTCATTCCTGTGCCCTACCCACCCAGACTTCAGATTTGGAACACAGCTTCCGTTCCCCAAAGATATATGCTAACCTCTCTGTGTAGAGTGCAAGATTTGCACACGACCATTTACCGTATTCAAGTGGAAGGCAGATCGCACGGCACGAAGTAAACGCACCAATATCTGCCTCACATGCGCCCGTCTCAAGAACTGTTGTCAGTGTTGTATGCTCGATTTGTCCTTCGGCCTCCCTATTGTAGTTCGCGATGCAGCCCTCAAAATGGTAGCGCCTGGTCCCCAAAGCGCAGTCAACCGAGAGTATTACGCCCAGGAGCACGAGAAGGAGATTGAAGATGGAAGGGGAGGGGTTGAGGCTTATGAGAAGACGGATGAGAAAGCAAGAGAGCTTTTAAGACGGCTAGCGAACAGCGAACCATATTTCAAGAAGCAAAGACGCATCGGACCAGCTGATGGAGAAAGTGGGGGAGAGAGTTCGGGGAGTTCAACGGCGTTGGCGAATAATGGGCCAGGCCCGATACGAACACGCGACAGTAGAGGAGGTGCAAGCTCGAGAGGAGCTCCACGGGGTGGAAGGGGTGGCGCAAGGGGAGGGAGGGCATTCCCAAGTGCAGCACAATTACCTCCTGGGCCGCAAGATATCTTGCCACCAGCGGACACATCCATTACCTCCTTATTCGTCACTGGCGTGGAGGATGACTTGCCAGAGTTCAAGATTCGAGATTTCTTCTCCCCTTATGGGAAGATTAGGTCCCTAGTATGCTCGCACATGTCACACTGTGCGTTCGTCAACTATGCGACAAGGGAGGGGGCCGAAGCTGCAGCGGAGGCATTACAAGGAAGAGCTGTTATTGCTGGTTGTCCGCTAAGAGTTCAATGGGGTCGACCAAGACCTATAGGAACTATGGATAAAGATGAACGAATAGCTACGGGAAGGGAGGGACGGTCTGCCTTTTCGGATGTCACATCGCAGGGAGGTGGCGGAGGTGCTCGAAAAGCAATTGTTGCTGCTCCCAAGGATGATCTGGCTGGCATGGCTGCAGTAGCTCCACCGCCAGGTCAGGATGATGTTCAGTATGCAAGCTTGGCGGGCAATTAACGCTGAATAGCGAAAGGCGACTGTTACTATTACACAGGAAGTCAATTGCAATCAACTTCCCCATCCCATCTACATCCCATTATCATACAGTGACTACTTCCTCATCCAGACTGATCTTGCACTACCGATCCGTGCATTTCTTGCCATCAATTACAACCGTTTGCCCATTTGGCATCTTCACAGTGTTATTGTCTCCTCTTTCTGTATGCTCGTGAATCCTCAACTCTGTTCTCATTAGCTTTTCGGGTCTTAAACAGCAAGAAAGCGCAAATCAAAACTCACTATATCTCTCCTCGCCCTCCTTGTCAACCCTCTTCCCCTGTACGACATTCTCCCTCAGAATCTTAGCGACTTCCTCTGCATGAGCAATGGCGGGTCCTAATGCCGGATCGCCTTGCTCCATCGTAGCATTCTTACGGAACGCATCCCGTGCCTGGAATCGTGCAGCGTGTAAAACTTGTGCATCGCCTTTCAGGAAGCAAATGTTAGCTTGTAGGTCACGTGATTTATATGAAGGAGGAAGGAACGAACCCTGGAAAGCTATACGCGTCGAACGCAGCAGGTGCCGGTATGCTGCTAGTGCCATCTCTGTTTACCGCTTCTCTCGGTCTTTCTTCGTCTGCAACTCGATACGTTAACACATTTCCTGAGAGAGCTGCACCAGCCCACTTGCAAGAGAGGCGATGAGAAACGGCCAAAGCGGTACACAAACACATGAACAAAACGTAAGAGCTTCGAAATATATAAAGAGACCATAACTGATCAGCTCGCAAGTCAGCTCGACCGCCATGCGTGACACAATCCTAATCGAGTCTGAAGCCACAAAAGCCGATGATCTCCTGACTACGGCTCTCGAGCGCTTGAAGCAGCAGACGTTGGCAAATCCCACTACTGCCAACATTGATGATACCATTGCAAAGGTTGAAGCTCCATTTCGGGACTTTAAACATGATCTCGAACTGTTGAGGCAGAAGAAGTCGGTACATAAGCTCCCGGAAGAGTTCCAGGCTTTAGACTGTGATAGGCTTGAGAACATGAGACTCGCATATTGGCAGGAAAGAAGATTGGTACAGCAGTCAACTGAAGCCTCTATTGACCTTAAGGCCGTAGAAAGCCTGGAGTATCTCTCACTCATGCACCTGGACTTAGAGTATTTGCGGCAGCAAAGGTTCGTACGCTCTACTCGAGCCATAATTACTGAGACTAAAGATGGCAAAAGGCGCATTGAACAAAATGTTACGACTATGCAAGGGATAACTAATAGAGAAGATGACAACTCAATGATCGCACGTCTGGACAAACTACGCAGAACTCCCCAACAATCGTCCATGGACCAGAGCGTTCTTAAATCATGTGCTCTTTCATTGAAACGGGAAAGTCGGGTCAACAGGGACAGCCGCGAGCTTGGCACCCTGAGCAACGAGATCGAGTCTTTCACATCATACTACGATGTCGGTGGCCGGGACGAACCAAGTGATGTAATCGCCCACAGGAAGTTGAGCGCTAGCATACAGCAGCCTCAAGCACTTGCATCCCCGCGACCCGAAGACACGATCGATCCAGTACACGCGGCTGAGAGCAGACATGGAAATCTCAGTAAGCGCAGCTTGGATGCGGTCATAGCAACCAGCTCTTCTCGCGGACGGCCTGCCGCCGCGAAGGTTGTAATTCCAAAGATCAAAAGCTGGGAGAAGTCGACCACGGCAAGAGCAGGTCAAACTTCTAGTCCACTAGCTAGTGCAAACCAGACTGCAGTTCCAAGGGCCCGGAACTTACAGGACCAATCTGCTACGTCAGCTTCGACCACACCTACGGTGAAAATGGTGCCAGTTGAGAACACGGCTCTAAACTCCCAAAACTCGCAAGAGCAATCACACTTGATCACTTCAGTCCATTCTGCACAACGGGATGCCAAAGGCTCGCATGTACAGTCACAACCAGCGAATTTAGTGCAGTTTGCAATACCACAGCTCCTAGGCCGGCGTGAACAGTCGAAGTGGACGGCTCCAGTCGATCTTGGAACACTCAATTCTGAAGGCTCTCGTACGCAGAAAAACCCAACGACTCCAGTTTCTCCTGGAACACCAAAGTCCTTGGGCCGGCGCGAACAGTCGAAGTGGACGGCTCCAGTTCCTTTGGCAACACCAAAAGCTTTAGGCTTGCATGCACACGAAAGACCGACGACCACTTCGGCCCAAATTCCAAGTTCTAACACCCCCAAAAAGCACGCAAGCCCAAACGCAAGTCCAAGCAAAATGCAAACTTATCAAATCAAGAAAAAGACAGATAAAAAATCGCAGTTTTCGCACAGCGGGCAAACCCGGCTCTCGTTACCAGAATCTTGGACAACGAAAAGTACCACGGAAACTAGGACGGAAAGCACAAAACCCCAAAAAATATCGGACGTACCAACTATTAATTTTGCAAAAATGGTGCAAAAGCAAACCTCAACCACCCCTAGCAACGACGAGAAGACGAAGATGCCCGGAGCTAAGATAGAATCGAGGTTGGATAGCACGAGTGCGCTTGTAGAAGCAGGATCTCGCAATGCTCAGGAGAGTACAACCACCAAGAATCAAGATGCAAATCTCCCAAAGAAGCTCTCCAAGTCTGCTAGAAAGAAGGCAAACCAGAAGCAGAACAAAGCAATGCAGAAAGAGCGTGAGCGCCAGGAAGCAGCGGCGATCGAGGCGGCGATTGCCTCAAGTCGAGAACAGGCTAAGCTGATTACAGAGAGCGAAGCGGCCGAAACTTTGGCCTCGTTGAGGATTGAGAGGCTTGGTGAGTGTCTTTCCAATTGTGGTCGATGGGTTTGCCATATCATGTAGTATATATTTTAACCTGGGCTTATCGGACGGCACGTGATTGTTGATAAGCTTACAAGCGCGCTAACTTTTTTTTCAATTTCTTAGATCCAGGCTCGCTTCGGACTTCACAAGAGCAAGAAGAATACAGTCGACAACTCGTAGACGGCTTTCTCGCCTGCCTTGCAGATCCAGATCGTGGCCCGCCACAGATTCCATTGCCGTTACCGCGGGAAGATATTCAAGCTTTGGTCAGCCAGGGGTACGCAGTTTTCGACTGGCACTACACAGAATTAGCATTACCTCCTCCAACCTTCGAGGCTATTATCGGAATACTGGATCAAGTCCTAGCCGCAGTCGTACAAATCTACCCTAGACTAGCACTCTCCCACTTCACCCACTCTCTCACTCGCCATTACGCGGAAACCCTCCTCCTCAGCTGCGTCAAAGCCCTTCAAGAATTGGCTGAAAAGGATTCTCATCACAACTTGCAAGAACAAAATCTAGGAAATCCCTTTCTCGAAGCCAAGTCTTCAGCGACACAATCTCACGACGAGGAACAAAGCGACTCCTTCCCTCAGATACCAGCCTTCCTGCAGCCTTCCGCCCGTAATCCTACTATAGCAGCAGCTGAGAGAGCCTCCGCAGAACGACAAAAGGCACAAAACGTTGATCCAGCTATTACCAGCCAATCTCCATCCCCCGTCGCCAACTAATCTTCACGACCGTACTTCTTCCAAGTTATAGCTTAGCGCCGTGTCTGACGAAATGGCTACTCATACCCAAGTCAACCTTCCACTGCCTGTCTTGCCAGATAATTGGTCTGGCGAGAAAGATTTCAAACCAATCGGCAAGCTCTCAGCAGCAACGCAGCGCAGTATCGAGCCCGTCGGACCACATTTCCTTGCCCATGCTCGACGTGCCCGTCATAAGCGTACTTTCTCTGAGGATGACCGCATTCAAGCCCAGGAAAATGTAAAGAAAGTTGAAGACGATGATTCAGGGGAGATCAGCGAGCCGGAGGATCCTATGATGCTCTCTCGTGATGCCAAGGACTGGAAGGTGAGATTTGGAATTTGTCGTTTTTAATTTTTTAAAAAAAAACCTCTACTAACTCAGCTACAGAGCCAAGATCACTATGCCGTCCTCGGACTGTCAAAGTACCGTTACAAAGCCACCGAGGAACAGATTAAGCGTGCCCATCGTAAGAAGGTTCTTCGTCATCACCCTGATAAGAAGGCCGCGGCTGGAAGCACCGAAGATGATAGCTTCTTCAAGTGCATCCAAAAAGCTACCGAGATTCTTCTAGATCCGGTCAAACGCCGCCAGTTTGATTCCGTTGATGAACATGCCGATGTTGAACCTCCAACCAAAAAGCAGCTCAAAGACGGCAAATATTACAAGTTGTGGAGCAACGTGTTCAAATCTGAAGGACGATTCTCCCGCATCCAACCTGTACCCAAGTTTGGAGACGAGAACAGTAACAAGGAGGATGTCGATACGTTTTACAACTTCTTTTACAACTTTGATTCGTGGCGTTCTTTCGAGTATCAAGATGAGGATGTTCCTGATGACAATGAAAACCGTGATCAGAAGCGCCACATGGAGCGAAAGAACAACAACGCTCGAAAGAAGAAGAAGACCGAGGATTCCGCTCGTTTGAGGAAGCTTGTCGATGATGCTATGGCAGGCGATGAGCGCATCAAGAGATTCCGTCAAGAAGCCAATGCCTCAAAGAACAAGAAGCGCTTGGAGAAGGAAGCTGCTGAGAAGAAGGCCCTTGATGATGCCAAGGCTGCGAAGGAAGCTGAGGCAAAGGCCTCAAAGGAGGCAGAAGAGAAGGCCAAGTCGGAGCGTGAACAAGGAAAAAAGGCCAAGGAAGCAGCGAAGGCGGCAGTCAAGAAGAACAGACGTGTTCTGAAGGGTAGTGTCAAGGATGCCAACTACTTTGTCAGTGGTGATGCACCGGCTTCAGTCATTGACGCTGTTTTAAACGACGTTGAACTGGTGCAGGGCAAGATAGATGCCGATGAGACTGCGGCGTTGGCTGGCAAGCTGAATGGCCTTAAGATCGCGGATGAGATCAAGGGGGTTTGGTCTGCTGAGGTTAAGCGATTGGTGAGTGCCGGGAAGGTCAAGGATGGTGATGTGAAGAGCCTCGCCTGATCTCGACGGAGTTGTTGCATGCTTGAGTCTTTTCCAACTAGAATACAATAGACATTTTTGTTGCACACCCGAAGTCTAGTCTTTTCAATGTTTTAAGTTGCTACAATTCTGCGTAGGGTACGGAGTATGTAAGTCTCAAGGTTTGGTAGTCCCAGTGATGGCTAGTGCCCGGTTCGAATCATCCTTCTTCCGTAGCGAAAGCGATCATCAGTTAAAACTCTCGCCACCCGAAAACGGAGGATGATCGTTATATTTGACTATCTGGCGAAGATGTGGATTACTTAGACTAGTGCCCTATTTGGTGCGGTTCCTGATTTTGTCCAAGGATCGCTTCTTTTCCATCACTAGTAGATGACTTCACTCCTTGTTAGCTCTTATGAAGCCGATTTGACGAACCAATTCTTGTAATTCCATTATCTAGGATTCGAATTTGGCTAGAGCAAGTGCAAGTACTACCATTGAGCCATATTTTCGTGTGTCTACTGGAAATTGCGTCAACAAAAAACCCAAGATCCTGGATCTACTTGGTATTGACTTGATCCCCGAACTCTATGCACTCTGCGCTCAATAACTCCACCCTCCTGTACCAAAAGTTCCAGGAATTCTCCCATCCAGCTGCACAGAATATCAGAAGACATCGATCGATCGATCGTACTTGGCAAGTCGAGTGTCCACCCATTCAACCCATCCAGCTGCAAGTTGCAACTAAAGCTGAATGTTCACCTTCATCCTATGCACTTATATCAGCACCCATCTCGATCAGAGCTTAATCCACTGTTTCACTTACTCTTTAGCACACCTCCTCCCCGCCATCCAGCAATCACTACCCCAACATCCGCCCTCAATCTTCTCATATCTCTTGACCACAGGTCCTCCCTTGCAACTTGGTAGTCTTCCCTCCTTGGTCTTAGCCCGAGGGCAGCAGACGAAGACGATGTATTCGCAGTCACAGTCTGAGGAGGTGTATGTGTATGTTGTTTGTGTGCACATTTTCAGTCTCTGAGTCCGCGTGAGATGAGATAGCGTATTGATGGAGATCGGTTTTAGGGAAGTAGGAGGTGGGAAGTGGTGCAAAAGAACACATGGGTAGGAATGAGGGATTTATTTCCTTTGGTGAGAGGTGTGATTGGTGAATCACCGAGACAAAATTTACAATGTTAGGGCAAGAGAGCAGGAATACAAGATTTCGAGCAGACCGGATTTGACCATCGGCGAAGTGGGTCACGTTTATATCATGGAAGGGACAATGAATCAGAGATTTCAAATATTTTTATATCTGCCAACTGCATCCACCATCAGCTAAAGGACAGCCACACAATCCTTACCCCGCGTTTTCCTCAACTCCTCGTTTCCCCAGATGCAGACTCGTACAAGAAAGAAAAGCCACTCCAGCCATGTGACCTGATCTTATGGTAGATGCATTATCTCCGCAACACTACTCATTCATTACTCAAAAAAGAAAAGTAAAACGAGATGGATATATGATTGTTTCGGATCATGCATGATCAAGGCCGTGACACTCGCTCTCCTTAGATCGCGGTTTTGGTTTTGGGAAGCAAATGAAAGACATAACATTCGTAAAGAGAGTCCCTTGGTCGGGAGGGTGGGTGACTATATTTAGTCCGTACGTTGCATTAAACTGTTCCTGCTCTTATTCCGTGGTGCTGCTGGCCGTGAACCGGAAGCTGCTCCAATCGTGGAATGGCGTCCTTTGGTGGAATTGTGGAGATGGCCAACATCGTGTTTGCCTGGCGGGGTTAGCATAGATAGAAAGATGGGAAATGGACAACGGGACTCACCATCGCAACATGCTCTAACATTCTCCAACTTATCAGACTCCCTGTCTTGCTTCTCAATCATTTCCCTGAGGTCTTCCGCGCTATCGTGAACCTCGCTAGCCTCATAAATGCTCCCGGTGCCACTGACGCTGTGTCTGCCCTTCCTGCTAGAAAAGCTTCCCACTTGCTCTTCCTTTCCAGGCTTCCAATAACTACTGAATCTGGAAAATGTGCCTACTGAAGGACGAGAAGAAGTAGATGCAAGCTGGGGCTGAGCCGAAAGTCGAGAGGACTTGCGTTCTCGAGATTCGTTGCGTGTCGTACGGCTGTTGTACGATGAGAGAGAGCCTGGGCCTCGACGTGGGTTGTTGTTTCCATAGCCAGGATTGAATTCCGCAACATCTTCTGAGGTCAATGCCCCGCTCGCAACATCAGATGTATCCCCCACAGCATCTTCCCCAGTCCGCAACAGCAGATACGAAAGAGCATTGAACCACGTCTCATGGCGTTGTCCGGTGGTTGCAGTGAACTTGACTGATCTACCGGGAGTCATGATGACCAAACTCTTTCGGTGCAATCCTGGAGGCATTGGGTTATCATCCGTGACGACTCTGACAGCTTCAATCGGAACACTTTTCGCCTTTAACTCAGCTCGACCTGCGGATGACGGATCTCGGTCACTCCAGTAAAGAGTCCTAGTATACGGGTGAACCCAGAAGTAGCGGCGGTGTCGATTTTCCGACATCGTTCCACGACCAGCCTTTCTCGTATACTTCCAAAGATACTCCCCGATCATCGTCTGCGTGATGGCATTGATCATACGAGGATCGGTGTTGGATGATAGACCATGTGGCATCATTCCAGGCCTCAGATTGAACCTGGTATCAACTTCTGAAGCAAATGAAGAGAGGGAAGAGGCCCTAGATCTACTCTTGAGAGTTGGAGGAGATTTCATCTCCGTCGTCGATGAAGACTGTACAGCTCTTGGAGTAGGGGTTCCTCTCAAAGACGAAGGGCTCAACGGAGGCTGAGAACTTGGTGTCCGTGGTCTGAAGGTTGGGTTGGCGGCTCTGTACGCAGATGCTGTCATTAACGGAGGGCCCATACTGCCAGGACCGCCGCTGGATGATCCAGTGCGTTGTGCAGCTGCAGCAATGACTTCCTTATGATCGGTGGGTAATGGTGGGTGGATACTGGAGATTGAGTTGGCACGAGCACTCCCAGCACTCCCAGGTCTCTTCAGTGGTACAGTATCGTGAACAAAATCGGGATCAACCATCTTGGCTCTGGCACGACCGACACTGCCAATACTCTCTTGCGACCTTCGAGTCTTAATAGCCACTGGAAAATTCAAGCCCCGTGGCGACTTCTGCCCATCTTCAGCCACTATGGTGTCCTTTCGCTTGCTTTTCAGCATATCGTCGATTTGCTTAGCTGTCAGAGCGGTTTGTGAGCTTTCATCACTTGTCTCCACGCGTTGTTTCTTTGCAGCACGCTCGTGAGGATTACTGGAAAGCTCTTTGAACGGCCGTTGTGATTCGGGTGTCTCGACCACGGGTGAATCGCTGGGAGACTGGCGAGTCTCGTCTTCTGCAATGAGTGGGGTAGTTGGGGTCTTGTTCTTGTTCCAGCTGAAGACTGAGCCAAGGAAGGTGGGCTTCGGAGTCTCCGGGGTATCCTTGACAGACTTCTGATCCTCCACATCGTCCCGTGGTATTATGACTCCATCTCTTCGAGGGCTGCGAGGCTCGATGGGCTCCGTGTCGACGGACTGAATGGAAGAGAACACGAGAGGTGCAATGATCGGTGCAGTATTCGGTGCATTCGTGACTATCTCCTTCTGGACTCCTGGAAGATTCGGGGATTCTGGAGCTTCTGTAGGTTCGACATGCTCAGAAACGATCGTAGAAATTGTCAATGGTGCTGCAAGTGCTTCCATTCCCGCCAAGCTGGTCATCGGAGTGTGTGCGCGGGAAACGGGAGGAGAGGGAAATTTGGCGAGTTTTTCGTCCATATCCGCATCGTACTGCGAACTCATATCACTATAAGTAGAAGTAGAAACTGGTCTTTCGTCCGAGTCGACTTTGAGACTGTTATTCAATTGATCATCGTGCCATTGACTTCCAGTGTCAGATGTTTCGGCTTTCACTTGAGTTGCTGTTGAAGAATGCTTATAGCTAATCAAGTCGGCAGCCTCTGCTCCGGCAGCACTTGCAAGACCAGCTCCAACGAGATAAGGAACTGCTGTCTTGGGTGTAGATGGTTCAGGCTCCCAAGGTTCGGTCATCATTCCAGAATCCACCATTGGAATTCGTGGAACTGGAGGCAGAGCAATAGGACTGAGAATTGCTGGAGTGTTTTTTGCCGTGCTAGGTCTTGAGGAAGCTGGTGAGCCGAATGCACTTCGGCTTGGAGTACCTTGCATAGACTCATCATCACTGCCCATTTCACCAAGCTCAGCAAACAAACTTTGCCCAACTTGAGGGGTGCCGTTTCTGCTACTATTTGCAAAACTCGCTGGACTGCTTTGAAGCTGAGGTTCTTCGCTGGCAACGCGCGATCTTCGGTTCCCCCCACGGCTGACTTTGAGTCGTAAGCGTTGAGGTTGAGCTGAGGCTGTGGGCGTCTTCGCATCTTCGTAGCTGTACTCGTCTCCAGAGGTAGAAGCAGTGCTTTGGAAGGACTGCCTATTTCCTGCTTTAGAGAGAGACAAGGGTGTGGGCTTATGGCGAGCAGTGCCTTTGCCTCCCTCGGTCTCGGTCAACTCGTCACTGCCACTCATTTCTTCGTGGCCAGTCTGAAAGTCTTCAGTCTCAGTGCCGCGCTCGTTTGCAGTCTCAAAGGCATCACTGGTATCGTTCTCATTTGCGGTCTCGAAATGGTCACTTGATTCGGTCAGAGCTGCACCGACGACACCTCCAGCGACCGCTCCAGCAGCCACGCGAGCCGCAGTAATAGCTGCGGAGTGGCTTGGGCTTCTCTCGCCAGCGTCTTCCTCCCAGTTGGGGTCTTCCAGGAAGACCTCACTTCGACTACTCCTGAGCCCACCGAGCTGTCCAGGTTTGAGTGGCTTCTTGAACTCCCTCGAATCAACCTTGCGATTTCTCTTCCCGTTAGAGCCAACATCGGTTCGACGCGCATCCAGCTCATCCCTAGCATCTTGGAGCATGCGCTTTAACTCCAGCTTCTCAGTCTTCTCTCGATGTATGTTGGTCTTCAGATTCTGGATCATTCGATGTGCATGGTGCAGAGAACTCTTGAGCGTCTCTGACTCGAGCATGCTGTGTCGTGGTGTCCCCTTGACCGGTGAGGGTGGGGGAGAATGCTCAGGAGTGACATTGTCGGGTGCTGTTTCAAAGTCCTCATCACTTAGCCCTCGTGCCTGGTCCCGGTCTTCTAGACGACCTCGTTGGTGTGCTACTGCTTTGGCAAGTTCTTGATTCTGGCCTGTGAGGTCTTCAATTTTCCGCTGTAAAGCGCCTCGCTCATTCTCGGCCATCGTCATGCTCCTCTTGACACTGCCCAGCTCCACATCGTAATGCTTAAGAGCAGCAGCATGATCTTCTGTGAGTTTCGCGTGGCTCAATTTGATATCATCGAGCTCTTTCTGTGCAGCGCTCTTCTCCGATTGGACGATGTTGAGGCTCTGCGTCAACTTCTTCTCCCTATCCGCAGCCTCTTTTGCAGCTGCTAGGAATTCATGGATTTGTGTCTCAAGATTCCAATTCTCGTCCTTGTAGCGGTGTTCACTCTCATCGAGACTTCTCAGCCGTTGATTGAAACCCTCGGCCTCAATTTCTAGCCTCGATTTCTCGTAAGTGATCGTCTTCAGGGTTTCTTCCTTCTCTGCCAGTAACGCTTGAAGATGTCGTACTTGGGATAACAGAGAAGTGCTGATCTCAGTCGCAAATTCGATATCATGAACCCTATTAGCAGGTTGATTTCGTTGCTTTCGGTTTGGGACGGTGAGCTTGGATGGAGAGTTCGTAGCCTGGCTCTCAAACTTCGAAGGACTTCTTGATCGCTGTTCTTGTTAGCATACGATAGATCAGCATGGATTGGCAATGAGCCTTACATTCGAGTCACCCGCAAATGGGGATCCTGCCATCTCGCTGCTAGACACTCTAGATTTTGGCAGGAACGCTCTTTCGCTCTGTCGTCCAACCTCATTGTACTCCTTCTCAATCTCCACGAGTTTTTGACGTAATTCGGGGGTGATGTCTCCCTCGCTTTGTTGTTTCTCGACCTCTTTCAATCGCTCTGCGAGATCTTTTCGCTGTTGCACAAGGGTAGTTCCCAGCTTTGAGGCCTCCTGTATTCGACGCTCGGTCTCGGCGAGATGGACTTCCAGAGCGCGCTTTGCTTGCTCTGGAGATGTTGTGGGACCAAGTGCGAACAGTTGGTTATCGAAATGGGAAAACCGATGGTGGTTCGAGCCTGTTGACGCGGCCAGAAAGGGATCGTTGTCTGCCATGTCTGAGGTCGTTGTATCTGATTGGGGTGGTAATGATGGCTGATCTGCTGCCAGTGAAGTTGCCATCTTCGCGCTCGTTGCCCTTCACAGGAGCAGCCGCCGTGAAATGCGGTGTGGTGCTGTGGCCTCTAATGATGATGCTGTCTCCAACACTCCCCGCTCTCCTTCCACGCACCACCTGCCAAGGTCCGAGAGGAACTTCGTAGACGATAATCGCGTGAAATGCTCGTAGTTCGCAAATGGTTTAGAATCGGGTCGAACACCGTACTCCTGTTCCCCGTGGTACAAAGAATGCTGGCGTTACAGAGTGTTGATTGTTGTGCCGAAGTAGTTAGTTCTGTTGACTAAGGGGCGCGTTCGGTGGGTTGGGATTAGTTCCAGTTTCCTTTGGCGATGAAAAGGCCGTTATCGTTAACGCGATTAGGAACAATGTTGACAGGGTGTGCCGTGTGAGTACTCCTACACGAAGGTATGGGAAAATACAGAGCACAACGAGAACAAGAGTGACGAAAAGTGAGAAGCACACCCAGAGTTGCAGATCTTGATAAAAAACAGCAGGTGGAGTGGAGCTGCGCGTGCCTCCGTGCCTCGCTTCAGCGAAGATCTGACTGGGCGAGCCACGATCTGTTTATTTCAGGTCTGGCCGTTACGTGATATGTGATTGGCTAAGCGGCGCCCTGAACAACAACGCAGGAGGAGCGACCTCTCACGGAGCTGGGGCTCGCATTGACAGACGTAATTTGGCAGAATATTTGGCTTTCCTGCACGACAGTTACAAACTCATGGACCATCCCGGCTGCGTCGCGCTTTTCCAGAACCAACGGATGCTTGACAATCACGCTTACATAATCCTCCACCAGCTCAGCCAGCCTCGTTCCCTAAATTTCTCAACTCCAGCCTTCTTTACTTCCCCCTCATTCAACATCCTACCACCATGGACGCTACAGGAATCCCCCAGTTAGCTGAGCCAGTTGCCATCTTCAAGAAACGCCCCGCCAAAGGCAAATCCAATTTTCGAAAACGAGCCGCCACTCCACCTCCAGCTTCCGACAGCGATTCCGCAGACTACTCCTCCTCGGAAGATGAATCTGGACACAAGATCAAACGAAGGAAGAAGAACACTGGAGCCATAACAGCATCATCCAAGAACAACGCCGCGTCGGCGTCGGACCATACTTCCACAATATATTCCGCTGACCGCAGTACAACGATCAAGAGCTCGAACGACGCCACCAAGCAAAGCAACTGGTATGATGAGAATGCCACTGATGCTCTCTCAAGCAAGAATCTCCTTGGGACAACGAGAGCCAAACCAGAAGCAGCAGAAGGAACGTACACAGGACTCGCCAACGCCACCACCTTTATCCAAAAGAATCCCAATGCTCCAACTCGGGTTGTCGGCCCCGTGAAAGCACCCACCAACATTCGCACGATCACAGTAACGGACTTCGCACCTGATGTCTGTAAAGACTATAAACAAACTGGATTCTGTGGTTTCGGCGACAGCTGCAAGTTCTTACATGCGAGAGAGGACTACAAGCAAGGATGGCAACTGGATAAAGAATGGGAGAATGTGACGAAGGGCAAGAAAGTCACGGGCGGAACGAAGATCGCCAGTGCCAATCGAAATGCGGAGGAAGAGGATTCCGACGATGATGATGCTGCTTTGGAAGGAATTCCTTTCGCGTGCATTATTTGCAAGGAGAAATATAAGGATCCTATTGTGACAAAATGTGGGCACTACTTTTGTGAGAGTTGCGCGTTAAAGAGGTATAGGAAGGATCCCAGTTGTGCTGCGTGTGGAGCTGGTACAGGTGGGGTATTCAATGTGGCAAAGGGGTTGAAGAAGCTGTTAGATAAAAAGAGAGACAGGGCTGCGAAGAGGAGACAGAAAGCCATTGAAGCCGGCGAGGAAGTTAGTGATGAGGAGGAAGAAGAGGCAGAATAAGATCTCCGAAAGAACCAATGAAGACATATCCAAAATAATTGCCGTATTCTATGTTGGTAAACTGTGATATTCAATTTTATATCAATTCAATGCCACAGGAATTGCTATAGCTGAAAAATCTGGAAGTCCTTCTTGTATCCCATACCCCACTCCACGCCAAAATAGCACACTTTTCAGCACTTCTTGAACATCCTCAATAAGCCCCGCCGGCTGTCGTGGTTGGATTTGGAAATGAAATAGGACATGGCAAATACAAAGAGCTATAAGTTGTTGGACACGCCGATATGTCACCTATATCTGTCAGTCTTTGACGTTCTCGTCCCATGATCCGTTCTCTCTTTGTTAATCAGACAAGCGAAAACAGGACTGCTAACCCACAATCTAACTAGAAGGGGATAGAATAACTTACAGTTGGTCCTACAGATCGTCGTCTCCTTAATGCCATCACACCCGCAATAATTCGTGACCTTAATGGTACTCACGCTCGTACATAAACTTTGCGTTGGGCACGGTGGCGTTGGAGTTACAGTACAGCTGGGGCCATCTGTCTTGGTAATCGTAACACACTTGACCTTTGAGGCAATGGTTACCTGGGACACATCGACCGTCAGAGTTCCTGGTTGAGATTGCTTTGGAAGCTCTGATTCCGTCGTCTCACAACTTGCTGATGTCGAAGTCCAGGAAATAAGACCTGTTGGCGAACACTTGGTTGGACATGGAACAGAAACAACAGTTGTGGGCAGTGCGGGAGGACATCCACACGGAATAGTGTGGGTCTTAAGCTCCCTTATCTGTGGTTGCGCGCAGTGTGGACAGTCATCCGGCAGAGATGTTCTGGTAACCGTGAAACAGGAAGTCGAGGTGGGATCGTGGTCTGCTAGGACCTTGGTCACAAGCCTGTGGTATGTCAGTGGTGGAGAGTGCAGAGGCCGGGGGATGATACATGATGAAGAGGAATAATCTTGCAAACCATAGAAGTGCCATGGTCGACTTCAGAAACTACCGTAGCTTTGACGTGACGTCTGATCTATGGGAGAGAAATAGCCCGAGTCTTTATACCTTAGATATCTCTCTCTCGTCCAACCTCGTCCCATCCTAGGATCTATGAACAGTTCTTCAGGGTAAACACCAGAAACATATTACCATAACGTTACACTGTGCAGATTCATACATTCTGTACTCCCTGAAAGAATTGAATACGAAGGGCAGCATATGCTTTGATTAGCCAAAATTATCTTAAGGAGATAAAGTTAAACTCGCGGAACCCCTCAATCCGGAACCGGCTGCAAATCAAGATCGCGAATCATGCAGGGGCGATCGAAACAATTTGCAATCAGCCGCAACGGTGGGCTTCGAGCTGGGATATAAGAGAATCAGGTGTTGAGGTATACTCCCTCTCAGGTGTCAACACTCTTGTCCCAGTTCCAAGGAGCTTAGTTCACTGGAGATAATGCATGCCTTGCATTTGTATCGGTTCATATTGAAGAGAGATAGTCCACAACTCGAAGTATTTTCAACCTTCGGCAGCTTTCTCTCCTGCTACTCCAGCAGTCTACCTCTTGAGAGCAAGCCTTGCCAAGCGAAGCAGACAGAAATCTTTCTTTGAATTCGCACTTGTTGACCAGGGTCGCACCTCTCCCCATGTACATTGCTGTTTTCGCAGCACACTCATACTGCGAGGCCAGGCCGAGAACGGCCGTTGAAATTTCCATTGAAGCTCTCTGCGGCGCTGTGCTGATTGATAGATAGTAGTCCGACCAACCTCTCGGATATTGTGTGTGGCTTCCAGTAGGCCAGGCTCGTGTTGACGAAGGAAAGTACTGGGCGACGCAGGACATTGAATACTTGAAAGGGGTTATCAACTTTAATAGCTTAGTTGAGACTATGTGATCGAAGGTGCGGAGAACGCTACCGTCGAAGATAAGCAGAGGAAAATAGAAGAATCCGGGGTCGTAGCGTACCTTGTCTTGTCTTCAGCTGAACAGGGATACAATTCTTGATGGAAATGTTACATGCGGCCTGCATAGCGGATAATAGCACCTCTGGGCTGCTCAGATTCTGCCACTATGCCTGAAGAGGAAAGGTAACGGAAGTTATCAAGCGTCGAAGCCCACTGGGTAGAGAGGATTCTCAGTTATTAGAAGGAAAGCCCGAGAATCAGGAGAGTCAATACTTTCATTGCTACTAGTGCCACTTTTAAAGAAGCAGAAAACTTTGAAGGACAGCGAGGTTTCGATTTCGAGGCTCTTTAGATTTCACATAAGTACCGACCAAGTTCAGCCCTACAAAGATCCCGTCGATCCCTAAAGTTTACCGCCCCGAAATGGACTCTAGTGCTGGTAAACCTTGAGTGAGTATGGCCTCTTCAGGATAAGTAGTAAAGCACTTCTTTAAATCCACATCAACTAACTGCCCCTTTCTTTTCGATTCTTTGATCACGTGGTAAGAGTCAACAAGCACGGCGTAGAGGAGACTTCATGGTCTGACCCTGAAGAGGATTCTGCAAGTGACTATGCGTGGTGGTGGACCTATTTTAAATTCCAGGACATGCATGCTCTCGAAGCAAATTTATCAGGCCCAAAAACTTCATTGTTCTAGCTTTCTCTGGAACAATAGTTTATATGTCCCAAGAACTGCACTTGCTATCGTTGTGTATCAGGAACTTGGAACCGAGTCGCAGGGACACCACTTCAAGCCCACAAATTTGGTATCAGTCCGCAGCGGGCTTTCATTGCACTTCCCCAGAAGTAGGATCTCTCAATTGTGTCACGGCGAGAAGACCCGATCCTGCACCCTCCCACGTTCCCCCAAAACGTGCTAGATTCTTGTGCTACGATCCTGGCGGGGGGAATTTTGCTAGATGTCGACCAGCCCATGCCCCTGCATGTGGTGGTTCCGCCTTTCTCGAAGCGAAAATTATAGAACAAGACCTACTACTCAACCCACCGAACAACTCCCCAGCTCCATAATCCAGTTTTTCCTGTCTGTCTACCAACCCAGATTGCCTGGCGCCTTCGAAGCCCGAAAATGGATGTGGCTGTACTGCGAGGTCGCATTGTTGCGACTCTTGACGCTGACGCCGATGCTCGACGCCGTGCTGAGCTGGACCTGAAGACGGTAAGCATGGCAGTAGGAACCTCGGGGCCCCCTACTGACAATATCTTTGTAGGCTGAGGAACACCCGGGCTTCACCGACGCGTTGCTAGACATTCTGCAAGCTGAGCAGGAAGCTCCGGTTCGCATGTCAAGTACGCAAACCACAAACTGCTACCCCGCTGCTCGCAGATACTAACGCACAACTGCAGCCGTTGTCTACCTCAAGAACCGCATCACTCGGGGATGGTCACCGAGCGAGGACTTCCCGCAGAACAAGCCTATACCCGAAGATGAGAAGCAGAGGTTTCGAGACCGTCTTCTTCCCGTCCTCTCAGCCTCCCCACCACAAATCCGCCAGCAACTTGTTCCCGTCCTTCAAAAGATTCTTCATTACGATTTCCCCGACAAATGGCCGGCTTTTATTCCCATCACGGTGCAACTTTTGAATACCAACGATGCTTCGTCAATTTTTGCAGGGCTACAGTGCCTGCTTGCGATTTGTCGCGTCTTCCGCTTCAAATCAGGAGAAAATCGAAGCGATTTCGATAAGATTGTCGAGGCTACGTTTCCACGGCTTTTGACCATAGGGCAAGGACTCGTTAATGAGACGAGTGAGGATGCTGGGGAGATGCTGCATATAGTGTTGAAGGCATATAAGCATGCGACCTTTGTATGTTGCTTGTTTAGGTTTCCTTGTAAGCAGAAGTGCTGACAGATTCAGTTCGAGTTGTCTGCCTCTTTGAGAGCACAACCTGTCGTAATAGGGTGGTGCTCGCTCTTCCTTCATACCGTTGCGAAAGAAGCACCCCCAACAGCCTTGCCAGAAGATCTTACCGAACGGGAAGCCAACCACTGGTGGAAAGCTAAGAAGTGGGCATACTTTAATCTGAACCGCCTGTTTGTCCGGTATGCAAAATCTGAGCCATTTGGTAATTCATTCTAACCTGAATAGCTATGGCAACCCATCGTCACTGCAGAAAGGGAACGGGGATGACTATACAGAGTTCGCTAAGAGCTTTACCGCCAACTTCGCACCTGAAATTCTGAAGGGATACCTTCAACAAATCGAGAAGTGGGTGGCGAAGACAACCTGGCTCAGCAGACCCTGCCTTTCATACACACTTGTCTTTTTAGACGAGTGTGTCCGACCAAAACAGATGTGGGCTCACCTCAAACCACATCTTGACACTCTCGTTACTCACTTCTTATTTCCCGTCATGTGTCTTTCCCAAGACGATGTTGAGAAATTTGATTCGGACCCCGAGGAATACCTCCACCACAAACTCAACTATTACGAGGAAGTCTCGGCACCAGATGTTGCAGCGACTAACTTCTTAGTCACACTTACGAAAGCGAGGAGAAAACAAACCTTCACTATTTTAGCGTTTGTCAACAAGATTGTAAGCGAATATGAATCAACTGAAGATGACAAGAAGAACCATATCTACAAGGAGGGGGCTTTGCGGATGATTGGCACCTTGTCGAGTGTCATTCTGGGGAAGAAGAGCCCCATCGCTGAGCAAGTTGAATACTTCCTGGTTCGTTTTGTATTCCCGGATTTCCGAAGCTCCCAAGGGTTTTTGCGAGCACGAGCTTGCGATACGGTGGAGAAATTCGAGCAGCTCGACTTCAAGGACCCCAACAACCTGTTAGTTATCTACCGCAACATCCTTGAGTGTATGGCAGATCCAGAGCTCCCTGTCCGTGTTGAGGCTGCTCTCGCACTCCAACCACTGATCAGACACGATATCATCCGGACCAACATGCAAACAAACATACCCCAAATCATGCAACAACTGTTGAAGCTCGCAAACGAGGTCGATGTCGACGCTCTCTCAAATGTCATGGAAGACTTTGTCGAGGTCTTCGCGACAGAATTAACTCCATTCGCTGTGGCTCTGAGTGAGCAGCTGCGAGATACCTACCTCCGCATTGTCCGTGAACTTCTTGAGAAGAACGAGAAGCGCGAAGATGATGATAGCTACGGTGACTACTTGGACGACAAGAGCATTACTGCTCTTGGTGTCCTTCAAACAATCGGCACTTTGATCCTTACTCTAGAGAGTACACCTGATGTTCTCCTCCACATGGAATCAATTTTGATGCCAGTTATTAAGGTCACACTGGAAAATAAACTCTATGGCAAGATTATTTTTTGGCTTCTGACGTGAAATGTTACTGACATCTCCAGATCTTTATAACGAAGTATTCGAGATCATCGACAGCTGCACCTTCGCGGCCAAGTCGATCTCACCAACTATGTGGCAAGCTTTTGAGCTCATTCATGCCACCTTCAAGGCTGGTGCAGAGCTCTATCTTGAGGACATGCTTCCCGCTCTTGACAACTTTGTCCAGTATGGAGCTGCACATCTTGTCCAAACTCCGCAATATTTGGACGCCATGTTCTCAATGGTACAAGATATGTTTGCGGACGAGAAAGTTGGTGGGGTGGATAGAATCTGCGCTTGCAAATTGGCCGAGGGTATCATGTTAAGTCTACGTGGCCACGCAGATCAATACGTTGTGGCATTCGTCAGTCCTCTGAGACCAAGTTCTTCTTTTACAGCCTGCTAAATATTCACAGGTCGAGATGGCAATGCGAACATTGACAGATTCGCAAACCAAGGTGAAGTCGTATAAGATACACCTCATGGAAATGGTCATCAACGCTATCTACTACAATCCAGTAAGAGCTTCCAAGTACACTTCGTCCGCCGTGCCTTCTAACACTCTGTGCTCTAGGTCTTAGCCCTCCATGTCCTCGAATCGAAAGGATGGACCAACAAATTTTTTAGCCTATGGTTTTCCAGCATCGATAGCTTCACTAGAGTCCACGACAAAAAGCTATCAATTGCGGCTATCGTCGCACTCCTTACACTTAACGCAGATCAAGTGCCAGTCAGCGTTCAGCAAGGATGGCCTAGGTTGCTGCAGGTTTGTATTGGCATTAATTAATTTGTATTCTCGCTTACTTGATTTATAGGGAATTGTTCGTCTGTTCCAGACACTTCCGGCTGCGACAAAGAGTGAGTGTAGTCATTGTGCAATCCAGGAACTAATTGCTAACTTGTGTTCAAGACCGCGAGGAGGCCCTCAAAGATGACTATCCGCTCGAGGGTTCCGCTTATGATGATGAGGACGAGGAAGATGAATGGGCTGGCGACGATACTGCATGGAATGATGAGACTGAAGTTGAGGAGGAAAGCGATGCTAGAGATGAGAGTAGTGCTTATCTTGAGTTCTTGAACGAGGAGGCAAGTCCAGAAGACTCTCGGCTTCAACCATTTCTAATCCTTCTAGGCTCAAAAATTCCAGAATTTGGAAGACAACGATTCGGATGACGAGCTTGGAGAGGAAAGCCTCCTTGAGACACCACTTGACAAAATCGAGCCTTACCAGCTCTTCAGAAACGCCCTTCTTAGTGAGTGATCTCTGGTATCTTCTTCGTAGCTCGCTAATTATTGGAATTCAGAACTTCAACAAGAGCAACCTCAGCTTTACGAGTCTCTCACCACGAACCTCAACCCGGATGAGCAAACAATAGTGCAAGGCGTTGTGCACCAAGCTGAAGCTAATGCCCAAGCTGCTGCTGCTGCAGCTGCAGCTGCCATTTCTCAGATTCCTGGAGTCGTTGTGAACGGAGCCCAGTGAGCACGCTGACAGTGCCTTTTTTCAATTGGAGCGGATTTACAATAGGTGCTCAAGCGATGTGCATGGAAGGCGTTTTTCAATTGACAGCTCGTCTGTCTGTTTGTCAAAGGAAGAGGTTTTGCTGCTCTCATGGATATGCTCTGATTTTGGGTGTTAGCGTTTCTGGCAAAAAGAGTAGGCCGATGTTCAGACTCACCTGAATCGAGAGCACTTGGGCGACCAGTAGGTAAGTAGATAGTCTTGATGAACGAGTAGATGATACATACCAATGAATTCCATACCTTAACTGCGGTATCCTTTCGACACTGTAACAACTGATCGAGGAAGTGATGAAACTTGAGGTTCTGCATGGGCATTGTCATGCATTTAATGGACCTGCACGAGATATTGAGCAATAAATAATCATTGATGATTTTAATGCTATAAGTTCTGTATCAGTCGGTCATGAGGTACGATACTACCACTTTGCCATATTATTATCACACATGATGCTGACCCACGAACTAGCAGAAGTAGTGTTTCTGCTAAAAGTCCACAACATCCTTATCTCAACTTCTCCTCTCCCTTGCAAATCGTGTCTCAAGAAATCCACCCTTCTTTTTCATTTCTGCTGACGAAATTAGTTCAAATTTCCCCCCAAACTCTTTAAGCTCAAAAGTACGCCTCGATATCGCTTATCCAACTCGCTCGCTACTGAAAAGCTGTTCCGGCCATCCAAGAGCTTGAAGTGTGCTCCCCGGATCGGGTCGTTTAATAGGGGGAGCATGAAGATGATTTGGCTTTTGAGGTAGGTACATTTTCTATTATTCATATTTCGTACTCATTCTTAGTTAGCATGAAAGAGTTTTAAGACTCTCCCCTGCCAACATCTCACGAGTTAAAGATAGAATTTGGAAAACCGCGGTGATGGTCTGGATTCTTGGCTAGCTACAAAATGTACAACCCCAGCAATTCCCAAGCGTAGCATTTAAGCACCAGCTCGCCAGTAGGTAGCTCGATGGTCCAGAGAACATCAATTTTGACCTGATCTAGCTGTTGCTAGATATACGCGATTTGCGCTTGTGAGGGGAGTGAAGTGGGGAGAGAAGGACTCATACAAAGAACGGTAGGTATTTGGGTGAGGAAGTTGCGCCGATGATGCTTATTCAACGCTCTATGCTATGCTGATTGATTCTGAAAGTGACGCAATGAAAATGGTATTTGGTGGCTTGACGTTGGCTTCTGTGGATGAGGTGAATGCAGCTACATTGTCGAGTCCACCCTTCGCTACAACGCCCCTCCATTCACTTCTTCGACGAAAAGATTTTCAACTCAGATGGAGCTCTCTTTCATGCACGAAACTTCTCTTTTGGGAGGATGCGAGTTTCCATAGAAATTCCCCCCGCAAGTGGATCCGAGTGTGTGCCAGGATCGGATTGAACAGCCTCACTTCGGTGGGTAGCGGGTGGTGCAACTGGAGATGGTGGAGGCGGGTCGTCTTGAGCGTAGTCATCTTCATACTCCTCCTCGTAATACTCTTCACTCTGCGTGCCCTGACTTTGACTCTGGCTTTGGTTCATGGAAGAAGGCTGGGTTTGCTGCGGAGGCTGGGAATTTTGTGCGGTCTGTGAAGACTTTGGAGCCACTTTGTTGCCTTTCTTTTTGCGTCCCTTCATCTTCGCCTTCTCCAACAATCTTCTCTTCTCTGCTTCTTGCTTCTTAGCACGTCGATCCTTGACTTCGTATTGTCGTATCAACGCCCGAGGAGGGGTGCCAAAGATACGTTCATACTCGCAGAATTCGCAAATCCATATGTCTTCAGGGGCGGGTGGATTGTGGTAGTTCTTGAATTGCTGTGCGTGCCGTCGCTGGCGAGCGGCGATGAGATATTCCTTAGCTGCCGGTCGGCGTCGGGGTGTCTTGGCAGGTTCAGCTGGCGCCGGCGATTGCTTTTGGGTATTCGGTGCATGCTGAGACGCAGCGAGGCCTTGCTTTGGCTTCTCTGCGGTATGGGGAGCAGCTGCCATGTTCGGACTGGTTTGAGTGGCTTGCGTGGTGAGGTTGCGGATAGCAGGACTTTGATGCATGGTAGTCGTTGTCGTGCTGCTAGGTCCAGGCCAGGAGACCGTGCCAGGCACTTGGGAGTCACAAGTAAAGGTGAATTGCGTGGAGGCAGGACACGATTTTTTGGCTGCCTGTTGTTGCAAAAGGCTAACGTTCTCTTGTCCTTTTGCAGGAGTAATAGGGCTCTTTTCAGCATTGGCATTCGCAATTGATCTGGAAATGATCCCTGGAGATTCGGCTTGCAATTCTGTCAGTAAACTTCACCAGATGTTGGCTTCTATTATCATCAGGCTTACTTGATGGTGGCCACTGAGGTTGCCTTTGTTTGGCTGTTCGTCCGTTGCTCCAATTGCTTGAGGCGTCGGATAAGGTTCTCAACGGGCTCCTGCCATTCCGAATACGACCATATCTGCCCCTTCCAGGACCAGAGATTCCTTGGCTGATACTTCCCGAAGCGTGATACGATCCAGATCCAGCCCCAACTTCTTCAGCAAGATCGTCTGCACCAGTGACTCCAGCCACATCGCTTGAAAGATGAACCCCATTCAAGTTTGAGTCACCAGGTGTAGGAATTTTGCGCTTCTTCTTATTGTTGGTGTTCTCAAACGAATCATAGCCGTCCGCTGACGAAGTTGTAGATGCTGGAGGCTGAGGATTTGGGTGCTTTGGGTCTGGCTTCTGGACATATCTATACGATCGGCCAGTGCTATGCACCGAGTGTCTCGAATAAATCCTACTCCGATACGCAGTCTCGTCCTCGTCACTTTCTAGCTCGTCCCCGTTCCTTCGTGAAATATAATTTCGCTCGATTTCGTCTGCCCGTTCTCGTTCACTCGGATGCTGCGATTCCACTAAACTATTTGTCCCAACATCTTCCCGATTGTACGGATGGTAAAAGAGCGGAGTGGTGGTTTTAGGGACAGGAGGATATTTTATTGACTCGGCAACATCTGGAGAGAGCCGTTCACGAAGCCTTCTCTTCGGTAAGGGGCGGATGGGCCTGTCTGGGTATGGAGAGATGGCATCCGGAGACATTTCTCGTGGTGATTCGGGGGAAAAGCCTAGAAACATTGACGGAAGGTATCAGCCAGTGCAGAGTTTGAAGAGAGGGGAAAGGTGCGAATGAATGAGCCTTGTCTGCACTGGTAGACGAGGATAGATCTGAGGATGTGGCGGGCTTGGAACTGGGACACTCATACCCATCACAGACACTGAAATGGCAGGAATGCCTGCCCCGAATCGAATCGTCACAGAGCCGTGGAAGGGGAGGGGGACCTGTCGATATCAAGTCCAAGTACCAAGGGGAGTCTAAAGTTGTTTTTCTCAATGATCTCCTATCTTCTGGCTGCAATATAACACATCAGCCAGACTTCCCATAAATTTCATGACCAGCGACATGGTTTTGATCCCTTCCTCCTCACAAAAGAGACCTCATCTCTCATGCTGTGGCTCTCCCACAAGCTCCTTGTGCAGGGCAGAATATGCAGTGGACGATTCGTACCTCGCTGATTGCTCAGCGTTGAGCCACCAAACGGTTCAACAAACGGGCAACGCTGATGATCCAAGGGGCGACAAGTATCCAAACAAAGCAGCAAGAGAGCAAGAAGTATAAACGTCGTCAATGGCAGGCGGGGATATCAAAACGGCAATCCTGTTGGCGTTGAGAATAATGATGGTTTATTGATGGTGGATAGTGCCAGCAGGTGAGCTAAACTGCTTGCACTGTAGTCCACACCGCAGGCAATTAATAAGGTGCACTTTGCTCTACGGCGGCCCAGCGAAGCGTGTCATGCAATTCCGCTGCGTCTGCGGGGCCAACCCAGGCCAGCTCCGTCTTCTTTCTCTCGAGAGCGAGAGCGCCCTTCATTTTTCCACCACGAACACAGCTCCCGCCACCACCATGATCACCCAGAGCTTCCCGTCGTCTCGCCTGCAGGTCGCGGAGTCCCCGAGCACCCTCTAGACTCGACAATCCGCTTGAGCACTCAATTCTGCACCCTCCACCCTGCTCTAGCATCATCGCGAGCAGTGAACTGAAGCTTCCGCTCGCTCCAAGGCAATCTTCCGCCCTCAATTCAGCACCCACAAACGCACAGCATCTGCCGGGACAATTGGGCATCTTGATCTACAACGGCACAACACTTCTCCCTCGAAAACATTGGCAGGTGCCACCATGGACACCTCCAGGCGCTCCTCGCGGGCAGCTCGCGCCAGCCAATCTCTACAATCCTCACATCACTCCTCTGCCTCCTCGAACTCGTCTGGGCGCGCAGATCGGGCCACCAGATCTCACCAGAAGACTGAATCACCGCGGAAATCGACTCCCTCAGGCTCATTGTCCTCAGAACCACCGGAAGACACAATTACGAGCGCCGCCGTCGAAGACACGATCCAGACACGTCGAAAGCGCGGTCGGGCCGACGAGCGAGAGAAATCCTCAAAAGTCCAAGCAGCTCAGGTCGAAACAACGAATGGCACTGACGAGGTCGGAGAGGACGACGAGGCCGTTCGCTGCATTTGCGGATTCGACGAGTACCCAGGCCCGCCACAACTCGGCGACGAGGACAACAAACACGGCGTGCGAGAAGGAATTGAAGAGCCTATAATAACGGTCGCAGATGTAACAGAAGACTTAGCTGGGTTTTTCTTGCAATGCGACGTTTGCAAGGTCTGGCAGCATGGCGGGTGCGTTGGCATCATGAACGAAGACACAAGTCCGGACGAATATTTCTGCGAAGAATGTCGAAAAGACCTTCACAAAATATTTACGGCTCCTAACGGGTACGTAAATCGAATTGCTTGGATAGTCCTCAATTTCTTCTCCAGAAGCTTCCGAGCTGTCAGCTAGCCATGACGCGAGAACGTGGCGCAGATACAGTCTCACAAGGCTGGCTGCTTCAGCTGGGAGGAAACATCTACAAAATGACTTCTTTTACAAAACTGAAATATGAACCAACTGCTGACATGATGGCCCGTAGGCAACGCTATTCGCATTATCTACCGCTTTACCAAAGTTTGTCCCGAACGACCTCTCGGGCAGCATCTTTCTCCAAAGATGGCACAAGGTCTCCACGAGGCAGCAAAAGCGGTCGTCCTTCATCGAGTTTACAAAGTGCAAAGCGTAGGTCGACAATGAATAGTCGAGATGCTGCTTACGACGAGGAGGAGCAATTACGACGTGCTATAGAGGCGAGTAAAGGAGAGAAAAGTGGTGAAAGTACCGATGGGGGAACACGGCAAGGTAAAAGAGGTCGCAGTGATAGCGAAGAGTAAGCAGTGTTCTCCCGATGATATGCCTGTAGCTGACTTCGATGAAAGCAAACTGGATGGGGTCAAGAGGCAGCGGACAGCGTCAGCCTCGCCATCACCATCTGGTGAACCGCATCGATTTGCTTCCCAGGTCGATTCCGACGACGGCGCTAATGCGAGGCCCAACATTGGCAAAAAGATAAGAGGAGCTGCTGCGCGCAACCACAAGGAAAAAGAACTGAGAGAGGAACTGGAAAGGTCGAGGCAGGAGGCTGCGAACAAACGGAAGGGGCGTGCAGAGCGTCGAAGGATTGATGGTAAGCCTTGGCAAGTCTGCTCGTGTATATGAGATTAATGATGGACTGTAGACTCAGATCCCTCCGAAGAACTACCGCTTGCAACGAGGGTGGTAACCAAAACCACCGAGGACACCATTCAGCCCCTAGATCCACCGTCTTCATCCCAAGTAGCCGCACCCGACACACCACCCCCAAGTGTCCCCTCTATATCTCATCGAAAGGGGGGTCGACCGCCAAATGCTCGGAAGGGCAAATTAGGAAAGAATCAATATACCAAAGATCGGGACCAACCAGACGGCGAAGACCCATCCCCGAACAGATCTCAGTCTCGCGACGTGCCACGAGGCGATGACAACGGACACGCTCCTGGGAATAAGGGACCCGCCAATGAAGGGGGTAAGCCAGGGAAATCCAAAAGTGCTAGCAAAGTTACAATGTCCGACATGAAAAAGAGGGTAGCGGCCATCCTAGAATTCATCACTCGCACACAGTTCGAAATGGCTGGGGAGTCGATGTCACTAGCCAGTGGAGAGGCTGCAGAGAAGATGATCCGAAATATAGCAGATGGACTACCGATGATCAAGGTCAACGGCGACAGGCGAATGGATGGATCGAGAGAAGGTGAATCGGGAGATTCCACCGTCAACAAGGATTTTAAGGATCTGTCCTGTCTCGAAATGATGGATGTACTGACTAGGCAATTGGTCAAATGGCAAAAGGAGTTCGCATCATGATATTAGATGGTTTCAGGCAAAAGCTTGTTATGGACGGAGTTCTCGGCCGGTTTGGGATGGGGTGGTGCAGAGGATACCCTACTTTAAGCTAATGACAGTGGGCTGTAGATGAACATCTCATTACGGACCGTGAGAGTCCCAGCTCAGTATATCGGGTAAAATGTTTCAAAAAGTGAGTAATCTGGGATATGTTGGAACACCAGCGTGTTAAATGTCAGATGGACTAGTCAAGTGATGGATTGATGTGCAATACAAGTCTGTGTTCCGTGGGTCGTTCATTTCATGTTTGTGTCGATTCACGTCATCTCTGCATGTGTATTAACTTTACATGTGGACCACTGTTTGGAGTATTTATATTGTGCAGGTGATGAAAAACGTCTGCACGTGACTAATGTAACAACCTCCGTATGACACTTGAATTGATCAGTAATCTCCATATATAAGCTAAGAGGTCCACATTGGTGAGCTAGTCGTGGTAAAAGAGTACTTTGAGAATCTACATTGACGGGCTTTTATCTGCATAGCATTGGAAAGTCATTTGCACCGTGCATAGACGTGCAGGAAGACTGAGTCGCTGAATTCGGACCCTTCTAGTGGTTATTCACATGAATCCGGGTGCACTTCAGAAGAAACGATCGACGGCTCGGCCTCGGGGCCGGCCGAGGAAAGAAGCAACAGATGAGCCACTTAAGGATGTGAGATGTCCAAGACTTGTTTTCGTCCTGTGCTGAACAATAACAGAAGCGGGCGCGGGGCCAGGAAGCCCAGAAAAACTACATGAGCAGGAAGCAGGTCGAAACATATCGACCGAAGAAACGGATAGGCTCCTTGGACAGAACAGTTGAGGCAATTGTGACTGCGTTTATTAACTTTGGAGATCGCCGATTCAACTCCTCTCAAGTCAACTCTTCTCAGGTCTTGAATTGGTTGCCTCTGTTGGATGACTTAAAACAAACGACAACACGAATCCTCAACCATGCGCGCACTGCGGAATCATTAGCAAACGAACAGGACGAGGCAGCCATACTGGATCCTGCGCCCTCTCTGGACAAGTCCACAACATCCATGCCATCAAAATCACCTTCCCAACCTCTCCAAGCGGAATTTGGTCCTCCCTTTTCATCGTCCAGAAATTGTCCTGTGGCTACTGCCTCGTCTCCAGTTCAGGCCGGTCACTTCAGCCCCCTTTTTGGTTACGGACTTTTGAGCAAGACCTCGCAGGTCGATGCAACAGATGAATTCTTGAGCCGCTACTTCGTAAGTCTGAACTTCTTAAAGGATTGCCCCTTCTTTTGTCTCGATTCAGGTCAAGGGTTTGAAGCAATGTCCAATGAGTCCTGGAACAATATACCCCCACGAAGCTACTGAAAGTTGTATGTTGATTCTGAGATCTTGGGAGATAGGTCTCCGGGCTAAACTCATTCGCATTTCGTCTCTATAAAGATACCCTCATCCTCAGTATTCGAATTCTGCAAGGAGAAATATCAGTTCCTGGTTTTATCCCGAGCCTCATGCGATATCGTCAGTCTTGACTTCAAGGAGAACTGTTCCCTCTTTCGTATTGTTCCAGGTTCAGGCTGTGTAGCAGTATCCAGCGTCTCCTGGAAGGTTCTACCCCTGAGGATAACCGAAAGAAGTATGCTGACTCCGAGATCGTGGGAAGCAGGATTTCGTTACGAAAGGTCTGACAATTACATCACCGACGCATCAGACTTCCTCGAAAAGCTATCTTTCCAAGGCCCCACCATGGACAGCGCAGTTGAAGAGGCGTCTGGCACAGACGATGAGAATGGAATTGTTCTCTTCGGTCCCTCTCACCCGGTCATGACTTCCGTGCTTCGAGCGTCGATGTACCGAGACTTGATCGAAGAAGTTGGATCTGTCAGAGAGTGGCTAGATCCATATGATACCCAATTATATCTTCGGGACCATTGGGGATTCAGGCTCACGGCTGCCACTGCCAGTTTTCTCCCTACCTCCATATTTGATGCTAGCGAGATGTATAGTGAACTTAAAAGGGGCCATTCGGAACCTTCTTACCAGGCACCGTACGATATCTCTCAAGGAGCAGCTGCGGTGTTTGCTGGAACATCCGCCCAAGTCCTGTCCGCTCAATCGCTTGCAGAGAGTCTGATATGGAAATCAGTTTGTTTCGGCGAAGGTCCGAGATTTTATAAGGGGAACATCGATGCCACTGCTGCCGAATTCCTTGCCCGTATGTTGAATTCCTAGCAAGAATTTGAGCTTTCCACTCAAAGGGTATCCAGTCAAGCAATTTTCTTGCTGCCAGCTTTGATTAAAGCAGGAAACGGAATGTGCCACATGTGCCTAGCCGCAAATGATGAAGCTTAGAACATCAACAGTCAGAAAATATTTTAATTATTTTCTATTTCACAGCTAGAGATTCTCAGCTGATTTGCAACGAGAAAAGCAGAGCCTGTTTGTGCATAGCAGCAGTGAGCCGGAAACACGAGTTGCAGCAATGGTACATGGACCGAGACTGTTCCACTCAGGTAAGCGGCTACGTATTGGCTCGTTGTCTAAATCCGTTCAGGAATTGATATTTGAAATCTTCTCCTGCATCAACAAAATTGGGTCGATAGTTTCGGACAGGGTCGCTCCTTAATCGGGGCCATCATAAACAAACTCGGGTGACCACGGTTGATCGACCTTACCACCCCTGTACTTCTGATGTCCATTAATGATATTTCCGTGTCTCAGGAATCAAAATATCGGCAAGTGAACTGATAATTTCTTAGTGTTGTTCATTGCAGATGCCTTTTCATCTCCAACACGAATTGCATCATGACATGCGCAGACTAGACATGGGATACTGTCCTCAGACCTCACGTCTCCCCTTATCTACACAATTTTGTACTGTCATCCGTTCTATAAATCTTGTCTAAGCCATCACGATATTCACCGACGTTGTCTTGTGCATACGGATTTCCAAATTCTTTGCCCTCGCGGTTTGCAGTCAAGCTACAAACACAGCACTACCTGACAAGATGAAAGACACCATTCGAGAGTCGGCATTTGGCCAGCTGGTAAAGCTTGCAACCGGAGACAGATACTTACAGTATATCGAAGAAGGCTCGCAATTTCAGTTGCCTTATGGATTCGATACCGAGGTCAGCTCGGAAGACGACACCGGGGCAAACGCTGCCCATGGTACATCTGCCAGCATACTAGGATCTTCGCGTACTTCAAAAGAAGAGAGAGGTGAGTCTGTTGGGCTAGCCTTGGACAAAATGGAAATGACTCGGGACGTGGATCTATGTTACCATGATCGAGTCCTTACTCGAGACATACAAGTCGCCATGCAACGAACGACCAGCCAGGCAATCCAGCCCAAGAAGACTGCAGATGATAGGACCCTGGTGGATTGGTATACAACAGGTAGCGTCCTTTGACTTCATCTCTGAGAGAAAAGGCGCTGACCTACCGCAGATGACCCTGAGAATCCGTACAACTGGAGCTCTGCTAAGAAGTTGTACGTCTCATTCTAAATATGGTGAGTTGCAACTTATTCGGACTTGACTTTCTCTATCTGATGTTTCCCGAAAGCATATATTCATTCGCAGTCTATTTTGGGTCGTCGGTGTACTCACCTGCTTCGGAAGGTGTGATGAAGGAGTTCGGTGTTGGAAATGCGGCTGCTTCCTTAGGATTAGCGATTTATGTTCTTGCATGTAGGTTGAGAACAATACCGGCCATTATGAGCAAAAACTGATTTGCTATTAGATGGAATGGGGCCGATGCTCTTCTCGCCATTGAGCGAGTAAGTATTTCACACTTCATGATTCGTGCTGGACTTGCTGATGCGGCTTAGAATTCCCGCATTTGGTCGAAATCCAATTTACGTTGGGACACTCATAATTTTTGTGATATTGACCATTCCAGCTGCTTTGGTACATAGCTTTCCTGGACTGCTGATATTGCGTTTTTGGTCTGGCTTCTTTGGTAAGAATAGTCCTGAACCATATTCCGAGAGTGCTGAGATTGCTAGGTTCGCCTTGTTTGGCTACGGGAGCTGCGACATTTCAGGATATGTACCCCATGATAAAAGTCCCCTACTCTTTAGCATTCTGGGCTGGCTCAGGTAAGTTGATCTTGAACTGACCGATCCAATTTGATGCTGATCAATCTCCTAGTGACTTTGGGACCTGCTCTTGCACCTATTATTGCTGGCTTCAGCATTTCGGCTGAAGGCAGTGAGGGGTGGCATTGGCACGTTTACCACCAACTCTAGCGCTGAATTTCACTAAGTGTAATTAGGATCTCCTGGGAGATGTTATGGCTATCAGCACCCATTTGTCTCATAATGCTCATCTCCCTCCCCGAGACATCCTCCTCCAATATCCTGCTTCGGCGGGCTCGTCGTTTACGCAAAGTCACTGGAAATGGTAACCTATTTGCTCAGTCAGAAATTGATCAAGTGGGGATGAATGCAGGCGATATCGCGTATGAGGCGCTCATCAAACCATGGCAGATTAATGCTCTTGATCCTGCAGTAGTATGACTTCTCACTCTTTGCTTCAGAAATTCCAAGTAACTGACAAGAAGATCAAGGCTTTCACAACGCTCTATACTGCCCTCGTGTACGGTATCTTCTATTCTTTCTTTGAAGCATTCCCACTGGTATTCCCCGTTTTGTACGGCTTCAACCTTGGCGAGTCGAGCCTTCCCTTCCCCTCGGTAGTTGTCGCTCTCTTGATCTGCATGCCAGCCTATTGCGGCTACTACTATTACGTTGTCGAGCCCCAAGTGAAGAAAACCGGGTTTGGGCTATCAGAACAGCGTTTGATTCCTGGACTCGTCTCGGCATTCTTTGTGCCAATAGGCTTGTTTGTATTCGGTATGTCATCCAAGTCTAAATGCGTGTACAAAGACGAGAGGCTGGCTAACACGAACGTAGCATGGACAGCGAATGGACATGTGCACTGGATTGTACCTACGATTGGGGTTGGTCTGGTTATGGTTGGGGCATACACGATTATGCAATCTATTTTCATGTACTTACCATTCACCTACCCTCAGTACGCTGCTTCTCTCTTTGCCGCCAATGACTTCGCTCGAAGCGCCTTCGCTGCAGGTTGTATTATATTCACGGGGCCCATGTTTCGGAGCCTGGGGGTTGCGAAGGGTTGTACCTTATTGGCAGGCTTAAGTTGTGGATGTACAGTCCTCTTATATTTTCTTTTTTATTATGGGGCAAGTCTCAGGAAGAGGAGTAGATTTGCTGTAAAATGAGGAGACAACGGGGGGAAAGACGAAGTGAGTAAATATACTCAAGGGAGATGGACGAGAAAGGTGTTGTAATAGACAAAGGAAGGAAACAGGGTTATCTCTAGAAGCATAGAATATTGATTTTAGTAAAATGTTACGTGGGTGTATATCACACGATCATGTTCAGGTAAACGGGGAGAAGCTCTTGAAATCAAGTTGGATTGCGGCTTGAAGAACGTAATCGTAGTACTGTACACTAAAGTGACAAAGGGAAACAGTCTGTACTGCTTGTAACCAAATCTCCTGGCCGGTCAATACTCCGTAACCCATCTGCTTATGATCTTCATTCACGAACCCCCCTATAACGCCGACGAATCATTCCTTATTTCCATCTCCCGCCGTTGCATGCCGGTTTACTCAGAAACCTTCTCGATGATCACGGCCTCCTCGTACATGGGAGGTGGACCTTGGTGCGCCATGAAAGCCTTGGTCTCATCTACAACATCATCAACGGCAGCCTCTTCTTGCTGGACCTTTGTATATTGTTGTCTTGGAGTGTTGCGGCGGAATAGAAGACGCCAGACGAAAATTGCAATATGGCCTACAATCATACCAAGAAGGCTAGCTGTTATTCCAACCATCACACCAATAAGGACTGGAATGACAACATGCATGACAATCCCCTTGAGAAAGCGCGTGATTCCACCGTGTCTGTGACGATGATGCCGGTATGGGCGGTGAGGTCCATCGGGATGCTTTCCATGGGAGTGGGGGCGACCGTGATGTCCGTGGCCTTCGTGAGGCTGTGGTATTATTTGAATAGAGGGGCCAGGACTAGCCTTCTTGGAGCCACACCCTTTAAGCTTTGAAAGCCTATCCGCAACAATTGCTCTCCATTTGCACAGGATTGTTGTGCATTCGTCATGTTCCGGCTGCACTTGCTTGACGGACTGATTGATCGAGGCGTCCCCAATCATAAGCTTATGACTAGGTGTTTCGAGGAGTTGAAGATCCACGGTAGGCATGGAAGGAAGATACACATCGGCCACTTCAAGGATTTCGACGTGGATGGAGACAAGTTCGAGTTGGTCTTTGCTGGAAACCATGGGGCGACCGACGGTGATCGCGTACCCCAGCTTCGGTGTTGACGAGTATTCCCAGGTGTTATCATCGTTTTTAACCATCTGTGTAGCCGTGAGGGGCTCCAAGAAGTTTTTGGCACTTGGGTTCATCGGGTAGATTTGTAGATTGTTCAAGTACAGTCGATCGAATTCATCGTGAACGAGTCTGAAGTCCAGTTTGAGAACGCTGTCGACTTGAGTAGGGTGCATTTTGTCCTCGATTGCGTTAATGACAGGACATCCAGGGCAGTTGATCTCCATAACACGTCCATCGACGGCCACGGCATCTTCGAACGGGAGGGTGTTGATGATGTCGGTATCGGCGGCAGAGATCTCAGGAGGCAGGAGGAAGGCGTCGGCCGCCACTGCGAGGGCCGCAACGACTCCTAGCTGAGTGAAACGCATAGTTGTATGTATGTTGGGTCGGTACCCAGTCGCGAAAGTGGTGCTTTTAAGGTTGTTCGATGGAGATGTGGTGTTTTAATGAAGACCGGCTTCGTTGTCGTCACCCTGTGGCAAGTTCAAAGGAGGAGGTGAGGTGATTTGGCGAAAGCAGACTAGCGCGGGCTGTCGAGGGGGCTGTGTCGACAAGCGATGGTACGGTTAGGCAGAGAGACACTGAATGCAAGTGTCGGCCTTTTCACATTCCGTCGTGAAGTACAAGTTCATTATAACATCTATTATATCGTTCCTTCTCTATCCCTGTGAATCACACACGGCGCTCTCGACTGTAAAGCTGGGACCAGTCTGGCTCAAAGTCATTGCTCAAGCCATTACTCAAATCTTACTTGAAAGAGAGCCTATCCTAGTAAGGTCACAAGGGCCTTGGTCTCGGAGGTCTTGAACTCTCGGCCTCCTCCATTGCAGTTCTTGAGATGTGCACAAGCTGAGGGAGGACCTGGGGAGGCCAGATCCGGTGAGGCTTATTAGAGCAAGCATACAGCCTTACAATCTGGAGCATTCCAGGGGAACCGGATGCCTTAACGTTAATAGCCTGACAGCCCTGCCGTACCACACTTCAACCAGGGCGGACCCTTGAAGCGACTACCCCTCCCCCTCTTTGCAGGCACTTCCACCTGATTTCTGGCCGACAACCACTTCCAATAATGCACCAGATGCATCCCACAGGCCCAGAAACCCCAAGGGCAGTTCGTCGCATCGTAACTCGATCGGCTTTGCCCCATTTAATTGTTGAGTTTTGGCAGCTTCCTTCAGGCCAAGGATCTGCAACAAAACGTCATCCCGCACGCTCTGCAAAAGTGGAGAGCAGTTAAGAATTGTCGGAGGAAGGACCTCGACACGAGGCAAAGCTCTTTCCTCAACTCCAAGTCAATTGAATTCCAACCACTTGGCTGTCTATATCCACCTTACAATCGGGCTTGTTCTGTGTTTAATCGTCCCTGTCAACTGGGCTTGACATTCCAATTGCGCTTGTAGTCGTTGTGTTGGTGAAGCTCGCTCTCCATACTCGTCATGTTTCGATCACAATTGCTCCGGCAAACAGCTCGAACTGCCAGAGCGTCCTCGAGCCCGGTTGCTGCCAGACCACGACCATCATTATGTTCTGAACGACTGATTCACAGTACTGTATCTCTTCGACGGGACGAAAAGAAAGATGACATTTCCGAGGGGTCATTCGCCCGAACTGATTCTTCCGTGCAAGTCGAGTATCCAGAAGAAGGTGATCTTCCATCTAGTACTCCAGTGCAAGGCAGAGGAGGCCTCCATTTCAAGCGTACTCTGGCCTCTTTCTCCCTCGAAGGTCGAGTAGGAGTCGTGACGGGTGGCGCTCGTGGTCTCGGGTTGGTCATGTCTCAAGCAATGGTTATCAGCGGGGCAGATGTCGCCATTGTTGACTTGAATAGTAAGTCCGAGTATCTATGTCCATCACTCATGCCCGTTACTGACACTGCATAGAGGAGGAGGCAGAAAAGCAAGCTGAAGGGTTTGTGGCGTCTTTCGTAAGGGAAAATCCAGGAGCGGAGAAGTACAACAGGCAACCTTCCACGTTCAACTTATCGAGCTGACCGACGTATAGTGTTCCCAAAGTTACAGCACATTACGCAGATGTCTCATCGCAAGAATCAGTCGAAGCCGCTATCGCCGAAATCATCGAGCAGCACGGAAAGATTGATAACCTAGTCACTTCCGCAGGGTTTACAGAGAATTTTGAAGCAATCAATTACCCGATTGAACGGGTACGAAAACTTTGGGGAGTCAACGTGGATGGAACATATCTGTTTGCGATTGCAGTGGCCAAGCACCTGATGGAACGGAAAGCTCCAGGCAGCATGGTCTTCATTGGCAGCATGTCCGGAGCAATTGTCAACGTGCCACAACCGCAAGCGCCATACAACGCTGCTAAGGCTGCTGTTCGACATTTGGCTTCCAGTCTGGCGGTCGAGTGGGCTCATGCTGGCATTCGAGTGAACTGTATCTCCCCAGGATACATGCTGACGGCGCTGTAAGGATGCCGTCTCACCTGCTTGGACCCTGACTAACGATGAACTTCTAGGACTAAGAAAATCCTTGATGACAACCCGGACTTGAAGAAACAATGGACTTCTCTCATCCCGCAGGGTAAGATGGGTCAGCCAGAAGACTTAATGGGTGCTGTGACGTTCCTGTCATCTGACGCATCGTCCTACGTCACAGGTGAGCAACAATTTCTACCCCCACTTCATTGCTACTTATCCCCTGCGTTTCTCGGCTTTGTGTTTGATCAACCCGCTAATACATTCCGGGTAGGTGCTGATTTGCGTGTGGATGGAGGCTACACCATCACGTAAATGTTTGATGATGCATTGTGAGCACGGTTGAAAAGTACCTTGACAAACATTGGAGAGCATTTAGACTTTGGGGTTGAAGAGGGTAGCACACTAGCATCTATTTTGAGGAACAGCGTACATTTCTTCCCCCGACAATGAGAAACGAAGAGCCACATAGTGACAATCACTGGATTTCCAAGGGGTATTTCTAACATGCTCGCTTCGTTTAAAAAGGGGTCACATCGGCTAGGCGAGCTGCCCCTTAACGGAGAACCCCCCAGATTTCCAAGAGACGCCAATAATAGAGCCGCGCGGAAATTGAGTTGAAGCACAGCAAGATCGACTCAGCAAAGACCATGCGTGTTTTGTGTGGTGACACCAGTCCTTTGGACTCAAGGGTGCTGTGTCCAGTGAAGATTGTTTCCTCGTATGACTTATTCCCATCTGCGGACCTATGATCCCGTCAGCACACCTTGCCTTGCTTGCTCCTTTCGCAAGTGTCTCTCCTGCCCGAAAAAGATCGCTAGACCCCGAAGATGATAGATAACATTAGCATCGATCGGGTCCCAAAAGACAGTTTACAGGGAGGGCCGTGCCGCCCCTTGCGGGCAGGGTTTGAGCATCCAACCAGCGAACCCAAAAAACGAGGAAACGTGGGGTCCAAGGCCGTGGGGGTGGGGGGCCAGCGGGCAACTCCTGGGAGCCACGTTCTAGAAGCGTCACTGGCTGGCTGGCATCGTCACTTGACCGCTTTGCGTGCTCTTTGATCACAATGCGGCTGACAGGATGGTCGCGAAGAGGGGAAACGCGCGGTCTGGCCTGTCACGATTCGCCGTTGGTAATGCATTCATGGGAGCCAGCCTTTGGAGGGATTGTCTTCTTGGCTTTTGGGGGGAACAAATGAATACACGTTGCTTCACTCCCGACCGGGTTTCTGGGGTCCCAGCGATGCTCCTTTGTGCCACCGAGATAGCGGCGGTGGAGGGTCTTGCGAGAGTGGCCGGCTTTCCAGCATTTCACAATCTCGAGCGTCACACGACGTGCTGGGAGAACGGCTTGAAACGAGAGGTCAGCAGCCCCGAGATCTCGAGAGGCTTCAGGCTCGGGAGGCTTTCCGATCTGAGGGAGCAGCACCCTGGAGGGGTTGAAGCTTCTCCGACACATCCTGGGATTGCAATCTTCGTTGCTGCCCGAGAGCTGCGTTAGCAGATTATGATGAACGGCTTGTGATCAGGAAGTGGTGCCTAGCTGTCAACCACGGGCGTTGGTTCGATGTTCAGCCGAATACTGGAGCGACGGTGAGGCCGCGACGGGAGCGGTGAGGCGAGGAGGAGGGGAATAAGGGGGGTATTTGATGTTCAGTCGGTCCAGAATGCGGTCAAGTCAAACCCTCTGGTCCTTCGGCAAAAGCTGCATCATGCAAGCCCGTTTCCACGCACTCTTGCCGGGGGCTCTTACTATGACTCGAGGAGAGGCAACGCTTGCCTTGTCGGCAGCTCGCAAACGAAAGAAATGGCTAGTCGGTCAAGCAACCTCCGCTGAAAAAGCAGAGCTGTGTTGTTGAGTGCTTTTTGCTGACCAAAAGGATGAAGGATTTACTCCACCAGCCAAGCGCTGCGCAAGCCACCATGCTCATCCACAATTGACATGTCTTGGAGCCGGCGACATCTGAGTGAGAAACGGCGCAGAGACACGAAAACCCCTTGAAGTTCCAAAGAAAGGAAATCGGACCATGGAGCTCCAGAAAGTGCCTGGACCTGGAGCAGACCTCCGTAGAAGTACCGTAAGGGTTTTACTTGTATCAAAGGGGGCACGGGTCTCTCTTTGCCCTACCGTCGTACCTTTCCTTCCACTTCTTCTCTATCACCAACTCTCAAGGCCTTCCAACAACTGTCGCGGTAGTGTGCTGTACTCTAGCGCCGTACCGGCCCATTGAGGTTACCGCAAACAGCATTTTCAAGGATCATTGGGTGCCGTATTTTCGACTTTAACCTACCTACCTACCTACCCCCTCCACCACATCCACATGGGCGGTGGACCTCCACCTCCTGCAACCTCCGCGTGAACCAGCAGTGCCAGCACTAGCCGACGGCACGCCCGCTTCCCACGCCTCGCCCACGCTTCCCTGCACCCTCAAGCGTGGCCCGGAGGGCTGGAGAGGGCACACCCCTCGCAGCCCGGTGGGCAGCCGCGCTCCGTCGCGCGTCAAATCCGAGGCCCGCCGCCCTCGCAGCGAGTTGAGCCGAGCTTTGGAGCCTTGGTCCTTGAATGTCTCTGGGATTGGGAACGACTTGCGCCAGTTGTACCGCCTCCCGCTCGCAGGTACCTGGTTAGTCTGGAGTCCTGGACCTGGACCTGGCTCCCTGGGCCAGCGTTCTAGCTACCTAGCTAGCTACCGAAGCACTCTCTTACCACGCCTCCACGCCAGACCTAACAAGACCAGACCAGCCCTAACCAGTCCTAACCAGTCCCAACCAGTCCTAACAAGATCACACCGGACCAGACCAAACCTCCCCGATCACCGACCACCGACTCCCGTCACCCCGTCACGCTGCTGCTGCTCGCTACTCCTGCTCGCTACTCCTGCTCGCTGCTCGCTGCTGCAGCGCTTTGCTGTTCCCTTTCCCCACCACCACTCACACCTCTGCGCGTGCTCGTCAGCTGCCCATACCTCTCTCTCTCTCTCCTTCTCTTCCAGTCTGTCACTACTCCCGAGTCAGCGTGGTCCCGCCGCGCCTTCCCTGCCCCGCCCTTGCGGTTCCAGCATCTCCCATCCCATTAGGTACACCCCGTCCAATCAATGACCTAATTATCGGGGCTCTAAGCGTGCCACCACCAGCCAGCCAAGCAGAACTGAACATAATAACTCTTTCCTCCTCGTGGAACCACGAGGTACGGTACAACAATAGCCCTATCGACATCTTGCCGTCACCAGTTGCGAGTCCTGTCATTCCCTTGCTGCCGAGCTCTGTCGCGGGCTGCCGGATCCATAAGTATATCGGGTCGTTCGACAAGCCCCTCTCTTCACGGAAGCACATCAAATCTCGAGTCGGGTCGGATTTGAAAGCCCTAATCGTCTTATATCACTAGTAGAAGCTGTGGGGCGAAGCTGTGATGTAAGGCCGACTTGCCCCACCAAACATTTTGCACTTCACAAACGGAAAGCTCTTTCTTCGCGCCTGCCTCACTGGATTCTCAGAATTTTTCCCCTCCTGAATGCAGCTACCTTGACCCTGGAGATCGTTTGACGCAGCAATCTTTCACGGTAGGCTTGCCTGCCGCGAAAGGGCTGCTGTCGATAGCCTCTGTTTTGGCACCTACACAAGGATGTCGTTGATACTACCTAAGGGGATCGTTGTCAATTCCGCTGGGGTGAATGGAGACATCGAGAGAATCAACCAGGAGCCATTGGACCTTGCGGATATTGCCAAGCTCTGGAAAGGTACATCTACAAAGTCCCTGGTCAGGATGGAATTGACAGATTTGTAACAGTGTATACCACAACCAAACGGCGACTTCTCGATCCTACAGCTGAGCGTCTGGAGAACTATTGGTGGCGCATATGGGGCAGTCGACAGCGGGCGTTGAACGGCGCAACCGTTGCACGACTCTTTGCACATATATCGGATGGCCAGACCTTTGTACCACTTCGAGGACCTCCAAATCGTGATGAAGGAACCCCACCATTGGTATGAACGCCCGTCACCACAAGCCAAGCCGTACTGAATATGGAACTTTAGACTACAGCTGCTCGTCGTGGACCTGCGGCTTCAAGCACAACCGCCATTAATCGTTCTGACCCAAGCCGGCCAAGTACTACATCTTCTTCTATAGCATCAAGGAACCAAGCTCCTATGCCGCATCCTATTTTGAAGAAGACGAGAGGCCCATCTGCGAGCGGACCACGGCCTACGGCACGCTTCATTTCTCCTCCGGAGTCCGACGGCGAGGCGGACCCTTCGTCTTCAGTCAGCATAAATTCCCAAACGAATTCACATGTTGTTGTTGAACCTCCGTCTCCCGATTCTCAGAATGTGAAGTTTGACAAGAAAACATCCCCTTCCAACAAGAAGAAAGGAGGTTTCACTGCTTCCGCCAGGAAGAAGCGACCTGTAATAGTCCGGCGTCAGAGCTCCCAAACATCACAGTCATCCACCGAAGCAGTTCCATCTATTGCTTCAGTTCAATCGTCCATCGGCAGGACTCCGCCAGCTGTCCTGGAACAGTCTCGCAATCCACCACAGTCTCGATTTCGGGAGAACTTCTCCCCTCCCCCCGATCGCTCCAAGTCACCGAAGAAACGGAACACACTCCGGGTCTCGGATTCGAAGCGTACCCCGCCACGGAATGCTGGTGTTACTCGGGAGGAAAATGCATCACGTTCGGAAGAATCCGGGGAGAGGACTTCGTCCGGTGACCCTGGTCCGTCGACCCAACTCCGTCGAATTGAAAATCTCCAGACTGAAGATGTGCCTGCCGAGGAAGTGACTGCCGAGGAACTTGAAGAAATCGAGGTACAGAGAACCATTCTAGCAGAAGCCAATGCCCGGCTCAAAAACGCCTCTCACACTGCTGCAAATCCCTTGCCATCCGCGACCAATGATGGCTTTCGGGTCCTTCACAGAACCTTGCGACCACACTCCGAAGGAAGCATGGAGCAAAAGCCTCTGAGTGCGGTACAGCTCCTCGATCATGAGACCAAAGGTACAGCGAGCCTTGCGCCAACCCTGACTGATGCCACGGGCCAAGTAAATCTGGGAAACGTTGGTACAGCATCAGCATCTACATCCGCTTCTAAGAAAGAAAAAGGCAAAGGAAGAGACGCACAAGATGTGCCAGGTAGCGGGATGTTCGCAAAGAGGCCAGTCCAGCCGGTACTGCCAGCAGTAGTACCTGATTCGACGGGCTCACTCCTGCGAAGCAAAAGCCAACTAACCCTACTTCTCGAACGTGACAGAGCCAGAAGTGGAGAGCACAAATCGGATGACGAAAAGAGTAGTCGGAGAAAGCGTTGATCGAAATATACAAGAGGAAATTCATGGGTAGCGTATTACTGGGATTGTACATACCAGTGAGTAAAGGGAGTTCGAAGGTAAAAAGTCATTCGAGCGATTTGTTTCTATTCTTGCGGCCTGCGACTTGCATTGCTAGGCGCTTTGGGCGAGGATATCTCGGGCAATCAGATTGCATCCGGGCACTACAGGTACGGTTTGCTGCATTGCTACGGCGTCGAGGTCTTTGTGGAATGAAGGAGTGGATGGCTGTACGTTATACGTGAAGCGCTGGAACTGTAAGTTTAAGCAGGACATAGCGGTACATACGAAAAAAAAAATTTAAAGATAATTTACGACCATTCTTGGGGAGGAATTTCTTGGTTCTCCTGTTGGGCTGAATGTCTACATATTTTTTTTTTCGGGACTTCCCTATTGGAAAATTCTGCTCGAGACATGCCGACAGTAGCATGAGCAAAAGCAAAGACTCTAAATCACGTTTGATGCCGGTAGTCGTACGGTACTTGAAAATAGTTGCAACCATTTTGAGCGAGTTGCATGGCCTTAGGTGGTTCGCGGCCGCCGCAACATTTTGGTCCGTCTTCTTTCAAGTCAACTTCAACACATCACGATGACACGTCCAACTCGCCCACAAGTGTGCCAAGGAAGATCAAACTCCAGACTCGACTCCGATATCTTATTATTGAGATGGAAAGTTTTCTTAATGGTCTGACCTTCCTCAGGCATGGCTTAAGCTTTCTCGGGTCTTTTCACACTCTCATTCCCTTCCCCAATCGCAACCTTTCTCAACTCGGTCCTCTCTCACCAGCCTTAGTGATGTTCAAGTGCCTGAAATAACACTTTCTGACCCGGCACAGTGGTCGCTGGCATGGGCGGCGGTGATTGGGACGTTTCAGGCTGCTCACGCTGTGCCGCAGCAGGTAGCCTGCTGCGCCCTTGAATCCTTCAGCGCTTGCGGGGTCCGAGAGGTGACGAACCTCTTTCTTTCTGCTATGCTTCCTTCTCTGGATTTTGGCTCCCTCTGTTTTCATATTCTTGTGACTTGCGAGTTCTAGGTGCTATTGTTCGCTGTCATACTTGTCGAATTCGTAGCAAGCGAAAAAAGCTTCACGAGGAACGAGAAAGAGGCCTCGAGAACACAACAAGATGCCCTTCTTCTTCACCCTCCGCCAGTCCTCAAATAACACAATTGAGCCCAGCCTCCTGCCTACATCATCTGGGCCCAAATTCTCAACAAACTGGTCTACCTCGCCCTTCTACGAGTACATCACGACATGGGACTTCACCGACCGTCCCGGCACGTTCCGACGTCTTGCCTGTATCCTAGCGTTCGTGCTGCATATTCCATTGAATATCATCAGTATTCTGAGCTGGGGCTTCCTGTTTATCTTCTTGGGGATCTTGCTTAGTTTACTTAATTTGGCATGTGTGGGTGCCGCGCTGTGGAAGTTGGATGTTATGAGTGGGGAGAGGCAGTTCTATGGGAGATCGTGAGTTCCCCCCTTCCCATTTCCTTGAATATCCATGCGGCGGTTGGCTTATTGAATATCCCAGACTTAAGAGACGACATTTCGACTTCGCGATCTTTGCACTTGTAGCTATATACGGAGTAGGGTTTGTCATTCTTCTTATGGCTAGGTTACATTCGGGATTTTGTGAGTTACACACAGACATGGGGCTATGCGAGGATAACATGTTAATTTTCTTGTTAGGGATGGGTCTATTCAGGGCTGTATGGCCGTGTCTGATTGTTACGGATATATTTTGCTTTATTGCTGGATGGGTGGCTACGTGGAGAGGGATCAATCTGTGATGAATTGAAATAGGTTCTTTTAACTTGAGAGCAGGTTAACAACTACATGAACAACAGCATTCAAATGCAGCAAAGAGCTGGAACTGTTGCAATGTTAAGATATGACGATATCACCGTGAGCTTTTTGGTTGAGATATGTGGAAAACTGCATCAGTACAGGCTAAAGCCCCAAACCATTGAGATCACCAACTTTATTGAGAAATGATTCATTCCTGACGAGAGCAGATTGCTCCGCTCCTGTGTATAGTTTGAGAGTGGGGTTTTTTATCTGAATCAAAGCGAGGATTTGCCCGAAAGTACCAGCGTTGAAAGGTATTTTTGTACTGCGACGTAAAGGAACATAGAGAGGGGAATGGTCTAGCAATGCAGAGATGGCGGGAACGAGGTGGCCTGATTCTGCGAGCAAGCGGGGTAATCAATAGCGGACACGAACCGAAACCCCTTTAACGTGCTTGAACAGCGGAACCTATTTTCACATGTCTATTTTGCGTCTCACTGTTATTTGTCGCCTTCTACATTCTAAATACGCCAAATTTTGTTGGTACGGGCTCATTCTTTCCACCAACTGCAGCCATCAAGCCCAATCCAAGCACACGTCTGGTGTGGCTTGGGGGTATTACTCCATCATCCTATCATTTTTTAGCATAAACCCATGACTTCTGGCCGCGAAGACTTACCCATAACCTTGCAGAGGAGAACACAGCTTCACTCTCTCTCTCGATCCTTGCTTTCAGTTCCGGATCCACTGCCTTGCCAACAGTTTCCATGACAGCTGTCAGCTGTTCGGAGCCCATAACGCCAATTTTGGCATTTGGCCACATCCACAGAAACCTCGGAGCGTAAGCTCTACCACACATTCCGTAGTTCCCTGCTCCGTTTGAGGCGCCTACTACAACGGTGAACTTGGGAACATTGGCACAAGCCACCGCTGTGACTAGTTTAGCTCCGTTCTTGGCAATTCCTTCCCGTTCTGCGTCGGTACCAACCATAAACCCGCTGATATTTTGGAGGAATATAAGCGGAATTTGTCGTTGGCAGCAGAGCTCAATAAAATGTGCCCCTTTCAAAGAGGACGTGCTGAACAATATGCCGTTATTTGCAACTATGCCAACTTTATGTCCATAAATGTGGGCAAAGCCAGTAACGAGAGTGCTACCATAATCTCGTTTGAATTCGGAAAAGACGCTGCCATCCACAATCCGGGCAATTATTTCATGTATTGGCAATGGCCGCCTTAAATTGGTACTTGCGATGCCCACAAGCTCCTCTGGGTCGTATAAAGGTTCTTCGTAGGTTGTGGGTCGGGGTAAAACCTTCTTTGGCCAATTTAAGTTGCTGATAGACCGTCGAGCGAGCACAAGTGCATGTGCGTCATCCACAGCAAGGTAGTCCGTAACACCTGAGACTGAGCTATGCATCTTCCCACCTCCAAGATCTTCAGCGCTCACCACTTCACCAGTCGCAGCTTTGACTAGTGGTGGTCCGGCAAGAAAAATATGGCCTTGGCCATCAACTATTATGCTCTCATCGGACATGGCTGGTACATAAGCACCACCCGCAGTACAGGGGCCCATGACCACGGATATCTGTGGTATTCCTAAGGAGCTCATCCTGGCTTGGTTGTAAAATATTCGGCCGAAATGCTCTCGGTCAGGGAAGACATCAGCTTGATGTGGGAGATTTGCACCACCCGAGTCAACAAGGTACACGCAGCTAGAAACAATCAGTACTAAGTACACAGCTGCGAGATTGATATGCCTTACGGAAGATTGTTCTCTTGAGCAATTGCCTGAGCTCGCAAATGCTTCTTGACGGTAATTGGGTAGTAGGTGCCGCCCTTGACCGTGCTGTCATTTGCAACTACCATACATGTAACTCCTTCGATGACCCCAACCCCAGTTATAATTCCACCAGCAGGTACTTCAGCGTCGGGATATAGGTCATGTCCAGCCAAAGCAGAGAGCTCCAAGAAAGAGGTTCCAGGATCAATCAATGCCGTGATTCGGTCTCGTGGCAGCATCTTCCTTCTTGCAACATGCTTCTCTCGTGCTTTCGGTGGTCCCCCTTGGTGTATTTTTCTCGTGAGTTCCTCAAGCTTTGCCATAACCTCGCCCATTTGTCTTGCATTTTCCTTGTATTCCTCGGACGATGGATCGACGACTGAGGGCAGAACTGATATAGCATTGGCTTGATGTGGTGGGCAATGCGTTGCAATGCCTCGGAAGGAAGACCTGGACGAGAGGAATGAGGGATGGCAGCGTGACCTCGACACGGGCTTGGAAAGCCTCAGGGCAGCCCGTGAAGCCCTCATAGTTGCCATTCTTTAGGTCTGGAAACCGCAGCTTCAGCGGCAGAGTGTTGAAAAATCTACATGAGGGTGTGTTCTGACATTGTTGACAATGTCCAGGAATTGTCGACGTTGCGGCAAGTCGCGGCTTAGGGGCCGCGAGCTCACCCCGGATGTGGGGAAGTGATTTTCGACAGGGGTCCTCACTTGTACCACGAAAAGCCGCTGCTGGTGAGCTTGAAGATCAACAATGTAGTTTGCATCCTCCTCCTACAACGTACTTTCAAAATGGCGACGGCAAGGTGTCTTCGGTCAGTGGCAGCTCGGCCAGCTTTACAATTCCGACCAAAGCCTCAATTCCCTTTATCAACCATCCAACACAGGAATGCTTCCTCCAAACACCCCAAGGGCTTCGAACCACCTACCTATGCTGACCTTGCTGAACTCCGGGAACGAGTTCAGGAATTTACACGCCGTGAGATACCAGAAGAGGTAGCTGCGAAGACCGACAAGTCTAATTCCTTTCCCAATGAGATGTGGCAGAAGCTAGGGGACGCGGGGTTCCTGGGAATGACTGCAGACGAGGACGTGGGGGGCCTGGCAATGGGGTATCAAGCACATTGTGTAGTGATGGAGGAGATTTCGAGAGCATCAGGGTCAATCGGATTAAGTTATGCTGCACATTCTCAGCTATGTGTGAACCAGCTGCAGCTCAATGGCAACCCAGAGCAGAAGCAGAAGTTCCTGCCAGGCTTAATTGCTGGAACTAGTGTTGGTGCTTTGGCTATGTCTGAAAGTGGTGCCGGGAGTGATGTCGTGAGCATGAGGACTACTGCGAAAGCAGTGGATGGTGGCTACGTCCTCAATGGCACGAAAATGTGGATCACAAACGGCCCCGATGCCGATGTTGTTGTGGTTTATGCAAAGACTGAGCCCGACAAGGGTTCCAAGGGAATCACGGCGTTTATTGTGCAAAAGGAGTTCGAGGGCTTCAGTTGTGCTCGGAAGCTAGATAAGATGGGCATGCGTGGAAGCAACACTGGAGAATTGGTCTTCGATGGAGTTTTCGTGCCAAAGGAGAATGTCCTTGGCGAGATTAATCGAGGAGTTAAAGTGTTGATGGAAGGCCTGGATCTTGAACGACTTGTGCTCAGTGCTGGTCCCCTGGGCATCATGCAGGCTGCGATGGATGTCACTCTTCCTTTCACTCACCAAAGGAAGCAATTTGGCACTCCTATTGCACATAATCAATTAGTCCAAGGCAAGCTCGCAGATATGTACACGAAGCTGCAAGCAGCTAGGTCCTACACATACGACACAGCAAGAAAGGTTGATGAAATGGGCCAGATTCGTACCCAAGACTGTGCCGGTGCTATTATGTATGCTGCCGAGAGAGCGACGGAATGCTCACTTGATTGCATACAATTGCTGGGTGGGATGGGATACGTCGAGGAAATGCCTGCTTCGAGGCTGTTACGAGAGTATGTCTCTGCTCTCCTTTCCTCCCAAGGTTCTCTTGCTAATTGTACTAGTGCGAAATTGTATGAGATAGGGGCAGGTACCACCGAAATCAGGAAGATTGTCATTGGCCGAGTGAGCTTAGCCCAGAGTTGATGCGTTCCCGAGTTCCTCTGCTAACATAATTAGGCGTTCAACAAAGAGTACAGTAGCTATGCATCATGAAAGCCACCTTCCTTCAGGGACAGGGAGCATTAGGAACAGGTACAGAGTTTTGCCTCGAGGCTTGCATGGGACAACCATAGTTGGTTACAAATTGGCCTTCTCTAAAGCGTATCCACGCTTCAAAACCGTAGAAACATCTTTCCCCAGTCCACTCACATGCTATGAATTCAGTATGAAAAAAGAGCTATATGTACACCAAGCCGCAGGGTATCATGTCACGATGTTTGCTCAGAAGCCTCTCAATCTCCCACTTTACCTGGTACAATCCATTCATTCAGTGCCATTCTTCAACGAGTAATGCTTTCCTTCCATATCGCAGACTGTTGACCTAGTCCAACACCTGTTTCCGGAGCCCTTTCAGCCAAGCAGCTGCAATCATCCTATGAAGAATCCCACTCTACCGAAAGAAAAAGATAAGGCTAATTTGATAAGGGAGGCTATGAGCGTGCAGGCTTCGGACTGTTAGTTGCACTCCCACCACCACGATTAACAAGACCGGCGAAAAAATTGGCTAAGGCCTCGTTATTCTGTGGCTTCCCGCCATCGGGAGCTATTGTGCCCGGAGTTGTAGGTTCAGGAGTCTGGTAGCTTTGGCGGTCCTGGTTTCATCAGTAAAATTATCATCAAAGGAATGTATGGCTGAAGAAAACACACCTTTAATCGCTGCAGCATATCATCAGCATCAACCTGGATCCCACCCATGTTGAACTGCACCGGGCCAATATGCTCGTTGACCCGTGCCTCATCACCGATGCTCTCTTCTCCCTCAAGAGTCGCTCCCCGACCACGAACTAGTCGACTGCTATCCATTCCTGACGGCTCAGCACCTTGTCTATTCTTATCCAGGACTGCAAGCTGAGCCCCGAGGAAACTTTGCGTGTCGGTACTTGAGACTTCAAGTTTGAGGCCGTTGCTCTCGGTAGATGCGGCTTGAAGAGCATCGAGACTAGGGTCGCGGATTATCTCTTCGTAGGCATCTACTGCTCCTCCTGGTATTTTCGGAATCGCGTCTTCGGTGTAGCCGCTGGTGCCATTTGCAGCTTCGACGGGGCTTGTTATGTGCGATTCCTCAATGTCAAGTGACCATCCTTTGTTGACAGCTTCAACGTCGAAGCCGTCTCGGAGGACTCTAATTTTCCCCCAAGAGTCCCAGTTTGGTGGGACAACGACCTTGTCTCGGTCGATGACGTTGTGCTTGAGTGGTTGGCGTTTTAGGAGAGAGTGGATACCGAGAGAGGAGTGTATCAGACTTTGTAATGGACTCGGGACTGAGGGAATTGTGTAGATGAGTGATGCACCGTCTAAGTTGTTAGGTTGGCCAGCTCAAGTCAAAATTGGGAGTAGACCTACGTTTTAGCAAAATTGTCCTTAAGAATTGCAGGACGGTATCGAATTCTTCCTCTTTCCACGACCGTTCCTTCTCCAGCACTTCGATGCGATCGGACTAGTAAGAAAGTTAGTGATGGATTTTGTCTCTTGAGGCTTCAGGATGTCTCACATTCTGGCAGACTACACATAGAGGCAGACCTAGTGCTTCTTCCCATTCGCCTGGCCCCAAGGGCAAGCTAACATCGCTCTCTACTGTGCTGCTGACGCCCCCTCCATCAAGACTATTTCCCCCACGTCCCCTGTCTCGCCAGCCAATCATGACTTCTTCCATTTTCTCTTTACAGTCTTCATCTAGCGAAACAAGAAGGGTTCTAAGTAGCCGTATCCAATCTCGTAATTGCCGTAGCCAGAACCATGGCTGTGACCAGTCCAGAAGCACCACGATGAGGGTGTTGGGGATGGTTTGAGGCGTTAAAAGGGGTTGTAGTAATGGAGTGAAGGACGGTGAAGGGTCGGCGAGGAGGTACAGAGAGAGTCGTGCCAGGATATCTTTCAGCGTTAGTATAGCCCAAGCCTTTGGTCCAATTCAAGGGCTCCATACCTTCATGGTCTGCGTCTAAAACATCGTGGTATGTATATCCTAATGCAAAGTTGTTTGCTATTGGAGGCTGTTTCTTTTGCCGGTCCTGATTCCTCCTCGAATCCTCTGCAGAAAGGCCCTCAAGAAATTCCTTCTGAGACTCAGTAGTTCCTCCTGCAAGAAGTCAAAAGTTGTCACTGCAGGTTAGGGAGCAGGACGGCGGACCTAGAACGAGAATATTCTTTTCTGGGAGCCTCTTTCCACTGGCAACACTGTCCAACATGGAAGACCACATGTCCTTCTTCGCATCCGCACTCTTTGGTCTATCATGGTCGCTCGAGGTCGAGACTTGGGTATATGTGGAGGTTCTGTTATTCGAGGAAGCCATTGCGGCATCGGATTCGTCTCAGGAGGTGATTGAATTTAGGATGGCAAGGCTGAGCTCTCGTCCTTTGCTATCGCAATTCTAGACGCCGATTTTATTGGTCTGCCATTCATCTGTGACCAGGTGCGACTTTGAGATTGGTGATGTTGAGTCGAATTGCGACTTTGAAGAGGTATGAAGCTTTCATAAAGTTGTGAACGCGTCTCATGCACGCGAGGCGGCTCGGGGAATTTTTTTGACAGCCTTGTTTCTACAAGCGGGCTGAACTTTCTAACTTCCAACCACAACGCAGGATGAACAGCATACGGGCAATCCAGGAGCTTAACAAGCGCGAGCTTGAGAATGGAGTGTAGGTGGAATCTTTCCTCATTTTTTCGTGCTTGCTAATAATAATATGTAGCTCAACAGAAGCATCATGGCATGCAGATTACCGCGACACAGCCTACATCTACATTGGTGGCCTGCCTTTCGAGCTCTCTGAGGGCGATGTGGTTACAATATTCTCACAATTCGGCGAACCTACCTACATTAATCTTGTTCGTGACAAGGAGACCGGAAAGTCTCGAGGGTTTGCTTTCCTCAAGTACGAAGACCAGCGAAGTACCGATCTGGCTGTGGACAATTTGGGCGGAACGGTAATCATGGGAAGGACTTTGAAAGTGGATCACACAAGATACAAGAAAAAAGATGACCAGCCGGACGAGGGCGTGGACTTGACTGAGGAGTCAAAGCAGATCGAGGAGGATGATAGCGAGAGTCGGCGGAAAAGACGACGGACTAGTGAGAGTGAAGATGAGAGACCTATGCTTAGGGAAGAGATAGAACTGGCCAAATTGATTCAAGAACATGACGAGGAAGATCCGATGAAAGCGTTTCTTGTTCAGGAGAAAAAAGAAGAAGTGGCATTGGCATTGGCGAAGGTGAAGGATGGGAGGAAGTCCGAGAAATCTCATAAGCACCGTCGTCACCATAAATCACGGCGAGAAAAGGATATGGACGAAGTGGAGGGAAGTCGACACTCTAGCCATCGGAATGAAAGGCGGGAACGGAAGAGATCACGCTCTCGAGAGGCTTCTCCGCACGTGGATGCTGGATCAAATTCCCGTAGAAGACGACCGGATAGAGATGAAAGGCTGGATGATTCCAAGTCTACAAGGCGCAGTCCCAGAAAGGATAGCCGGGAGAGAGATACCGCAAGGCAAAGGATAAGAGATGACCCTCCAGATGATTACCGTCGTCGTTCAAGGAGAGATTCCTAGGGTCTACCGTGTCAGGCGGGCCAAACCTGACAAATGTACATCTGATAAGAAATCATGCAAAAGGTCCGCTATGATCCACCTTGTCTATGTGCCGATTCCCAAATTCAACGCCAGCAAAACGCCTCGCTAAACAGTATTGATCAATCAGACAGACTTCAAGTAGCTCCCAGATAGCGCTTCCACCCATCCCGTACACAATATCGCCTACCATCTTCACCCTCAGCAATAATGAACTTCTCCCACCTGCCGTCTCTTCCGGCTCCGATTACTACGAGACTATGGTCGCTGGTCCAACCGATAATGCCTTTCGGCGGGCGAAAAGTCGCTTCACTATTCAGGGGAGTAGAACTACCATAAAGGGGCTCTTCGCCAATCTCAAAATGAGCCGAAGCAAACGAGTAGATGTCGGAGAAGACTCTAGGCAGCAAAGGGATGCGTCCTAGGATCCCCCATTTTTGACTGGAATCAACATCGGTCACAACAGGACTGCCAACTCCTCCTCCACCCATAGAGGTGAGTCGTTGGCTGCCATTCGCGGCAGCCGATCGAGGCGGCTTCGTTGGATGAGGAATGTCAAAGATGTGCAGAGTAGACTTGTCAGAGGTAACTGCGAGAAGTTGACCAGACGGGGCGATAGCTAAGGAGTATATTGTAGCATGATCAACCCCACGTCTCAGTTCAGCAATCTTAGCACAATTACTCGTTGCGAAAACTCGTACTAATGTACCCTAGAAATTCTTAGAAGCAAATTCACAGCTGGGTAGCAGACGCTCCTACCGTTTCACTGGCTGTTGCAAGAACCTCTCCGTCGTGGCTGATATCGATAGCTCGAAGTGAGGAACCATGTGCCGGTATAATGCTGACATTTCCAGTGGACAGCTCAACTAACTGAACCTGTCCTGGCGTGCGCCCAGGGAAGGCAAGTGTCTTTGCTGTTAAGCAACAGAGGCCCAAAGGATTATCAGCGGTCTCGAAGACGGCCCATAGCTCGGGTGGGCTTTGAAATTTGTAGACTCGAACGCTATTCTGAAGAGCTACGGCAATATGCGTTCTCGATAGTCGAACACCGCGAACAGTCGTGAGAACTGGTAATTGTATTGCAACCTTCTGCTTCGCGTCGTCCCAAATTATCACCTGGATGAATCGTCAACGCAGAATCCTTTACTAATGACACTGTGACCAACCTTGTTTTGCGGAAACTTTGGTTGCTTGCCTCCTCCGATAAGGGCAATAAAGTTGGCCTTCCCGAGCATCTGTACCGCTGCTATTCCGGCATTGAAATCTATCCGTATCAGCATGCGGAAGTAGGTAGGTATTGTAGCATTTACCTCGAGAAACACGCAGCTGGCATGGCTCCGAATTAAATACTGCTGGGACTTTAGCCTTTGCGAACAGGGCAGTCTAATTTGTAGATTCATACTGCAGAAGCCTGTGTCGAGTCCCACAGCGAAGCAACTGGCGTCTTGGTTGAAAGAGGCTGACAAGGCTACGGGATTGCTCGAGGTCTCGATAACGGGTCTGGTATTCATGGTGCTTGGAGGACAGAAAAGCGATCGACGCTCGCAATCTCTCGGGCTTGTAGCTACAGCTGAGCTCTGCGCATGATGATGCGCGTTGAGTCCGAGCTGCTGGTCAAGAGACAACGATTCGTGACGGCATCAAGGTCGAAGAAGGCATGCGGGCTGGAGGTGCACGAGGCGGCCGAAGCCAGAGAGCGGCAGATTCGTGGTGACCGCCCGGGGCGCGCTAGGAGTGGGCCGTGCATTTATTCTCCTTTCCGTTGCGTGGAGGAGACGTGAAGTTATCACACTCGAGCTACGGGAATTCTCGAGAGGTTAGGACGCGTGTAATCGCAGGTTTTGGTGCCATGACCTAGCACTTGAACATGTAGAGTGAGGCCCAATTCGAGAAACTCCAACAATGATCAGCCTCGCCCCTGGGTGCTCCCGACGTGTCTCGATTCGGCCTAGCACCTCCAACCCCATGTTCCTTCCAGCAGCAGCTCGCCAAATTTCCCAGTTCCCCTGAAGAAGGAACGACCTTCGACCGCAACTCCAAATTTCGCGGCCCTCACACGAACAAAACACCATCACCCTCGTGCACTATCTTACCGCCCGCAGCCCCATCACCGCAGTCTGAGTTGACATCTTCAGCAGCTCCTACGACGCAATCGTTGCCATCATGTCTTCTCCATTGAGCGCAGTATGTTGATTCTCCGGCGATCGTCGTCAACCCCTTTTGAACCTTCTGACCCAGCGTTGCCTGGTAGTACCATGCTGGGGTTTGATCTCTTGCACATCGACATGTTTATGTGCCGGTACTGACCATAGCTCTCACAGATCAAGATCCGCAGAAAGAAGAATGTCAAGAAGGGTATCCAGTTCTGCTTGATGGTTTGTGGTGCCTCCGGCACAGGTAGGTCGGGCGGAATCGAATGAGTGTGATCACGGCAATTGACCGATGATCTTAGGCCGAACTACGTTTGTGAACACTTTATGTGGCAAGAAAGTCCTCTCAGGAAAGGATGCTGATGATGCGACAAACGCCCACATCGAGGAGGGTGTCAGAATTAAGCCCATCACCGTTGGTGCGCATACCCGTTCCTCCAATACACAAGATAGTACACGTGCTGATGTTTTGCAGAGCTGGAATTGGACGAAGAAGGAACACGCATTTCTCTGACTATCGTCGATACGCCCGGATTTGGAGACCAGATTGATAACGAGGCAAGGTAGGATAGACCTCGGATGATGCCCGACCTCGAAACATACTGACTAGATTAAAGCTTTGGTGAAATTGTTGGGTATCTCGAGCGACAATACGACGACATTCTCGCAGAGGAGTCGCGTATCAAGCGTAACCCCCGCTTCCGTGACAATCGTGTCCATGCTCTGCTCTACTTCATCACTCCCACCGGCCATGGGTAAGGGTTACTGTTGGCACTGATAAGTCTACTGCTTACAAGTGTCTAGTCTCCGCGAATTGGACATCGAGCTCATGAAGCGCTTGTCACCACGTGTCAACGTTATTCCTGTCATTGGCAAGGCTGATTCTCTCACACCTGCAGAGCTTGCTGAGTCAAAGAAGCTTGTCATGGAGGATATTGAACACTATCGAATCCCAGTCTACAACTTCCCATACGACATCGAAGAGGATGATGAGGACACAGTTGAAGAGAATGCTGAACTCCGTGGCTTGATGCCTTTCGCGATTGTTGGCTCCGAGGAGGTCGTAGAGATCGGAGGTCGCAAGGTCAGGGCCAGACAATATCCATGGGGCGTTGTAGAGGTGGACAATCCAAGACACTCGGATTTCCTAGCCATTCGAAGTGCTCTGTTGCACAGCCATTTGGCAGATCTGAAGGAAATCACGCATGATTTCCTTTATGAAAACTACCGTACCGAGAAACTCAGCAAGAGTGTTGAGGGTGGTGCTGGAGCGTAAGTCTTCTTCTACGTCTGTTGGGGTCTCACAGCTAATCAAATATGCAGTGATTCATCCATGAATCCCGAGGATCTGGCTTCCCAATCTGTTCGTCTCAAGGAAGAGCAACTCAGACGCGAGGAAGAGAAGCTCCGAGAGATTGAAGTCAAGGTCCAGAGGGAGATCAACGAAAAGCGACAGGAGTTGTTGGCTCGTGAGAGTCAGCTCAAGGAGATCGAAGCCAGAATGCACCGAGAGCAAAGTGCGCACCTGGAAGCTACAAATGGTGGTGGGGCTACCGCAGAGGAGTAAAGGAGAGGCTAGAATTTGCGTTTGGGGACGGTCGTACCTCTTGAGGACAAAGCTTGGCTACAGACTGGCCTTTTTCGATTGCGACTTGCCTTGTCGATAGGGATATCGGAGCTGAGGTTTCTTTTTGCGGGTCGTTGACGGCATTTGCAAGAACTGGTCTGGCTCTGAAAAGCTAATCACGTATTTTCTTATCAACTTCTAATGTCCAACTCAATTATTTCGCTTTCTTCATCATACTTGTGATAGAGGCACAGGTGGAATGATGTGACGGTTCTATCTTCCTTTGTGCTGTGGTAAAAATGTTAATATCAAGCTGTCAAGTAGTCTAGACATAGTATATCAAGCTGCCTCTTAAATATTTGACGAGTGTCCGTTACTGGGCGATCGTTTTGGATGACACCTTGTGATCTGGTCATTGTGAATCTTTCAGCTTCCTCATTGTCTCAGTGACCGTGAGATACGAGTGACCAAGGTTATATTAGGAACTCGCAACTACATTCAGACAACGTACTTGTGCTACCAATCATATTAGGAGTAGTTAAAGTAATGGATCAAACAAACTGGAGTAGACTGTTGACTCACAGTAGAATTTAGTACTACAAGTAAAGTGCTCACGAAATCGCCCTCGATTTCTGTACGCTGTGGCGGGCCAGTCGGGTGGCGTACTTAGTGTTAATCCCCCACCATATTAAGCCTAGCATAGCCTGTCGGTCCTAGCTTCCGCAAGTCATCCATTACATCGTCGCTCGAACAGTCCAACTCAAACAACTCGACCACAGTCAGGTTCATCACAACAATCTACTTCAACAGCATCTTACATCGCTACGAGTATTACGATCATCCACGATGGCTGCAAACGCAAAGTACACTGCTGCTCCTCAGCGCGATTCTCTCGATACGGCTCACTATTCGCAAGCCCCGCCCTCGTATGTTGACGAACCATCCTCTTCGACCGATCAAGCTGCTCTTCTCGGAGGCGGCTCAAGAAGCAGCGAAGACAATATTCCAGACGACTTTAAGGTATGCGGTTGTGGTATTCTTGTGGTGGTTGACCTCTGACATCAGTGCAGTTTGGCGGATCTGTAGCGGAGGCAACTATCGATATTCGGATGGCGTTTGTGAGAAAGGTCTACGCTATCCTGTAAGTCTCTTGCCAGCTTCGTATACGCATACGCTAACCAAAACTCCAGGTCTGTACAACTGATCGCTACCGCAGTTCTAAGCTCCATTTCTTTCTGGAGCTCTGGCTTCAAGGTCTGGATCCAAAGCAATGCGTGGATGATGTGGCTTTCGGTATGTCCACCAAGTAACCAGATGTTTCTTACATGCTGATTCTTTTCTAGCTTTTCGGTGCCATTGGCTTCATGCTATTGACGTACTGGAAAAGGAAGAGCTATCCTATGAATCTATTCTTCCTAGCTGGTTTTACTGGACTTGAGGCATATTCGGTGGCAGTTATCGTATCTTTTTTCGACACCAAGATAGTCCTTCAGGCGGTCCTCCTGACGGCTGGTATCTTTGTCGGCCTCACATTCTTCGCATGCCAGACCAAGTACGATTTCACCTCTTGGATGCCGTACTTGTTCGGAGGGTTATGGGCATTGATCTTGTTCGGTTTCGTTGCTGCTTTCTTCCCAGACACCAACACGACTGAGCTCATCTATGGCGGTCTTGCTGCTTTGATCTTCTCGGGATACATACTAGTGGACACTCAGCTTATCATGAGACACTACCACGTTGAGGAGGAGATTGCGGCTGCCATTAGCCTCTATCTCGATGTCATTAACTTGTTCCTCGCAATCCTCCGAATCCTCAACAGCCAACAGAACAACTAGAGATTTGGGTGTATAGCAAGGTAGCGAGAAGGTTCGAGAACATTGGGTGTTGCACTACTCGTTCGGTTTCTTTGGTGGGCAATCCTGCTGGCGTTGAGGTTAAGGGAAAGGAAAATATGCATTCCTGAAAGGCACTGGATTTCGGCTTCTCTTTAATAGTGTCCGTCTCGTTGCGTTCGTGAGCAGGTGCGAAATGGTATTCTCTCCCCACACTCAAAGCAGTCGGAGGCATCAAAGCAAGTGAATATCATCCCATTTTCGAAACTCGTGACTGCATATCTTTGATAACCTCTCGGCTGGCTTCCCGCACGGCAAGCTCGTGGCACAATGATTGACTCCTATTTGCTGCTATGGTTCGGAGAGGCGTCCGGTCAATTTAGCCTCTCAATCGTTGGCAACTCAACAATCATGCAGTTTTTGATCCCGAGACCTTTCAGATGTAGCTCAAGACGGCCGAGACTATCTACATTATTCTTTCCACGCCCGAGTAGGAGATGTTGAAAGCTCGAATTTACATTGGAGCTGCATAGGCGAGTTTGAATTAGCTTCCACAAGCGCCAGGGGCAGACGGCGCGGGCTGGCTGGCAGTACTTTGTGTCGAGGACAAATCCAGCAGGATATGGCCTCAATTCAGTTGAAAATGATAAAATTCGACTTTCGTCCTTGATCTAATTGCGTAGCTTATAGTGTCTACCTTTCTCCACCACCTGATCTATAGATTGATGGTGAGGTTGTGCGCCGATCAGACCATGTTTCGCGAAACCAAGGTCGCAAATCACAAAACTTCTTCACCGCTCGCTCTAACAAGCAAAAGCTCCAGGACCCCGACATCCACATTCGTTCCCCCCTCATTTCCATAATTATCTCCTAGAATTCATGACAAACCTCTCCTAAGCCGATCAGAGACCATTGAGAGCCATCCGCCCTCAATTGGCCCATTCGTTTCCACTTGTTCCAGCTCTCTCTCGCCAAAAGACGCCATGAGCTCTGCCGTTGCCGCCATTGAAGACGAAAAAGTCTCTCGTCCGCAGGAATGGATAGAGCACAATGACAAAGCGGCAAATGGCCTGGCCCAGAAGCTCAACGATAACATTTCGCAGACATATCCAGCACGTAGAGTTGTTATAGATAGGAAGGCCAAAAGGAAGGACGATGGGCCCCTGGAAATCCTCTGTGCGTGGGTCGTGGAGCATCAGATTGGTATGAGCAGGCCTTCACCAAGTCTTCATTGCTGTAGGCAATGGCTAATGTAACCTTCAGGACTCGCTGCGAACCTCCTGATGCTTCTTTGCCTCACACATCTTTGCTTCCCTCGCGCTCGACGACACACTCGCAAGTTCTTCGAGCTCTCTTACTACAATCCCGATTCTGGCGAATATTGCGCAGGATGGAACGATGCTTGGATGGTATTCTATTGGATCGTTGTGTTCACAGGCCTTCGTGCCGCCGTCATGGACTATCTTTTAACGCCGTTCGCGAAGAAGGCTGGCGCAAAGGGTGAGAGAGATCAGACTAGATTTGCTGAGCAGGCCTGGCTCTTGGTCTACTACTCTGTCTTCTGGACGTTGGGAATAGTAAGAGGAGTGCCCACACAGAACCTGCCCAGGCTAACCAAAGTAGTACATTCTGGTCAACTCTGACTACCTGTGGAATTTCAAGAACCTGTGGACCAATTGGCCAAATCGAGAGATTACAGGCATACGGAAATGGTATATTCTAGTCCAATACGCCTTCTGGCTGCAACAGATCTTCGTCATCAATATTGAGAAGAGAAGAAAGGACTATTGGCAGATGCTCTCGCATCACATTGTGACAACCTTTCTGATCTTCACGAGCTACGGATACCACCAGACTAAAGTAGCTAACCTGATTCTGTGCATCATGGATGTCGTGGATCTCATCTTTCCAGTAAGTAACTTTCTTACCCCATTTCATGGCATTACTGACTTCTGTAAAGCTTGCAAAATGCCTTAAATACCTTGGGTTCACCACCATTTGCGACATCATCTTCGGTGTCTTCATGGTCGTCTGGATTGCTGCTCGCCATGTTACCTACATGATGATCTGCTGGTCATTGTACCGCGATATTCCCACAACAATCACATACGGCTGTTACAGTGGTCGAAATGGTGCCATTGAAGGGCCGTTTGAAGCTCCTGATGGATTCTGGCACCTACTCGAGCCCTTCCGGAACCCCGAAGGCGTCGTTTGTTGGAGCGACAACATCAAGTGGGGTTTCCTGAGCGCACTGTTGTTCCTGCAATGCATTACGCTCCTGTGGTTCTACATGATTGTTGGAGTTGCAGTGAAGGTGCTCAGGGGTGGACAGGCAGACGATGTCAGAAGTGACGATGAAGTCGAGGAAGAGGAAGAGGAGCACGAAGTCTTTGAGGAAGAACTTCTACCTTACGAAGAAGAAGTGGGCGTTGAGTCCATCAACCTCAAGGGCAGAGTCTCAAATGCCAGCAAGACGCGGTATAAGAAGAGCGCGAGCAGTGCTACAGGTGTCAGTCTGCCAGGACACAGCGACAGGAAAGAGTTGCTGGGTCGTATCGGGTGCGATAAAGGCGTTTGAAGATTAAGGCACGGCGTAAGGCTTTCCAGTTTTCCAATTTCGAGAGGCGAAAAACGAGACAAGCCGCAGATACTTGGTGGGAAAACGAGCAAATGCATGAAAAACTTCAAGCTCAATACAAAGGATTGAGAATTCATGGGTTGGTTTTCATTGAAGGTGGTGAGATTCGGCCGTGTTCCAGAGAGACAAACATACCCTTTCCTAAGTCATTAATCATTAGAAGAATGTCGTGGATTCCGCAAAGCTCCATGCTTCACCTCAAAAGTGCCAAGTGCCTACTCGCTCAAATCGAGCCATTACAGAGTGGAACTAAATCATTCCTTCTCTTGATCATCTCATTTCCTCACCTCAGATATACATCTCATCTAAACACGCAACTCAGTTCATCTACGCAATGCGTTTCCCATGCTTCGAATGAAAGCTCAAACATGAGACGAGAATGATCCGTCTAACACAATTTAGACGAGGCAATTCATTCCACAACAAGAGCATGAACTATCAATCAAAATCGCGGCAACAATTGGACCTCATTTTTTATATGCTCCCCTCAGGAATAGCGCACTGGGTAAAGCGAGAATGTTGATATTGCTGGTTAATCTACTCGCCACAGTTCGTCGTGGTATAGAGTGATCTTAGTGCAGATGCGGCAAGAGTGAGAGACAAACCTAGGTTGAGCCAATGTAGAGCACTGTTGTGGTATAGAAGAGGAATTAAGTAAATAATTAAGGACACCGAGATCAGATGGAGGGGTTGGTGCCAAGGTTGGGTTGGGATGGGGGTAAGAGAGGAGATCCTCAGGTAAGGGAAGGGAGAATGATGGCTAGAGTGTAATGGAGCAGGTATAAATCGTAAAAATCTCTTCATTGCCTATACGCCTGAAGCAATTGTTACTTTCTGAATATAGAACAGAGGAACGAGAAGACCATCCATCAAATTCCCAGCCATCCACCCCCGAAGCAACACGTCACAACGCCAGAATTATGCCAAGCTAGCCTCCCCATTAGCTGTCTCCCATTGCTCCATATCTTTTCGTCGTGTATTCAAGGTGTTGATCGAAGAAGGTTGGTGGTCGAGTCGGTGGTGCTGGGTATAGACTTCGACGAGGTGAAATTTGTTGTTTGCAGGTGAGGTGAAGAACAAAAGAAAAAACAATCGTGACACATTGACTTATTACATAACTCCTCCCACTCCGTATACCACCCAGTTTCCCAGCCCTAGTATTCATTCCATTCGCATCTGCAAATGGTTCCCAATCCATCGGAATAATAGTGTCAAGTGTGTTGGTCCCAAATTCAAACCCTTGCATATACTTTGAAAGCAATCTTATAATAAAATCAGGTAATTCGAAGGTGCAATTCCCGTGTCTCCATTCTCTTTCTTCGCTTGCCACCACCGTCCGCTAACATCAGAAACCTCCAGTATTTCGTGCTTGGAGAAGGAGATCTCGTTTGCATCGTCAGGGTTTGCTTCGTATGAGTAAATGGCCTTCGCTCGGTACGGGTATTCCGTGGGTGCTACCACTTCTCCTGCTGTAGGCTCAGTACTCATTGGTCCACTCGTGGCAAGGTTGCTCGTTGCTGGCGCTGGCGCTGCCGCAGCCCCATTGCCGAATCTAGGCTGAGATGAGTTGCGGTCTCCTGTGAAGCCTGCTACTGGGGATGACGTCTCAAATCCTCCGAGTTGGGCGGATGTGTACATTTGCGGGGGAACGTTAGAGGAGATGGATGTGTCAGGTCGTCCATTTCCATAATTGCCGGTCATGCCTCGTCCGCCTTGAGAAGTTCTGTGGTCCTTGTGGAGAGCGAAAGAATCGAGGTAGGCGCGGGGAACAGCTGAAGGCGTTGATCCAAAGTAGAAGATCCATACAATCTGGAGTCTGTTAGCATGTTTTCTACAGCATAGACGAGGCTACCAACATTAACCATAGAAAGCAAGATGTGGCCAGCTGCTGCTGCTTCTCTCGCGCCATTCGAGGAATAGATTGTAGCATTGACGGAGGAGCTCGTTAAGACAAGGCCACACGCAAGGTACCCAACGATAGCTACGTGATATGTTTGTGTAGTATCGGATGCTATCACCACAAATACTCCAATAATGACGCATAGCATGTACGCAATGGCGAACCACGCATAGTTGGGGAATTGATCGTTCGCTTTCTCCTCAGCAGTTGCAATTACTGACCCTACAAATGCGATGAACCATGCAAGCTGTAAGGAGTCAGTAAGATTGATTCTTGGGATCTAAAACAGCGGCACTGCAAACGGGGTTCTTGAACATACCATAGCAATGGAAATCGTCGCCAACGCAAATGGGTCACCCAGTATGTTGTCCATGCTCATCGATCTCATCCCTCCTGCCCGTCTCCCTTTGCCGTCCATGCCGCCGTTCATTTTGCGGAGAGATGGCGAGTGTAGCGAGCCGTAAGATGGCATAGGGAAGATCGGCGATGGGACCGTTCGTTCCTCGCAGGAAGAATTAGTTGAATATTATTGTATCGATATGGATATCGAGGTCGACTCAGTCGATCGATGACAGTCTCGGTATGGCACAAGGAGAGCAAAAAATTGGCGGAAAGTATGGTGCGGTTGTGAGGTGTTTCAGCTGAAGTGGACGTGGCTGGAGCTGCAATCCCTCCCAGCCAAGAAATTCTGGATTGGTCGTCGAGGTTAAAAGAAGGGAACCGTAGTCGTGAACTGCTTCGCGTTGCTGACAGCCGGTCCAGCAAAGGAGGGGATGGGAAAAGTTGCGGTTGAAGGAGCGTGGTGGTTTGGATTGGAGACAAGAGAGTGTGAGACGTCGACACGTTGGTAGGTAGACGAGGATCGGGGGGTGGCTGCGGGTGTGGGAGGGGCGCGCGGTGTTGCAAACTTGCGAGTGGGCAAAGTTTGACGGAGGGAGAAGAGAAGAAGAGAGGCAAGGCAGGATCCCCTTAGTGGCCTGAACAGACGAGACGAAATGACTGGTCTGGATTGGTCTGGACAGGCTGGGCAGTACGAGAAGGGGTGAAGTTTTGCAGTTTGCAGTAGTAGCCGTGCCAGAAGGAGACGACGCAGTTTGCTGTGGCGCGCCAAAGTGGTAAGGCGCGAGGCAAGCAAGCAAGCAAGCAAAAAAGGAGCAGCGAGGATCCGGGCGGCACTGCGCTGCACTGCTGCAGGAGGAGTCTGGCGATGGACGCGCGAGATTGGAACGCGGCTTTGCTTGGGCGTTTCTGGGTCCGTGGTTGAGAGAGACGGTGCCCCTATCGAGTACGGTATCGACGATGTGCCGGGCTGCACGGCGCCTTTCGGATTATTCTGGGGCTCTGGATTCTGGTACCTGAATCAAATCTTGATATCGTGCTCGCACTCCCGCTCGTTCTGGTCTGCCGGGCTGGGCTGGGCTGGGCCCGCTCGCTGCTTTCTCGGTTCAGTGCTTGCGCTTTAACGTGCGAAATTCGTGGCGTCTGCTCCAGTCGCTTGCCCCTGACCCAATCTTCCTTCTTATTCTCCGGAACTGCTTGTGTTTCAATCTCCTAAGGCAAAGTGGACCAGTGTGCCTCCCACGGTTATTACCAACACCACGGACCTCGATTGCCAATGAGGGCAGTGGATGAGACGTGCGATTTTGGCGTCGGCCGTGACTGGTGCAAACAGACGCAGGAGTTGTCTTCGTGACCGAGCTCGGTCGTTTCTTCGAGTTGATGGGTTTTAGGGCGGCCTCTGCTCTGCTGCTGCTTTTCCCAGATCTGGTATTCGATTGGCGGTGAGAGAATCTTAGAGATGAGGCCAGCCAGTTGATCCAGTGGTTCCGGTTCCTGTACCACGCGCAAACAAATAACTCTGCGGTATGCTTATCAGGCAATGCGTCTCGGAAGAAGGAAGGACTGAACAATGCGTTCTGCTCTGCAGTCCGTCCTTCCTGGGGCTACAGCGTAATGCGAGAGGCCTCGGGGCGATCGTGGCTGGTGGGGGAGTTGGGACGGAACTTGAGGGGTTCAGGAATGGTGTCTTTGTTTCAAGGTCACACCGAGTTTTATATCCACGAAGGAAGGGTAAAGACAGAATCTTAAGGAATTCTTCTCTTCGACAGATCGTCTTCCCAGCCGATCTTATGTGGCCCAGGCCCTTGCCTACGAACAACACACATGCGGGGAAGAAGCCAAGATTCTGCTCAAAACCTGGCAGCAGAAGATCAAGTGGCATTTGATCCACTCACGATCGAGGGGACGATTTGCCACAAGTGGCTGTGCACTCCACATCTGAACTGTGGCTTAAGCTCCAGCTCCAAATCGAGGCAAAACCACTGCAGCTTCGAGGTAGCTGACGACACCGAGGCCTCGAGGGCTGTGAGCTCTGAAAATATGACGGGGAGTGTCCGGGAGGGCATCGATCATTACCTGAACGGATCTCCAGAAGTCAAAGTGCTGTTTGGAAACGAGGTGTTGACAGACCAGGGGTGTTACTCGTCAGCTTCCATTTTCTCCAAATAGGACCACGTGCGAAGAGACGCACGCCTTGACTCACGATCTGGGATGTGATGCGGCTCTCCGAGTACCGATGGTTTACTTGCGAACTTAAGTCAAATGCTGGCAGAACTGGTGCAATCATCATCTGACTTGTCGGCAAACGAGCTTATCTACTTGCCTGCTGTAGTTAAGCATGTTAATGTTCAAAGCTCTTCCACTTTTCCTCATATTCTCCTATTATTCCAGAGCCTATTCATAGAACACTTTCCTTAATCGAGTCAGTCTGCTGAAGTTCAGTAGGGCGATAGACCAAAATGCACTTTCAATTGGCAAGGCATAGATGAGAAGGCATATCATGGTGAACTGCATTGACAGTGACCTCATGAGGTATCAAAGATACCCTCGAACTCAGACCATCAAATTGAAATGCCATATCCTCAAAGCTAACCCCAGATGGAGATCATTGGCATGATGAGACGCGGAACAGACCTCCTCCGGTCATGCCGTTTCGCTAAATCTGGAAGTCAGGAAAACCCCCCCCAAAATACCTTCTAAGAAGCAATTCTCGTCCAGCCCTAGGAGCACCCTCAATCGTGATCGAATGATTCTCTTTCTTCGGCCGTACAATACGTCATCATACTGTATCACAACTGTTTCCAATCACCAGCGACACACTCCTCGCCGATTTCCGAGAACGCGGCTCTGCCTCATGCTTGGCATCGAAACATTCGGATGTTTGTGATCTCGCATCGGGTAACACCAGATGATACTCAAACCATATCGTCATCAAGCCTTTTTGCCAAACCCGTCCTCCTCACTCTCTGCTCAACTTGCTCAACCCGTCCTTCCAATTCAGCCCAGCTTTCCCCAGCACGTAGTATATCCACTGTGTACCACCGTTGAATAACGGCCGCGCTCCTTTCTCGCAATTCTGCTATGTCTACGTTCTGCACAGCCTGAAGTGCTTCGAGCTTAGCAATTCGAGGCTGCAGGTCAATGAGCTGGGCAGAGAGCTCCGCCGGCGGGACTGGCACATCGAGGATTGAGGTAAGACGTGATGCCGTAGATGAATACGCGCTCGCCGAGGCCATGACGATGGATTGAAGACTTTCGGTGTCCAACGTGGTGGGTAGGTCGTTCGAACTTAGAGATTGAAATAGATCCGGATGTCTGGAGTCTGTAGAAAGTTAGATATTGTTTGAGCATGAGTTGCAGAAGACTTACGTAGCCTTAAAAGGTCCTGCACGACTCTAGACTTCGAGGCTAGCTGGTGAAGGGAATGCTCTAGGACAGCCAGTCGTTGTGTTGCTGTTGTCTTGTTGCTTGAAAGAGCAGACTCGTCGACTTGACCGCAGACTACATATTCGATTCTACGCAGTCGCGCCTCAAGCAGATCAATCGTCTCAACCGCCGTCTTGTCGAACGAGTTCTCCATCACGAGCGCGTTGGCGGTCTGATGCATCCAGTTCCAAAGAAAGTCGGTCTTTCTAGAAACTGTGGCTTGCGAGCAAGGCTGAGGCTACGGCTTCTCCTGTGGCTTGAGTTTAGCGCCTCTGACCCTGCAACTAACGTGATCCGTCCTTGCCCCTTCGTGCTGTCCTCTCAACACCACATTCGAGCTAAACGTCATACCTTTTCAGAGGTTCCTAGATACCGTTTCTCTACGACGATAGATCAGAGTGAACATATTGCGATCTTTGCCTACAGTATGCGACGGCAGCCGTAAAATTGCTCTGACACCGGCACCCTGGTCATTTTCGTCGTGGAGTGGCAGGATATTCTCCGCGCACAGCGCATGTGCAACTTCGCAACATCGACGAACTGTTGTGAGACAGACGATCGGTAACTCGAGATGGCCAACTATTCTGCGATTGGAGGCTCTAGTAGCAGCTCGTCGGACATTGCGAGGGGGAGGAGGTACGTTCGTGGATGTAGACTGCTACGTGGCAAGGCTGATAGTATAGCTTCAGAAGACGATCCGGCCGGAGCTTAAAGGACCAGAACTTCACAGGACAAGCTTCTTGGATCTCATCGAATGTCAATTTGGTAAATACCAGTACGTATCTCCTACCTTTCAAGCCTTCGTTCTAACAGTTGGCCAGTCATCGGAGCGTAAGAACAATCGGCTTTCTTTAAAACTTCTTAAATACTCCCCCCCCATTTGGAGGTTCTTCCTTCATCTCACCAACTTTTCCCACATCCTCAAAGAGCTTCACATGCTCAATATACCGCAACGACCCCATCAAATAGCAAAGCGCTGACCAGCACAGAGGCACCCTCGCTATGCCGTTGGCCATGTCCCATATGGGTATAACTTTGGGAACTTTTGTGATAATATGGTCCGGCTTGACAGCAGCCTTTGGATTATACTTACAAACTCGATGTGCGCGTTATCTCGAGCGGGGAACATCCTCCTTCTTCGCCTTATCACAAATTACATATCCAAATGCGGCTGTTGTCTTCGATGCTGCAATTGCCGTTAAATGCTTTGGCGTGGGCGTGAGCTATCTGATCATTATTGGAGACCTCATGCCTGGAGTTGTGAGAGGGTTCAATGAGGGTGCAGATGCAATCCCGTTTCTTGTCGATAGACACTTCTGGGTTACTTGCTTTATGTATGCCTCCCTAACTTCCACTAATTTAGTCTTATTGCTGACATTGCTAGGCTTATTGTGATCCCCCTTTCCTTCCTCCGCCGTTTAGACTCCCTGAAGTACACTAGCGTCATAGCATTAATATCCATAGGATATCTTGTGGTGCTGGTAGTGTATCATTTTTCCAAAGGTGACACAATGGTTGATCGAGGACCAATAAGGGTCATTAAGTGGGCGGGCCTGGTTTCTACACTCCAAAGTTTTCCTGTCATTGTTTTTGCCTATACATGTCACCAGAATGTTAGTACCACTCTGATGAATCGTGATGGCGCTTACTTGCATAGATGTTCTCCATTCTGAATGAGATTAAAGACAATTCACATCGAAGGTCAGTTCAATAACTCACAGGCTCAACTGCCACTTTGCTTATACTTTATCAGGACCACAAGCGTCATTATAGCAAGCATTGGCTCTGCTGCATCAGTCTATGTTCTGGTTGCCATCACAGGGTATCTCTCTTTTGGCGACGCCGTCAAGGGGAACATTGTTGGGATGTGTAAGTCTCTTTTTGAACCTATCCCGGATAATGTTGACAATTTGAAAGATATCCCCTCGATCGCCTCAACCATTGGCAAAGCTGCGATTGTCATTCTCGTCATGTTCTCATATCCCCTCCAGGTGCATCCATGTCGAGCATCTGTTGATGCGGTCCTGAAATGGCGGCCAAACAGCTTCAAGAGCGAACGTAACTCACCTAATAGTTCACCATCGAGAACAGTGCCTTTACTCACAGGCGGTCCAGCTCGACCGGTTGCAAGGAACGACACGATCGGCGAACTCAGGTTTGCTATCATCACCACGGTGATCATCATTCTCAGCTACACGGTAGCCATGACCGTATCCTCTCTTGACAAAGTCCTTGCCTACGTAGGCAGCACGGGAAGCACGAGCATCAGCTTTATCTTGCCTGGCTTGTTTTATTATAAGATCTCTGCCCCGGAGTCGATACACCATCAACGATTGACCAAGGAAGAAGACGAGGACGATAGTGCTGACGAAGAAGAGGAAATAGGGGGACAACCTAGATTAGGGTCGAAAGCTTGGCGGGCAGCATTGTTGCGAAAGCTAGCTCTGGGATTGGCCATTTATGGCATTTTTGTCATGATCCTGTGCTTGGGGACGAATCTATTTTTCACAGGCATAGCACATTAAATTTCGCATTATGGGGGGTTTTGGGCTACTTCAGAGCATGGTGAGGCGTTCGGGCATACTGGTTGGTGGGGCATGACCTGTCGAAATTCTTGTTCCATTTCGGTCAAATAACTGAGTGAAGACAATTCTGTAAATATGGGAATGAATAGAACTCAATAAAAGCACAGAGATGAGCAAGTGGATGGCACCAGTACGAGAGGGTGTTGAGCGAACTTGTGGTGACAATTTCAATGTCCCAATGTCTCAAGTCCAGACCAACTGCGGCTGATCATTCGAGAACTATTTCAGACTATCCTCAATTCTACAACCTCTCTCACGTCTCGGGCCATTCAGTGCACATTGCCGACAAGGATTCTTTGCAAAACCCATTCTGTACAATCACTCCGTTCCCAAACGCCGTCCTCTGGTGTACACATTATGCATCAGACGCTCTATAGTGTACACTCTCTTCTCTACCCTCACCTCGTTGTCCAGGTCATTCTCTCCGCATTCTTCAAGCCTTCGGTCGATACTTCGGCTCTAATAATCCAGCCTACATGCTTTTAATCAGCCTGCTGCCCCTGATCATGTCCCCGAATATCTTTACACTTCATTTTCTTCCATACTCCGGACCCAAAACTGCCCCGGCTATTCGAGGATCGAGAATCAGACGTACCATACTCAACAATCTCCATGCAGGATCACTCGGCTGCGCCCCAACACCGAGCCAGTATTTCGCTCTTGCGGAATCAAGCTTAATATCTTTCCAGCGTTTGCCTTCTCCATCTATTGGTGCTTTGGGAATCGGGTCGTATGTGCCTGTCTTCATCAGCTTGCATCCCCACCATCGGCCTCTATGTCTCCTTGATCCAAACTATTCGGTTGATCGATTGCTAATATTGCGGGAGAAGTCAGGGAGGCTTACCAAGAACCTCAATCGGTTTGCTGTTCCTCGCTGTCCTGTCGACTTGTTAGTTGAGCTTGCATGATAGTGAAGGGAGCACAAACCGAGCTTGCGCAACGACAATATTATAGAACGGTGCTTTGCGACGCCCGAAGCGTGCTAATCGTATCTTGACAACCATGATGTGTGATGTTGTTGGAAGATGGTCGCTGAGCAGAAAGGAAGTGAGGTCGCGAACTTTTTGGACTCCCGTGCTTCCGCCCCCAACGGAGTTCCGCTGCGCAGCGGGGGTGATGTCAACAGCATCACGTCTTAAGGATCAGCTGAGGTATCTATGCAAACAATTGAATCTTGATTTACCTAGAAGGAAGAAAAGAAAGACTCTCTCTTCTCGATCTTTCCTTTCTTTCTTGCGGAATCGAAGAATTCGAGGTCACAACTAATTTCAAGTCTTCGAAGTCGAACTCACAATCATGGCGATAAAGGTAAGAGGGAACAATAGTCTCTTTTCTTATCGGGCATGCTCGAGACCTCAGGTCTTTATTGATTTTTGTAGACACTCTCGGCCAAGAATTCTGCTGCTCTGGATAAGGATCTCATGAGCGTTGGTGCATTCTCCATCGATCAGCTCATGGAACTCGCCGGTCTGTCGGTTTCTCAAGCCGGTTTGCTTCCTTGACCATCTCATTCATCTCTGCCTCTAAGAATTACTAGTCTATCGTACCCATCCGCCAAGTCGGGGAAGAAGAATCCTAGTTGCCTGCGGGCCGGGAAATAATGGTGAGTTCAAGGTTGGGTAAGAGAAGACATAACCAGAGCTGACTAGAGCAGGCGGAGATGGACTTGTTGCTGCAAGGCACCTCTGGCACTACGGCTATAAGCCAACGATTTATTATCCTAAGCAAAGCAAGAACGACTTGTATCAAGTGAGTCTTTCTCTCTTGTCACCCTTCTTCCAAAGTTGACAACTGCCTAGCGTCTCTCGACTCAACTAAAAAACCTCAATATTCCATTCACAGATGATTTCTCCACCGCAGTAAAAGAAACAGATCACATCATTGATGCCATCTTCGGTTTGACTTTCCACGCTTCCTTCGTATCCAGCCGTTTCACTAAAATGCCCAGGTTTCTCCTTTTCGGGTGAAGTTCGTGAGCCTTTTCCAGCAGTTATCCGGGCACTGGAAGAAACTCGCATCCCAGTGACTTCAGTCGACGCACCGTCATCTTGGAACATTGAAGAGGGTCCGCCGAAGGATGGACCTGGTGCTAAATTTAATCCGGAGGTCTTGGTGAGTCTGACAGCACCGAAGCCGTTGGTTAAGTATTTCAAAGGAAGGCATTTTGTCGGGGGCAGGTAAGAAATACTCAGAATTGGATTGGAGGTAGCTGGCTAATGGTTGGGGAAGGTTTGTGAGTCCAGATATTCAGAAGAAATATGATCTGTGGCTACCGGAATACGAGGGCATTGATCAGATCGTCGAGGTAGGAAATGATGGGCAGAAGCTTTAAGCTCGAGCAAGAGAAGAACCAAAGTTTCTCGTACCTCTGGACCATTAACCGCTGGCAGCTAGCTCTACGTTTTGCTTGATGCTTCTTCAAGACGGGATCTACCTATCGCTGAGTCTTCTGGCAAGTCTATCGTGAAATTCCACTTTATCATACAGTCATGATCTCATTTTCATAATTCCTGGTCTTTGTAGAGGGTCAAAAAGGCTTCACTAGGGTTGCTGACCATGTCAGTTTGGTGTTACCAAAGAATGAGAGTTATGTACTCACTTCTTCAAATAACACCAGAACTGTGCCAGCCTTACAAATATCCTGGGAAGTGTTAGTTGAAGCCAAAGATTGCAGCAAAGGCTGCTTACCCCTTCCTTGTGCACTAGTTTGGCGACAACCCCTTTCTGGGGTGATCGGATGACCGTCTCCATCTTCATACTTTCGATCCTACCCAACGTAAACTTAGTACTGTCCGCAGTCACGAAATATTGAAGATCTTACACTACAAGTGCTTGGTCCTTTTCGACCGCATCGCCTTCTTTCACCTCATTCCTCAGAACTTTGCAAGGCATAGGTGCCAGAACACTATTCGTAACATCTTTCAACCCTAAGGCTTTCTCATACCAGCTCGGTGTTGCCAACGTCAATTGCGTTTGCCTGCCGCGTTGGAAGAGGGTGATCTTGTCACCATCTGTAATAACGGTACTCTCAATCCGAGTATGAGGAAAGAAAGTTGAGATAGATGGAGTATGTGGCTCACAAACCACATTGTTGTAGGTCTTGTCAACTCCGTGGCCTTTCACGGTGACATCGAAGACTTTTCCACCCGACTGATTGACGAACACCTGTACCGATTCGGCATCCAAGGCTAAGGAAGTCAGAAAGGTAAACTGGCGCTGACTGCTTGGAGCAAATCCTATGCTTTGACCATGTGGGCCTAGAGAAGTAGATACTCCGGATCCAGAAAGTTCTTTGGCCAGAAGACCCAATGCAGCCTGAGCAAACGTCTCTGGTTCCACGATCTCTGGAGCAAAGAGCTCTTCATTGTACTTCTGAATATATCCGGTCTCAACTTCACCTCTAATAAACGCAGGGCTTTTGCAAATCTTCTTTAAGAACTCGATATTGGTGCTTAGACCAACGACTTCGTAGTCCTGCAAAGCTGCGTGCAGTTTTCGTATGGCAACTTCTCGGGTTGGCCCACTAACAATGAGCTTTGCAATCATGCCATCGTAATTCGAAGAAATAGTATCACCCTCGATAAAGCCAGCATCGATGCGAACGCTGTCAGACACTTGAGGGGTGCGAAGGTGGATGAGCTTGCCAGAATCCGGCATGAAGTTCTGGCTGGGGTTCTCGGCATATATTCGAGCTTCAATAGCCCATCCACGCTCTGCAATCCGTTGTGCAATTGTCTCTTGGTCCAATGGTAAAGGCTCGCCAGCAGCAACCTTAAATTGCCATGAAACCAAGTCTTCCCCAGTAATAGCTTCGGTGACTGGGTGCTCCACCTGAAGTCTTGTGTTCATTTCCATGAAAAAGAACTCGTTGGTATCGTTGTCGAAGATGACTAGATGTGTGATTAGCGTTATTCAATAGGTCCTGAATGGGACTCTCACATTCTACGGTCCCAGCACCTTCATAGCCAACAGCTAAGGCAGCAGCTCTGGCCTTCTCCCAGAGATCCTGTCTAATATCTTCCGCCAAGTTTGGTGCAGGTGCCTCTTCCAAAATTTTCTGATGCCTCCTTTGGAGACTGCAATCCCGCTCTCCTAATGCCACCGCATTTCCATACTTGTCTGCGAATATCTGGACTTCGATATGTCTTGGCGTACCAATGTACTTCTCCACGAGCATAACATCGTCCCCAAACGAGTTTCGCCCCTCACTCTTGGCGCTTTCCAACTTGTCTAGAAATTCTTGTTCGTTCAAAGCGATCCGCATACCCTTCCCACCACCCCCCTTGACAGCTTTAACCATGACTGGAAACCCAATCTTCTTAGCTTCCTCTAAAAGGTATTCCGGTTCCTGATTTGACCCATGGTAGCCGGGAATACAAGGCACACCCGCCTTGATCATAATATCTTTACTCCTTGACTTGTTCCCCATAGCCTCAATGGCTTTCCACGGTGGACCGATGAACACCAACCCCTCCTCTACGCACCTCTTCGCGAATGCCGAATTCTCACTCAGGAAACCATACCCCGGATGTAAAGCCTCACAGCCCTGTTCCTTCGCTATCGATATGATCCTCTCTCCGTCAAGGTATGCATTCGCGGCACCGAGGTTCACGGCGAAGGGGCTCGAAAGTGCATGCTGAGAGTGTGCGTCTGGATCTGTGTAGATTGTAGTGCAACGTACACCTAATGCAGATGCAGTGCGTCCAACTCTAAGAGCAATTTCACCACGGTTGGCTATGAGGACGGAGGTGATCGGCGATGTTGAGGTTGATGAGAGATGCCGGCTGCCTTGAGAGGAGAGAATCGCGCGGGCAAATGCCCGAGATCTGGACGCTGGAATCATTGGGAGTAAAGTATCATTCAGTCTGTCTGAGATGGCACATCAATGGCAGGATTTCTCCATTCTTAGACGGAGGTTTGTTGATTTCATTCTTAGGAACCTCGGGAGCAGGGTGGAAAAAGCCGTCGCAAGCCGACCTGAGCCGAGCTCGTCAGGATCTCCGTAAAAAGCTGGGGTAAGCGGGGCCGGCCCTAAGAAAAGGGGCACTAAATGTCCTAGGCCAAGGAAGGACAATGCAACCCTTTCTACTTCTAATCAGCCCTTGCCTTATCATACGTCTAAACGTTAACAATACAAAGTACCTCGAGATCCAGAAGAGTGAGGTATTGGCACGTCCACGTCGCCAATAATCGTTGTGTTTAGTGCCACTCTTGGTTTTGCCGCGAGGATTTCGGAGAAGAGGTAGGGCATAAAGCCTCCAAGACGGTCTCTTATATCCAACATTGGTCTTCTCCCTTGGACTTCGTTGTCTTCCGTCTCCGAGTACAATGATGATGTCTTTCAAAACATCAAGCGTTCCCCGCTTCCACTCTCCTCCTTCCATCCCCCCGTTCTCGTCCAACAACGTTCACCACTTTTGCTTTCCTTTAGGGTGGTTTTAGTTATTCTTTTCTTTCACTTACCGGATAGTTTTTTCTTCCCTTATGGGGATTTGTTCTTCTTGACTCCCCTCACGTGTCTTATTTCCCTCATTTTGTCACTGGGAGGATATTCAACTAGCATCATCGTTCTCTGTTCTAAGCCACCAGGTATGGAAGAGCAGGAGCCTTAGCGCCCTCCGTTAATCAACCAGTCGATGATTCCGAACGGAGGATGGAATATCTGCGGAAACAATCTGAATCCACAAAATTCGAGTTGAACCGCAGACGGGCAATCCATCACTTGCTCGATTACGCAACTCGATGTACTGTACACACAAGGTAGCAGGTCATTTTTGGCCGATCATTTGGAGACCACATACTTAGCTCGAAAAAATAAGGGTGCCAATACCCTCTCCTGTTTATCTGGTTGTGTGTGGAGAACGCTACAGGAAAAGAATATTGTTGCAAGAGCTGGAATACGGAATGCCGAAACTTGCTTCGCCTGTCTTGCTTCCTTTAGGACTTGTGAAGTTCGCAACGATACGGGGAGCTAAACCTACCTCGCTTGTCTTACTTACTTGTGTGTTTACGTGATTGCAAGTGAACAATTGCAGGGGATTGTGTCGCTCGTGTATTATGGTGTATCCAAGAATCCTGCGCCCGCTGTATTGGATTTCGGAGAGATGTACTCACAAGTAGTGTAAGAGGAGATGGTGGGAAACACAGATCTCCCTCACAATCCCCCTTCCACCACAGAGTAGTCGACTCAAAGATGGAGTTACACAATGAAAGGGGGGGGGGACAGAAATGCGGGCCTTCTGAGAAGACGCAATTTTCACTTACTCAGCAAGGGACTTACATTAACTAGGTTCAACTGAATTGATAACAAGATTTCACAAACTCTTCGACAACGTCTTTCATTTTGGAATGTACAACAATCACCTCAAACATTACGAAGATGGCGAGTTTACCATCACATACAGCCCCTAGAGCTTTCCAATCTTTCCGTACCGCTGCTCTACAACCTAGACGTCTCCCTCGCAAGCCAGCTACCCCACTCTTCCGTTGGTTTTTGGAAACGTCCGCAGGGGAACAACCTCGACTTCGTCTTGGATCAACGGGTCAGCTTGGCGAAAACTTGAACAATAGCAAGCTTGCTGATATAGCCAAGCACCAAATTTCAAAGCAAAAACGACACATGGCGATATCGATTTTCACAATTTCTTGGGTAATAAGTGGGGTATTTTGTTCTCGCGTCCAGCAGATTTCGCTCCAGTCTGCACCACCGAGTTGGGTGCATTTGCCAAATTGAAAGATGCGTTCGAGAAGAGAGGTGTCAAGATGATTGACTCGTGAACAGAGTGCCAATGACCTTGGATCGCACACAAAGTGGATTGAAGACATCAACGACATTTCAAATAACAGCCTCAAGTTTCCAATAATCACAGATGCCGACAGAAAGATTGCCTTCTTGTACGATATGCTGGACGCCCAAGACTTGGAGAACATCCATCAGAAAGAAATTGCCTTCACCATCCGCTCTGTGTTCATTATCGACCCAGCAAAGAAAATCCGATTGACGATGATGTATCCCGCGAGCTGTGGGAGGAATACGTCTGAGGTGTTGAGAGTCATTGATTCGTTGCAAACTGCGGATAAGAAAGGTATCACAACGCCCGTCAATTGGCAAGTTGGGGATGATCTCATTGTGCCGCCAACAGTGAGTACCGCGGATAAAAGTTTGGAGAAGTGAGGGGGATTCGGCCATATTTGAGATACACCAAGATCTAAAGTCGTCTGGAACGATTGAGAGCATTGAAGAACGCCAAGAAGGATCAAGATGAGGTGGAATTGTATGTGGTTTGTACGAATATCGTTTGATTGTCTGTACAATAGGCCATGAAGATGCTTCGGAACCTCTTGTTCTTCGCTTCTTACTTACTCTTTCCAACACTAATAAGGCCTCCTTCTCAAGTAAGTGTCATATCACCTAGAATAAATTAACCTCAACATGCGGGGCGCTAGGTGCAAAAGGAAATCCACCAGTTTGATCTTAGGATTCTGCATAAATTTTATTTTGTATTGAGAATCATTGTAATTAGACTATCACGGCATAACTTCAACTCTTTCTTCATTTCGTTAAATATTTGCAGGCTGCCAGAAACTTTACAACGCTATATGTTACCGACTTTCCAGTTCAATATATATTGGCAAGTGCCTCAAACTGATTTCAAATTATGAAATTTACGAGTTAGAAAAGATCTCTATGCACCAAGTACTGTGGCTTCCTTTCCTCAGCAGGAGATTGTGGAACATTTGATGGTTCCATGTTTGGAGCATTTAGATTTTCCTCATATTTTTGAGATCTTGCCGACCTTCCTCATACTTATCGCCTATGCGTTCGATGGAATTTCTACTCGGTTTAATCTTGCCATTGAGAGCGGACTCTCATGTGTGCCGATTTTGCACTTCACTTGGAGAGAACCTATGGTAGCCTCCTTTCGGCTACAAATTTCTCGCCCTTGAGCGAGCCCCTTTTCCTCCGTCTTCCAACTCAATACTCAAGACTGGGAAAGAGGGATCAATATCCATCTTTCACCAAGTAGCAATGTTACAGTGGTTCTGAGCTTTGTCGCGTGACCTGCTGGCTTTTCGGATGATTCGGCCCAGCTATCTGTGCCAAGAGCAAATTAGTGGAGAAGTCTCAAAACTGCCATGGCCTAGCGCTTGCTACGAACCAGTAACGGCTTTCGTTGCCCATGATTAAGGTATCGGGCTTAGTGTATTTAGTTTGGGTCAATAGTATTCTCCCCCATTTGCACCATTCTCATAATTTACTCTATGGTTCGCACGGATGGGGAAGTAGTCGGAAGATGGCGGACTTGTTATCTGGCTTTAGGTGCTACTTAAATAAAAACTCAGATCCTAATTTCGTACATAATAATTTTTATTTGGGTTTGAAGCAGACGTTTGATCAGATTCATTATGGGGCATGAAGGAGTCAAAGATGTTGTTGAGCCTCTGGGTATGTCGCTTCCCCATGCACAAAAAAAATCTGGAGATGAACTAATTCCCGAAACTAGCCATCGCCCTGATCTTCACCGCAACGACGCTCATCAATCGAACGCAAACACGAGATTCTAGATGGAGAGATGTATGCCAATCTCTCTGCAACCACTCATAGCTGACCTGCCACCAAGGCGAGAAGTCCCAACCCTGAGCTCGATACAACCCCTCTTCTCACTCCTCCACTGACCTCTGAGCAAGAGAATCCCCGCATAGACCACTGGCTCCCTTATCCAGATACCACTCGGTTCCGAAGTAGCCTGCTCTCCCGCTTCCTCCGGAAATTCCCCTTCATCTTAGAGATCATTTACTGGGCTTTGACATACTGGCCATACCAACTACTACGTGCCGCGAGCGCAAAGTATATTTCCAGCAGCCCGGAGCGGAAATCTGCCATCGGAAATACATCAAGGAAAAATGCTGAGCGAGTCTTGAACATTGAGAAATGGCTCGGACTTGCGTTCGAGCAACGCTTTCAGCACTTTGCGTTGACACGATGGAAGAAGTGGGTTCTGAAAACCATGTGTGCTTTCTACTTAGCACATATCTGTGTTGGGATTTTGTTCCTCGGGTACGGGTATACGTGAGAAGTTCCTCTCCTCGGTTGTGATCAAGGATGTAGTTGAACTGGGCAGGTATTTCCCTCGCTCGAAGTACCAGAAGGTCCGTCGTACAATCGCAACCAACAACCTTCTTGCGTTCGCTGTACTGACAGCATATCGCTGCACCCCACCCCGTCTCATGCCGGGATCGTACGGCTTCGTAGATGTCCTTCATCCCGTCGACGATGAAGGTGGGCCAAATTTCTGGGCTAGCAACCCGTTCCAGCTTACGCTTGCTGCCATGCCTTCTCTGCATTTCGGAACGAGCTTGTTGATCGGAATCGGTTTGGTGGTTTATGGTGGCCATTGGCTAGTGAAGATTCTCGCGCCTTTGTATCCGGTGGCAATGTTCTTCGTGGTGCTGGGGACTGCGAATCATTGGGTTCTAGATTGTGTGGTGGGAGTTGTTGTTGTGGCGGTGGGATGGAAGGCAAATTGGTTACTGCTTGGTCTGAGGCCGGTTGAGGAGTGGGTGTTTTGGCTGTGCAGGGTGCAGAAGCCTGTAGACGAGACAGAGATTAGGATGGTTGATTCTGTAGATTGAGGAAACAATCAACATATCTGTGAAGGTGAGGGAAATATATGAGGCGATAAACAACATCTCACTGGAGAATGAGATATCAAATAATGGTTCGATACCGTATTTCGTTTTCCCAGATGAGTTAGGTTATCTGGGTGGATAAGAGGTCCCACGGAAAATATTACATGGGCTCCAAAGCTCGTGCCCGTGAACTCATCGAATATGGATTTTGTTTTGTAGAAAATGCTTCTGGAGATAATACATTCCAAGTGACACGTGAAATTAGGAGATTTCATGCCAGAGCTTCCAACATGAATGAGATACGAAATAGGCCCAAGTTTGTATTCACCTTAGAGGACGGGTCGAGTCTCATTTGGAGATGCTCTTTCGCTGCAGGTTTCGCCGAGCTCGATGTCCTCGGAACTCTCTGGGACATTTGAAGCGATGTGCAACAATAACATCTAGGCTCCACCGGTCCACGCTCCACTTTGATACCAATTCCAATGTCCCAGAAGTTTTGGGTTATCCAATTGCTGTGCACCAGCAATTTCACCAAAAATCCGAGCCGGAGCAAAGAATTGGTTGGGACAGCCAAACAACATTCCACGTTCGTCCAAGAACCACCCAGTGACGAGAGTGATATTAATGTTTAAAACATGGCACTGCTGCTAATATTCAAACCAAATTGCTTCCAACCTTGGGAGATCAGAGGGCTTCCCGAGCCTGCACCAGTTGGAAGATGACCAAACTGTCAGGAAGCACCAATGCTGCCACAAACGCCCGACGCAATACTCTCATCACGGAGTTGCTTTAGACTACCTCTACAGACTTCCGTGATTTATCCCGACCTGAAACGGTCCGCTTCCGAGAAGATGATAGATCTCGTGGCCCTGGCTTGGCGTGACCGACCTCGTCACACAGGGGAACGGCGGTGAAGGTTTCGTCCGGCAACTAGGACAGATCCTCAAAACACCATGGTGCAGCCGCACCGGAACGCGGAGAATATCCACCTTTTGAGTCAGGTTGCATCCCGCATCACCCTCGAGGAGACTCTCAGTACTACGCGATACGCATTGGTGCCACTAAGTCACGGACAGCTGCAGCAACTGGGGTTTGCTGAGATGGATCTCTTAACATTTACTCCTGGCATGCAGGATATAGTACTTTTGCAAGATCAGATCTCGTTTGAGGAGGTGGTGTGTTGTGAACAACCGGGATCTGCAGCAACATGGGATGGAACGTTGGACAATTGACATAAGTGAGCGGGGAGGCTTGCCATCTAGGCACAGTGTAGCACTCGTACGATGATGTTTGAGCTGTTGTCAACACGACCTTGGACTTCTGGGAGAGAGAAGGTACGGACAATGGAAAATCGTCGTCCAGTAATCTGCCGGATCCAGTAATGCCAGCCACATGCAGGCAATGAGCCGTTTCACGTTCCTTCGCCACAATCTCTGCACCGTACAGCACATGGGGAGCGTTTCTCACCTCTAGACGCCACGGAGACGGTGGCTAGCGACATATCCAGAACGTCTCAGAGCCTGCGATCAGGCAAGGCGTCTGAAGGACTGGATTCGGACAGAGTGAAAATGCGGGGAAGGAGATCGACAGAACGCATTTCCCAGTAGGAGGATTGTGACGCGGATGATACAGAACGTTCTGGCAAAAGCGCATGAAATACAATCTGCGCAACCAGATGAAGTCATTGTGCTGCGTGCCTGACGAAACACCAATGGGATTCACCTTGAGCGTTGGGCAGGAGTTGTTTGGTGGAGAATCAATTCCGACGGAAGGTGACGAGAAACGAAACGAAACAAATCAGAAGGTCGCCTTGGTTGGCGCAGCCGCTGAGAGATAGGGCTGAGGAGCCGGCGATTACTCCTCTGCACGACCGTCCAAGTTCCCTGGGACTGCCTTGAAACAAACTAGAAATCAAGGTTTTCCGCGTGCATTCTTAGAGTTGTTAACGTACTTGATATACTTGATATACAGTCTATGCTTTGGTAAGGTCGATGATGTCAAAGCACATCTCGGCCTTCGAGGCGGTGCGGGTGGTCGAGACGGCAGCGTGACGTCGTGGGCAGCTGTTAGCTACCAATTTACCACTCACGACCCTCTCGAGGGGGAGCCCGTGAAGTTAAATTGGGGTTTTTGTTTGAAACAACCCGACAGGGGATGATTTGCTGATTTGCCCATGGCGGGCAGGGATGCTCGTCGCTGGCGGGGGCAGCAGGCTGCAGCAGGGGTATCGAGCAATCTTAGTGGGATCGCGCTGCATGCGCTGCAAGGGATCGCCTCCAGGATCCCCCCCTTTTTCGCAGCGTCGAGATCAGATGAAGCCCGGACGATGAAACTGCAAACAAATGAATCAAAATGAATCAAATGACCGACTCTGGGTCTTCATCTGGAGTTCTGCAGCTTCGTCTTCGTA